>OX637404.1:24482648-25082648 GCA_951799425.1 Ilex aquifolium
GTTCTGTTCCAATTGCATTGTTGCTCAATTGTTCTTCTCTCTCTCCTCTTCTCTCTCTGTCACTGTCACTGTCTCTCTCTCTCTCTCTGTCTCTCTCTCCTCCACCACAACAACAAACAAAAGAGTTGGATTTCTCTACTTTCATGTAAATGTGGAATGACTATTGATTTAAAAAAAGATTCTGTTTATAGAATAAGAAATAGTATTGATATGGTCCACAATACAGGATGAAATGGCATTCTGATTTGTTTGTTTGCCGGATTTGAGTATTATTGTTCTGTTTTATGGATGATTCATGGTTACTTAAAAATAAAGAGTTGTTTTTTAGTTTTTGATTTACTAGCAATAAATCATTTCTTTTTAAATACCCAAGTTCTATCAGACGACAAGGTCATGCCCCTCACCGAGAATGGCCTATGTTCCAAGAACCTTCGGCAAGTAAAATGAAGAGTGGTTCAAGACAAGGACTTTATAAATATGCCAGTTTTTTTCACTAGGCCTTTATCTTTATGCAATACCAACAAAATGATAAAATACCAAACCGAAAAATAAGAATAAGAAAGGGAAACAATTATTTTCGATGTTCATGGTAACTTGTGTATTTTGGTTTTGGATTCAAAGTTGCAATGCAAATATAAAATATACACAATAATTCGCTAAGCTTGTGCATTGATTAAACTCGAATTTTTTACAGCTAGAAGGATTTGAATTCAAGATGTGTGAATTTACATTCAACCTATTATTTGACCACTAATAATACAATTAATTTTGAATGAAAAAAATACAAAATGATTTGATAGAAATTATGGTCATTGATAGATCACAATAAACAAATAGAATTCACACAGTTTACTCCAACTAGTTTGGATTAAAACTTTGTTGAATTCAATTGAGTCGAGTATTACTTTATCCTTATCTTTACAAAGCATCTTTCCCCTCTCATTTTACACTTTTCTTGTATGAACAGCTCAAATATGTGATATAAGAAAAGGCATCTCTTTTTCTCTATTTTTCCCATTGATTTTAGCCTTGAAAGTTGGAGCTGTTAGCATCCTAATGTTGCTGATTGAGATTGGCATTGAAATGTAAGAGATAACATGTGCATGCACCTATCTATGGTCTCCCAATCTAACAAAAAAGGAGTATACATGTGGGGTTCTTGTGAACATGGCCAGATTTCTTTTCATGGAATCCTCACCCACTCTTGCAAAATACACCTATGGAATAAAACTTTATATACATACACCTTCAGATATGACTTTGGACAGTGTTTTTAGGTAAAAATCACATCCAAGATGAAGTTTTGGAAATTGTTAGCTACCACAATTGTATCTAGGGGTGTCCATGGGCCGGGCTAGGCCAGCGAAATTTTTTCGGGGCGGGCCTGAGTAATATAGGTCCAAGCTTTTACCCAAGTGAGTTATTGGACGGGCCAGGCCGGGCTTCGGGTAGGGGTAGGCTACCCGCATCCCAACCAGTGAGCTTATTGGGCAGGCTTGTTGGGCGGGTCTGCTTGCGAGCTTTTTTATATACATCTTTATTTAAAAATAATAAATATTTTTGTAACTTAATATTTGTGTAAATTATATTTTTAAATCAAAAGCAAAGTCAAAATGGATAAAAATAAAATAATGAACTGCATCCAATAAAATGAATAAATCTCAACTAGGTTGACACCTACTAACTTATCTGTCGTTTGCATTACTCTACCATTTAAAACTTATATACTTAATACATGGAAAAGAAAATAATGCATTATTTATAATATCTAAATTTTTAAAACTTCAAATTTCGATATTGGGAGACTTATTTCAAAGTTTCAAATTTAATGGTCTAAAAGTATAAATTTTTTTTCAAATGAATGGTGAGTGGGTTGGGCTTACGGGCGGGCTCTTTGGCCGGGTAATGGGTTTGGGGGCAAACCCAAGCTCTCTTTTTAAGAATATTGGACTCGGGCTTAGGCGGGCCAACTATCGGACTTCGGGCCTATTTTTTTCAAGCCGGGTAACGGGACCCGTGGGTAACCCGGCCCATAAACACCCCTAATTGTATCTCAAGGTAAGAGATGCATCGTTGATTCGAATCTAAGAAATAACTTCTAAAGAGAAAACGATTTATCACGTATCTCTCTTAAATTTTGCTGTAAACGAGAACCTTATACTTTTGGTGCGTTCTTTTCGTTTTCTAAGATTTGGGTAATGTGTTCATCTCTTATCTTCAAGCCACCAATTAGCAAATTAGTAGGGTTGAATCCTTGACTTCAAGGATTAGGGTCCACTTCAAATTTCCTGGTCTTAAAGGCTGTGGTGACTGCCCTGTTTTCTTTCTCATTTTGTCCAAAGCACTGTCAACTAATGTTGAAAATTGGACATTGTAAAGGAAAAAGGCATGTAATCACAGTTTAATTAATTACGATTCAAAGTTGGCATGAATTTTGAGTGTTTACTTTGACTTAACATTCCCTTTCACCATGATGCTTATGCTTAAATGGAAGAATATGAGAAAAAAAAACCTTAAAATAACGGTTTTTGTTAGCTTATCGAGATAGTTTGGATGGGAATGTTCCAAGAAATAATACCTCGAGGTCCCAAGTTAAAATATCGTTGGAGACGTCATGGTAAACTAAATACGTATGATTTATAAGTGATTACACATGTCTCAAGTTTATATATAGACACTAGTTCAAAATAAACATATAGCTGAAACTATATTGTAAGCAAAATAAGGGCTTTAACATGAAACATGCAAAAGGGTTCTACGCAAGCCAGCCAAAAAAAAATAATTCTCAATCGTAAACTTTGGTTTAAATTATTTATAATCATGATCATTAAAAAATTATAATAAAATAAAACAATAAACAATAAAACTTTTCATGTGTCATCTCGTGATTTTCAGAATCCAAATCTAACCCTGAAAATAGGGGAAATTCTACAGTACTGAAAAAAAAAAAAAAAAGGGTATTGTACCACCAATTACCACTCTTTGTAGATAAAGTTATAATTTTGAAAAGAGAAGTTACAATTGATCGATCATAGATACCTATGATCGATCATGAAAATCTCAATATCGATTTCAATCTTCCATGATTGATCATACACTTTAAAATTGTAACTTACACTTCAAAAAAATTATTATTTAATCATAAAAAATTATAATTTTCGTTACAGTACCATCATCCCCGCAGCCTGGAAATAGATGCAAGTGGCCTGGCAAAGTAGAGTTGATGTGGTAGTGATGGAGGGTCTCTCTGAGGATCTTGTTAGGTACCCAAGAAATATTGGTATGGGAACTTGCAAAACTTTAGCTTGCATACTGTAAAAGAAAGAAGTAAAAGAAAGGAGGATGTGAAAGAAGCCTACTGCCAGACCCAGATAGATGCTTCTGCCCTGCTGCTGCTGCTACTTTTGTGGATGTATGGGACAAGCTAAAATAAAAGCTCCCTTTGATCATTTACTAATGATTTTCTACCTTCGTTTAATTGCTAATTATACCATCATATGTTTTTTTCTTCCCTACCAAGTATATGAATTTTATGAAGTTTTATGCAAGACATGTCATGCTACTGAAAAAAAATTGAAAGTTACAGCTAGAAATCTTCATCTACATGAACAAAGATAGGGAAAAGACTAAGGTATAATGGTGATAAAATAAAATAAAAAAATTACGATTCAAATGAGCCAATTTAAGATTCAATATAGTCAAAGTTCTCACATAATGAGAATTTTGTGTTTAAGTTTGACCTACTTTAGCGGGTTGCAACATGGGTTGATTAGGTCATAAGTTTTGCTATGGTGTCTAAAAAACAAAATTATGGTAATCTCTAATATAACTCTAAGGAGTTGCTCAAGTGGTAATAGAAACAAATTGTAAAATTTCTTAACATAAAATGGTTGAGTAGAGGATGGACATAGGAAGAGCCCTCCGCTAGAACTCGAAACGTCTTGAGTTCGAATTTTAGCAATTCCTCGAACCTAGGTCATGAGAAATTTATTTCTCATAAATATCATAATCTCTACGTGGATGATTTGCTTTTGATCAGATTGAGAAGATGACACTCGTGACCGTTGAACCAAAATCTCTAGGGTGATATAATAACCAGAGTTTTGTTAACTAGATTAGTTAGCACCTTTAAAATTTTGCAAAATGAGATCATGCTTGATTTGCTTCTCAAAAACTATTTTCTATTTTTGAAAATAGTTTCTAGAAGAAAAGTTGTTTGACAAATTTTTTTAGTTTTTGTTTTTTTTAAAATTGAGAATAAAAATTGGGTAGATTTATAGAACAAGTTAGAATTGTTTTTTGTGTTTTTTAAAACAACATTTTCAGAATTTAAAAAACACCACTACCACCACAATCCCACCACCAACATCACCACAACTCCCACCACACCACCACCACAACATTTATGTTTTCATCATTTTTTAAGTTATTGTTCAAAAAAGTTTCAATATTTTCTATTTTGTAGAACTGTTTTTGGAATCATATAACCAAACAAATTATGCGACACAAAAAACACTAAAAAAAGTTTTCTAGAACTCTTCCTAAAAATAATTTTCGAATACTATTTTTTGAAATGTAAACCAAATAAGACCTAAAATTTTGAACTTTTTCCTTTGTTCTACTTTTAGTATTGACATAATTCAAAACATCTTCCCCCTTTTTAGTGTATATCCACCCTTTTTTTGGGTTATATAATACTTATGTTTGTTCCGATTATTTCTTCAAGCTGTCAAACCAATCATCATAGTTTGAACTGGTTTAAAACCAGGTATCGAGGAACAACATAAATAAAATAAAAGATAAAAAAAGCAAGGATCAGCAAACGGTCCACAGTCCCGACTCACCACGAGGAGGCCAATGAGTTGTTTGTTAACCCGGTTGGTTGGCCCTCGGGCTGCATTTTTACCCCATCTTAGATTGATGAATTGACCAATTTAAGACCTGTGACGGTGGCCCGACCCACCAAGCATCAAAATAAAAAATTATAATATTAATTTTATGAACAAAAAACTTGATTAAACCAAACTAAACCAAATCAAACCAAACTCGCTGCAGTCCCAATTAATGGCCAAATCGTGGGTTTCCATTTTTTTAGACGATTAGGCTCGGTCCTTCTCATCGGGCAGGACGGGATGACTGCCGAATCGAGCCGGTCTCACCCGCAAAGGAGAGAGAGAGAGAGAGAGAGAGATTTTCCATGGCATAGTGCGACGCTAATTCTGTGGGACTGGCATGGAGAAAATGACGAGTACAAAGACCAAGACTAAGACCAATTGGGGCATCTAGAAAAGGAGAAAAAGGACACAGAATGTGGCTCTCTATCTATACAATCCTACCATCTTCTCAACACCACCTACTTTTCCTTTTACCAGTTGCCATTATTGTCTTCATTCTTCCAACTTTAGCCTAAATTTTTGGCCCTACCAATTAAATGACCCGGAAATTGGTACCTACATACATGTTCAAGACTCTATTGTCCTTCATTTACATTCACAATTACACTTGGTTTCAAAGGGTAATAATAACTTAACCAATTTAACTATCAACCACTCACAAATTATACATATCAATTAAACCCGAGAGAGATTAGTGAGAGGTGGTTCCGTGATCAAGTTTACTCTCTTACAAGTAAGAAGTCTCAAGTTCGATATTTTTCATACTCCTTAAAAGTCAACTATATTTGTTTTTCAGGAGACATATTCTTAAATTAATTAAATGCGGTGATCGACTCAAAACTTAAGAGAATAATCGATACAAATCTGAATATCTTATAAACCCAAAAAAAAAAAAAAACCATTTAAATTTTGAGTCTACGACTTATCCAAATTTGACTCTACACCGTTTGGACTACCTGTGGAGGTAGACCGAGGTATGTTATGTAGGTGGTTGAACTGAACATCTGTCTAAGCAATGAAACAGTTATGGAGTCCTAAAGCAGTACTACAGGTCAAAAGGCAGTGTGCTTAGTAAAGGTGACGTGACGAGTATGAGAAGGCGGCCATGATCAGCCTGGAGTAGTGGGGGGACTAACAAGCTTTAAGTAACAAAACAGTAGACAGTGGTAGGTCTGCATTGGGTCCAAGTTATAGCTAAAAACAATGAGAATCGACCTATCCCTAACATTATTATAAGATTCATCTCAAGAAAATACAATTTTTAAAATTAAATTATAATTTTTTAGAAGCGGTTATAATTATTTGAGTCATTTGGAATTGATACTGCTCAAAAATTATAACTTAATCTTTAAAAATTATATTTTATAATATATTTTTGTGTACAGTAACAAAAAAATACTTCCAATATGGTCAATTGATTCTTAATTACTCAAAGGAAGAGTTACAATTACTAAAATGAAGATCACGATCGATCACAAACACTCATGATCGATCATGAAAATTTTAATATCGATCTCAATTTTCTATAATCGATCATACTCTTTAAAATTGTCGGTCGAAATACGGTATCTTAACCTTCCTGATGAAGACAGTTAAATGCACAATAAGTGGGTGTCTTTCAAAAGTCACACCCATCATATCAGTTGATTAGCAAGTTTCGTAGTTCACCTCCTCTGTCTCCTCCAATCTTTTGCTTGGGGGGGGGGGGGGGGGGGGGGGTACATTGTCTTCCTTGTTTGTGTATCTTCCATGAGTTACTAAATTAATTATATAAAAAAAAATTATTTATTCAATGTTTAACCATAATTTTTACCACTCATCGATTCAATTATACAAATTAATTTGCCATCTTCCAAGAGAAGAAAAAGAGAAGAAGAAGTTTTGATTAATGTAATTCAATAACTCAAACGCACGACCTAATTATTCATATATATATATATATATATATTAATTCTTGTAATACATCACTTGAACGAATAAATATTTATAATTAACCAACTGGGGTAGCTCAGTTGGCCACAGTCTCTGGCTTCCAGTGAGAGGTCAGGGGGCGCAAAAAGCATGGTTGTTTGGTAGGACAAGACTTCAATTGTTTGGACGAATCGTATCCAAGTCTTTGGTGTGAGTCTTGAATCTCCGACAAAGCGCAAGTCCTGACTTAAATGGTGTATGAGTTGAGGGACCGGTTTCATACACCCAGATTTTGCCCTTGGTTCTACTCAGAGTCACGAGCCTGAGCGATATAAGTGCGTCTTTACTCACTGAGGACAGGTCTTGAGATTTCTCCGTATAACAAAAAAAAAAAATATTTACAATTAACTTAATTCCAATCCAACCTCTATAGAAAGGATTGATGGATACTAACCCACTTTCTATATCTAACTGGTTTCCTCAAAGATTTCTTTTGAAGTATGATGTGGTATTGAGAAAAGTAGGGGTGAAGTGAAGTTGTCATTAGAGGATAAGGACAACTTGCTTGTGAATAAAAATTGACTAATATTCAATTAAAATTGACTAATAAAAATTGACAACTGGATTTCTAGAAAATACAAAGTAAACTCCAATTTTTTTTCTTACATTGCTATATCCTCACGTCAAGCTTTACCATTCTTTTATTTTCTTTTTCTTTTTTTTTTCTTTCAAAACATTCTAAATAAAGATTTAGTGATAATAATACTTAATTTTCAGATGTATGTAAGTTGGTTCAGACATTTCTAACTGTTAAATTAAAATAATAGTAATACTAAACCAACCATACTTTTCATAAGAAAACGGCAACTTAGCTGTATTTTCCCCATCTACCAAACTTGACGGGTATAAACTCAACATCAGTGTGCAATATTGAAAGTTAACTAACTCTTCTAAAGTAGGAGAGCCAAACAAAAGTTTTTTATTGAAAAAATAACGACACTTTATAGAGAGTCGGATAAAAATTTCATGAAAATTGAAGGTTTTAAATTTTAATTTTTTGAGTCCTAAGGGGAATCATGGTCCCCTTGACCTCAAGAAATATCAGCATCGAGCAACTTAGGTTGGCTTGTGTTGCTTTTTAATTATTTATTTATATTTTTGTTTTGTTTTTTTCATAATAGTTTGAAAGAAGCTAAACTGTATAAGATTGTCTATTAGGGCTGACAAATCGTTTTCATAACATCTGTAAAGCAACTTGCATCTCCCACCAAACTAAGCAACCTAAAAAATCAATTCAGATATTATGTTGTTGGTGATTTATTTATTGACTTATTAGGGCTGGGAAAAATAGGACTTTGGAGATAAGAAATGGAACATATAATTACGTCATTATCTGATTTTCTCATTAAAAATAATTTGGCTACTAATACTTTAATTAATAATCTCAACTTTTTATTCTAAAACTTTTGCTAAAATACAGATATTTTCCAAACGATACATTAGCAAATTGAAGAATTAAAAATCTTTCACCAAAAGTTTAAAAGGTTTATCGCTTTTTTTTTTGTTCAACGATCATAAGTATTCGGATTAGCTTACATGCACCTCAACTGATCCTCTCCTCGACTCAATCAAAAACAGACCATCCACGTTGGAATTAAAATATTCATGAGAGATAAATCTCTCGTGGTCTAACCCCAAGGTATTACCAAGATTCGAACTTGGAACATTTGTATTTATAACTCATCTCTATTATTACTTGAACTACACTTTGAGATTAAAAGGGTAATTGCTCTCTCTCTCCATCGTTATGGTTTAGGGATAGAGAAATTCGAACTTGATTATCCAAATCTTCACAAGTGTGTCATTGGGATAAAGATGTGATTCTTATCTTTCCATATTATCCCCATTAATGGAGGAGAAAGGTACATAGTATACAATTATGGCTATCTCTTTCCATCCATATCTCACTCTTTTTGGTAATTATGCACACCAAAGGCCAATAATAATTAACAAATTATCCATCCAATATTATAAATAAAGATGATTCTTGATTCCCTCTATGTGACAAAGTTATTTTTATCTCTTTCTTCCCTTTAAAAATAAGTTAAATACATCACTATATGCCAAAAAAATAAATATAAATATGTAAAATACCAAAATTAGAAGGCTGGAGCCTGGAAGCCTAGCAGTCCCATTTTTTGACAGAAAAACTCAAAACTGTAACTAAAATTCGAAGCATAATTACCAACATATTTACATATATTCCCCCAAAACTCTCTATTTTTTCTAATACCCATAGACTTTTTTCATAATTAAAATTTAAAACCCTAAAAATCTAATCTCACCAACTCAGCTTTTCAAAAAGGATGAAGATTCCGGCTCAACCCGTTCACGTTAGCGAAGAACCCAACCAAATCTTGCCTGTAAGGCAAAAATGATCGTCTTCTCTCACCTTCCTTCATCATTCTGTTATTCTTTGCATATTGCGCCACCGTCATACCTTCGCCGCCGTCATTCACTTTTCTGGTGGCGAATTTCTCAATTTTTTCGTCTTTTTTCTTCGAATTGGCTTTTGTAGGAGTTAAAAAGACGTACGCGTCCTTGCCTTCGCTGTTGCTCCGGTGAATCAGGTCTCGAAACTTCCACCGTTTCGACGAGCCAGTCGAATTGCTCTTCTTATGCCATTCCGGCGACTTTTCCGCCGTCGCCGCTTTCGGAGTCCAGACGCAGTAAGTTCCCGGCTGGACTCCGTCGAGTTCGTCGGCCTCCGACGAAGAACAAGACGAAGGATAGCGCTCTTCTCTCAGCAGCGTCCTCAAAGAGAGCCGAGTGGGGATCGGAGGCTTGGAAGGCTCGGAACTCTCAATTTCAAGGTCACCTAACAACAAATCTCGGTTGAAAACCGGAAACATAGGTCGAATCTGACCGTTGTAGAAGATGTCATCCGCTGAAATCGGTGACGAATCAGCCTCTCTGGAAACAAAAGCAAACTCAAACTCATCATCATCCTCATCTTCTTCATTCTTATCCTCATCGTTGTTCTTCTCTTCTTCCACAACTGTATCATATCCTGTTTGTTCGTCTTTGAAGTCGAATTCATGGTCGAGTTCTGACTCTGATTCTGCTTTGAACTCTTCGACAACTCTGGCTGCGATTTCAGCGAGTTTGTTGGAAGAATAGCTGTTGAAGCTGGGCGAGAGCGAGAGGACTGGACTACTCGAACACTGCATTTTCAAGGTTGAGGTAAACATGTTTAAACTTTAAAATTTCCTCTGAAACTTGTTTGGCTTCTGATTTTGGTTGAAAAGAAAGAGGGGCTGTTTGTACAGTATTTGTGGTCCTCTGCAACTGAATATGGGGTTATGATATTTTAGAGAGAGAGAGGGAGAGGAAGAGGAAGAGGAAGAGGAAGAGGAAGAGGAAGAGTTGGTTGAAATGACCGAAAGTGTGGGGGTTAGTTTCAGACTATATAGGTGTGATTGGGTGAGGAAAAGTTAGCGAAAACGAAAGTTAAACAGAGATAAAATGAATGAGAGAGAGAGAGAGAGAAGCAGACGCGGTTTGATTGGGGGTTTTAATCGGCTGAGGGGGAGGTGTAGCGTTGTTGTGTTGGTGGGTGGGAGCACCTACTAAAAATCGGTGAATTGGAAAAAAAAGAAAAAGAAAAAGAAGATTCGATCGAATACTCCATTGGATAAAGTTCTTTTCTTGGTTCATACGTAAGATGTGCTAACGTCACACGTGTTAGAGAAGATAACTAGTCTACCGGGATGTTCACACGATTATTAGACATTTCAGCTTCTAGAAATGTTCTTCCTTACCTCGACCCATAAGGCTAAGTTGGCTATCTCTATCTATCTCATATTCTATGGATTATTATGATTTTCTTTCTTAGTCTTCGTTCGACATTCATTATTTTTTTCTTCGTCTTCCTTCTACATTCATTCACCAATACCAAATTACACACCTCTCTAATTATAATCTCGATTTTATTTTATTTTTTAATTTATTAAATTTTTTATCTTACCTTTCAATTATCTGAATTTAATTCTTTATAGTACAAGGCAATGTTAAACTAATAATTTTTTGTCGGACAAAAAATTACATATTTAAAATAAACAGATATAAAATCACATAGTTCAAAAATAAAGTAAGACAACTTCTTTGTTAAATTTAGATTTTAGTAAATTTATCTCAACAAAAATTTTATTGCAACTATTTGAGAATTTTTTCATCAAATTCATCGAAGTGTAACTTACCCTTATTTAAAATATGGGTAGGGCTATAACCACCCGCTCCTTAAATCTCATTTCTCACCATGTTTAATTTTCTTAATTCAAACTACTACGTTCACCTTATTAGTTATTAATCTCATCTGGTGTATATTCACTAATTAAAAATTAAATTCATTCAATTTTATTTCAACCTAGTGATATATGCAATGATCAAAATTTTATTTATGTGTATTATTTTGATACGAAAATATTTTAGAAATATAATAAAAATAAATAAAATAATAATAATTTATTTTTAAAATATTAGTCAAAATATTCTAGATCACCTCAAAATATTGAAAATTTGTTTCAATTACTATTTTTGTTTCAGTTTGAAATATATATTTAATAGTTTAATTAGATAGGTATAAATGAGGTGAACTTAGTCATTAATAAGGTCGATATAAATAGGCTGAATTTAATAGTTTAAACTAAAATAATTAAATGGGATAGAAAAAGAGATTTAAGGGATAGGTATAGCCGTACCCATAAAATATAGGTAAGATTTGGAAAATGGAGTTGTAGTGTTTTTGAGATTAATCAATTTAATAATCACATTGCTTTCATAACAAACATTTTGATGAGTAATCGAAGCTAAGTGTCATTTCTGGATGTAGAGATAGAAGTGTCGGGCTAACTACTATCAGGTTATGAATTTCAAAACTAGAATAATACATACTAATTCGATTACACTGCATCGTGTTTCAGGGTATAAATTATCCCTAGTGATTAGATAAGACTGAAAGAAAAGATGCACATAATGGTATCATATATAAGATCACATTGCATTTAAGAGTAATATTTCCCTCGATTATGTATTTTTTAGAGTTGTAGGTAATTGTCCCCCAACCTGTGAGCATACATACAAGTGGGATACAACCAGTTGCAGATGAACTATTAGGGCATGTTTGTTTGCATGATAAAAAGGATATTAAGAGGTGGGATAGTAAAAAATAATACATGGAGTTCACTTATACTTTATTTGTTTATACATTTTACGTTCGGTGTTATTTTTCGGGTTCAAATCTCGACCCGACCTCTAGAGTAGCATTTAATGGTATTGTTAACCGGTACAGGGTGGTGTCTGACGGCTAGGGACTGGACACGTGTGAAATAGTAGACCTTGAACGTGTCTCTAGACTTTTCTCAGTCGGACACGTGTATTTGTTTTATAATACACACAACCACCCCTACAATTTATAGCATGCTAATCCTTTTACAACCAACCACGTAACTATTTCTGTCATATCATTTATATTTTCCCTTCTCTAAAATCAAATCAACATGGAAAGCATCTTTTATAATATAATTTTTTTTTAAATTCTTTTTTTTTTTAGCAGATTACTTATCAAAATTCAATTGAGACTTGTGTCCTTTTTTCAATAATTTGTCAAGAAAAAAATTAAAAAATATATATATATCAGAGAAAATGCAAATCATTTTCCTCTCTTCTTTTTGACAAGACTCAATAAAAATTGGTGTGACAATTACTAACATCTCCTTTAAGAGCCTCTTTACTAATAGCCAATTAGGTTTGATTTGTATCCTTTTTTTCATGTTATCAAAACTGCGGTTAGGCCACTAACTAACACAAGAAAATTTCTAGCTAGCAATCATTTATTTTGTAGAAAATTTTCATTTTCGTAGGGTAATTATCATTGACACACCTTCTAGATAGACATATCATTAATGAAAATTCCCTCTATTATTTGACACATAACAGACTCCCCCTCTCAAATTAACGACGTTAATTAGAATGTAAGTCTACTAAATTGTCAATGATATATTTTAGGAAATATTTTATCCACACTCACTCTAAATAAGTATATCTTCAGTAAGATCCTCTCTATTTTCTGAATTTTTGTACGTATTAAAATTAAATATTTCATCCACACCCCCTCTAGAAAAGTATATTTTTAATGAAATCCCCTCTATTTTTTGAATTTTATTACGTATTAAAACTCAAACCGATTAAATTTTGATTCAAACTGTTAAAATTATTTTTTAAGTATTAAAATTCGAGCCGATAAAAGTATGAATTTTAATCGGCTCGAATTGAATTTTGACAAGCCCGAGTTTTAATACGTAAAAAAATATAAATTTTAATTGGCTTAAATTTTAATACGGAAAAATGAATTTTAATCAGCTTGAATTAAATTTTAAAAAGCACGAATTTTAATACATAAAAAAATATAAATTTTAATCAACTTGAATCGAATTTTAATCAGGGAAAAAATATAAATTTTAATCAACTCGAATCGAATTTTAATCGGTAAAAAATATAAATTTTAATAAACTTAAATCGAATTTTAATCGGTGCTAGCAGCTCATGATTGAGCTCAAATCAATTCAAATTTTAATATGTAACAAAATGAATTTTAATAGGCTCGAATTTTAATACGTAAAAAAAAAAATCTTTATCAGCTCAAATCTAATTTTAATCGACTCAAATTTTAATATGTAAAAAAATAAATTTTAATCGAATTTTATGTATAAAGACTCTTTAAGGTTTACGTAGGAGCAATTTTGGTATTTTAGATGAATTTTTTTTGGTTAGAAATTGATGATGATCGGAAATAGTAGCCCAAGCCCAGCCAATGGGAAGCTCGTGAGTTTGGTTGAGTGAGTGGTTAATCTGTGAAAAGTGGAAGGCACAGAATGTAAGTGGTTCACCTTAGCCGGTGGATTAAAGCTACATCCACGGTAATGAAGTCTCTTGCTCCTTAAGGTTGTATATTGATTTTTTGATGAATACAATGAGGTTGCAGGCGCCGGGCCTTTAGAAGGACTTATACTTCGTTTACTCCATATCAAGGGTTGGGGGATGCCGTGGGGAAGAAGAAGAAGAAGAAGAAGCCCCTTTTGTTAGGGTAACACTATTCTATTTATATGAGTCGTCCCTCCTAGGGTTGCCGGTGGCTTGTTTTACCTTTTTTGCTGATTCTGTGGGACCTTTCGTCATTGTCCTGCAACAGCCTCAGTTATTCGACGCTACTGTGCCCATGATCTCTGGATCGTTACGCACACCACCACTCTCTACGTCCGCGAGGGTGTAACTGTCATAGGCATCAGAGATGGTCCCCTTGTCCTTTGGACACGTGGCATGGCAGGATGTTTCCAGGGCAAGGGTTTGGCTTCTCTGTCTCGGGCTGTCTTTTAATTGGATTGATTTGGGCTTGGGCTGGACTGCTGGTCCTCCGACATTGTTGGGCTTTGCCTCTTGGCCCTTTTTGCTCTAGGCGTGGGCTAACCAGGGGTACTTCTTTTGGGCCAGTAAGTAAGCAAGAGTTTTCTGGGCTTATTGGGCTCCGAGGTTATGACGGCCTATGCCCCAAATTCCGTCCTTATTAGAAATAATGGTTTAAAAGCATGGGGGTGTCAATGATATTCAAATATAAATTAGAAGGGGGTTGTCAATAATGTTTTGAATAATAGAAGAAGTCTCATTAAAAATATTCCTATTTAAAGGGGTGTGGATGATAATTACCCAATTACTTGTTAAAGCACCTCTATCCCTCATGAAGACAATGAAGCACAATCCCCACTATATATAGAGAGAGAAAGAGTTCCCCTTCGTGCAAAAGCTGAAATAAGGAAACTTTTTTTTTTTTTTTTTTTGTATTGTAACATTTATTATTATTTTTTAGGTATTTATATAATATTTTGGATAAAAATTACTCACTTTTGAGACTTATATTTTTTAAAATATTTTTTTATTTTTCTATACGATACGGTTGCAAGTCGCAAGTAGTGCACAGAAAGAGTTGAGGTAAAAAAAAAATAAAAACCATGTTATGTGACAGTTGCCAACTTGCCATCCACGTTACTGCTATATTTGAATTTTATCGTGTGGCCCAAGAAAAAGGAAACGTACCTCAATTTGATCTCAACTACAAAATTTAAATCCTTCTCTACGACACTCATTTTGTCTCGTGTACAGTTAACGCCGTGTTTATTTTGGTTTAGTAATCACTAATCAGGAACGTTCTATTCTTCTTACGTATATCTCAATTAATTTTTTTTTTTGATTCGGTCAAAAATAAGATATTCACGCTGGTACAAGAATATTCATAGGAGATAAATTTTTCATGGTCTGACCCCCCAAAAGATTTTCAAGATTCGAATTTAGGACATTTGAATTTACAACTCGTCAATGTTATCACGCAGTGTTTTAATTATACTTTTATACTCCTCCGGTCCCCAATATTTGTATCTACCTTTTTTTTTTAGATTGTGTATACCTATTCCTCATTTACTCTATTTGTGGCTAAAGAACTTATTCAATGGATTATCTTTTATTTTTTAGAAAAATATTTAGAGAGAGGTCGAGTGTACGAGACTCTCGTTAATGTATAGTCTAAATGTCTATAGTTTTACCCTATATGCAGAGATGCTGTTTTTGCGACTTGAACGCTTAATATTAAGGTCACATAGATGATGTTTAATTTAAACATGCTGAAAAAAAAAATTAAGATCACAGTAGAACAATTTTATCGCTACATCAAAACTCACCCTCTATATTTAAAATTAAATTGCTAGGTCAAAACTCACCCACTATATTGAAAATTAAACATTGCATCTTAATGCACGTAATTTATAACTTTTATTCCCAGTCAAGGTCCCAAAATTTGGGACAGAGAGGGTTTAACTGTTTCTCATTAAAACTTCTATTTTCAAAAATGGGCAGATCAGGTTGAAACAGATGAGAGTGGAACACAAAAATGTAATAGTTCGATTACACATCATAATGTGTTTCTTCATTGCCCAAAGCTCATTTCTTGTGGTATAAGTTGTTCCGGGAGTCGGATTTGGCGTGGGTGACTCTTCTTGATTGTGCATCTCTATTGGTTACGTGTTTTGATGATTTTAGAAAAGGTGAAAAAGCTTCCATTTTGTGGGGATGTGCTGCTTTGGCCATCTTTTGGATGTTGTGGATAGAAAAGAACAATAGAGTTTTTGATGATAAGGAGGAGGATAAATAATTATTATAGGATAGAGCGAAGTTTTTAGCTTCTTTATGGGCCGTGGTTACTAATTAGTTTCGTGTCACCCCTTTATTAGTTCTATAACATAACTGCATGATTGTTTGTAAATTTAATTTGTTTTGTTCTTTTTTATGGAATGAAATTTCTGTTATCCTAATCACAAAAGAAAAACAGATACCTCAATCAATGAAAAAAGTAAATCTTATTCATTGAATAACAACATTAACAATATCAGTGTTTGAAGATATAACTTGCAGCCACAATCTAGAGTTTTACCCCTAAGTTAGAACACTCCAACTACAGCTATTCCTGAAACAAATCATTTGCCAAACTTGGCCCCAAATTAGCTGATCAAAATGTGTCAATTTCCAATGAATACCAAGCCATCTTATCTTCTATTCATGGCAACTCTCAACTTCAGCAAAATAAAAGCTTCTAGCAAAGATCATCTCATCCCTGTCTACGAGCTGGGTTTCTTCCATTCCAATGCTGGCAGTTGTTGGAGCTTTTGTTTGAAGAAAATCCAGGAGATGGTTTAAGATGCTGTAAAATCAAAGTAAACTTTATTCACCGAAGCAGATTTAAAATGCAAAAGCTCTTGCCGATAAGAAAATGAAAAGTAGAAAGGAACACAAAAAACACAAGTGGTTTAAAGGGGGGGCACTGAGAAGAATTTTATCAGAATAGATACTTCAATGATATGGTGTTTGATGGAATATTTTGAAAGCGTAAAGAATACAAAAGATGCTCCACCGATAACTGGTGCAGATTGGTCTATTCTTCTCCACCAATTTGGGCAACAGTAAGATACAAGGGTGCATAGGACATGGCCTTGAATAAAGGCAACAACATCAAGCTGCAGATGTATCGAAACCTTTTGCACTCCATCAATACTCAATAACCTTTGGGTGCTATATTGTGACACGATGTGAACTCACCAACGATCACAGAGACTTGCTTAAGCAACAAATGAAGCTAAAGCAGGTTCTTTTTTGACATTCCATTTTCCTTCGTGAATATGAATATTTGCCTAACCAAAGTACTCTTTCCAATATGCTAGAAAACCATAACTATGGGTTGTTGGTAAATTTACTATTTAAATCCCGCTTCTAGTATCACACCATTTTATGGAAGTTTCTGAAGACAGCACACATTACCCAACACAAGAGACCAAGTCCAAATTTAGCATACAACGGTAAATAATATTTGAGGCTTCAAGTGGAGGTTAGTCCCTACCACAGAGACAGCCATTCTCGACAATTTTCTAATGATGATTAAACAGGAACAAAATGCAATTTATTGGGAGCTGATAACAGAGTAATGACATCTTAAAAACCAGAAAAGTGGAATCTCTAGTTACAATCACTGTGACTTTGTAAAAATTATCACCATGGCAGTTCATTAAGAATCTAAGATCAATGACATCTATATACAAGCCTCCGTAAAAGTTGCATCACGATATGGATCAGCATAGCAAGGACACTGACATAGGTTGGTGAAATAAGAGGGTTTGGCTTGGAGAACCTTCAAACGAAGTGAGCTGCACAAAGTGCATGAGCCCTTCATAGAGAGTCTAACATGACGAATTCCTAAACTTTGAGTGCCTTTATTAAACAGTGCCTTACATAGTCTTACCTCATCAATGACACCGATGCCTATAATCTAAGGTCTTCTTGTTAATTGTAAAAATTGAACTGAATCAGTATAGCTACTATATTGTGACAGACAAGAGAGGCTTGAGATGAAAATATCAGAGCAAAGGGAACTGCAAAAAGGTGCAGTGCAGGCTGCAAAGAATTCAACATGTCACAAAGGGATAAACTGGGGGTTGTTACTATACAACATCTATGTCTTATTGATGTCACGTACTAGTAAGTCCTTTTTATTGTAATTAATGTCTATTAAAGCTTTAAACCCATCGTCAAAACTTCGAAACAGTGGCCACCCATGCAGCAGTAGTTAAAATGGCGGGTATAAAAGGTAAACAATACAAGGTATTCAAGTATTTAACAATTTAAGTACCAAACAGAAGCAAAATCAATCCACCACACCTTATACTGATAGAAACATCTACTGCATTATGAGCCTTACCTTGTCTCTGAAAGATTTTATGACCATTGTCAACAACTTATCTCCTGCTATTTGTCTCACTTGGCGTATCAACTCAGGCCTTGAGATCTTCTTTTCCTGGGGAGCAAAAAATTGAAATTAGAAAGTTGGAAAATGAATAGAAAGGCATAAAAGAAGTTCATACATGCTACCACATGCACTTCTTAAGTACTTACTTTAAAATCACTGTGATGCTTTGCAATCAATCTAATGGTTTGCAGTGGTAAGAACTTGGAAAGTGCAGAAATAAGACTTGGAAACGGCATCCATGGTGAGATTGGTTTCCTCAGGCAATCTTGGATCCTGTGATACCCTGCTCAATAGATAACACAAACAAGATTAACACTACATTTTGAACAATTTTGAATTCTAATAGGCATGACAACCAATTAAATCCAAAAAGTAAGCCAAACTACCCACCTTTCAAGTAAGAAGGAGCTCTGAAACTTATCACATATTCTGGCAAGATATGAGTATTCATATGGGTACTCCAGACAATATATTTCTTAGGAGATAGTAGATTGTCTACCCCAGAATCAAACTCCTCACAACTTGGATGACACTGTCCAGAACCGGGATGAACAAGCTCCATGTTCCCCAAGATAACACGACAAAGCAAGAGATGCCTTAACCCCTTCTCATCAACAACTGAGGATTGCACACTGCAACACGAATAAATTCGAATTTTACCTTTTTAATCTCTCTTTAAAATCGAGTTCCAAATTACTTTTCACATAGAACACAAGATTACTTTTATAAGCAAAAGAGGAGTTGAATACTGGCTTACCTTTCAATAGGAGAATCCTCAGGAGAGAGAGAGACACCACAACCGAATCCATTGTCCTCAAAGTTTC
The DNA here is from genome assembly GCA_951799425.1 of Ilex aquifolium. Classification (NCBI taxonomy): domain Eukaryota; kingdom Viridiplantae; phylum Streptophyta; class Magnoliopsida; order Aquifoliales; family Aquifoliaceae; genus Ilex; species Ilex aquifolium. Next base: position 24,501,677 of record OX637404.1, read on the forward strand.
CACAATGACCAAATCCATGTGACATGATCTTACTAATCTCATCCTTAGAAGCACCATACCAGGCATACTTGACATTAGCATTGCCACCATTCTTCTTTTCAATTGCTCTTGAGAAAATATGAAACGAATGAAGCCGGGCTTGTCTTGTACAGCTAGAATAATCATTCCTATGAATGGCCTCAACTTTGGTATGTCCTCCAAGAGAATCTAAACCTGACACAAACCTCTGCTTGGTAACGTGGTGCAGCCTGTCCTCCTCATCCATTCTGATCAACCCATCACCAAAATATTGAAATTCTTCATTAGAAATCCCACTTTCGCAATCGGAAATTGAGTGGTCTTGATCATCATGATCAGTACCAGCGACTGGATCTTCGATACCCGAATGCTTAAACTGATTATCCAATGTGTGTGTTGTCATGTTGTTAAAAACTAAACCCCTAAACCTATTTACATACCTCTCAGTATTTCCCATAGGATCAGAAAACAATTGAAGTTGCTGCATATTATAGCAGACAAAATTTGAATTCAAGAAATAAAAACTGTATCACATAAAGACAAAGTGATCTAAAACCCAGAAACCTGCCTAAATTTTGACTCTGCGTCTTAATCCTAGAACACCTAATATAAAGGGCAACTCGCGATCGAGATTGCAAATTCGGAAGAATACTGACACAGATACGATTTTATGAGCAGCTATAACCGGAAATGAATTCTGATTCTAAGTTACAAAGAGACCGATCAATAATATTGCTTAAAAGGAAGGCTAAAGACGAAACTCATGTAAAGTAAAGAACATTCACAAAAGAATATGTTCAAGAACCTATACTACGAATCAATCAATTACCAGAAAACCCAATAAACAGCACATTGTGCATCGTTTTGAGCTATAATTCTAAGTAAAACTATCTATTTCTATACCAAAAGAATCATGACAGAATTGTAGCAAAGCATAGAATTGATTAACGATAGAAGGAAAAAGAGAGACCTGCCAAGCAGTGTATCAAAAGCTTGGAAGCAATACGAAAAACCCAGAAAACAAGATAGGAAGAGAATACCCAGAAAAAGATAGGTAGAGAGAGACTACGTATAGATTTTTATCTGTATATATATGTGTAGGAATCAAAGTACATATGGGAGAAGAAAAAGATTACTTGGGTAAGAGGAATGAGGAAGAAGAAGAAAGTTTGATATATAAAAACTAACGGAAACACCGACTCAGCCTCTAAAACACACCGCCTAAGCCTCTCGTTTCACCGAGTTTGAAACTTAAGGCCGGGGTATGTTCAGAGGGGCGGTGGCAAACTGACTTTTGCGCCGCCGGTTTAATATTTAAAAAGGGTACGTGGAGGGTGGATGCGTGGGTAGGCGGTGACAGCCAACTCTTATCCCGGAAACGTTCACATTTTCCCTTCCGTGGTCTCAAAGGATTAGGATTTAGGAAGGTGCTAGCTACCTGCTAATTAACTTCGTTCTTGGAAGGAGTAACGGACACGATTAAGAATTTTATAATCTCCTAACGCTCTTCTTTGTTCCACACTTTTTAAGAGTTAAATATCGAATATAACAGTTGTCACATGATTTAATTATTTAATAATAAATAAATAAATAAATAAGTGAATCTCATTTTTGACATTTTAGAATTTAAGCGGATAGTCGATATAAATTTATACACTCTGTAATAAAAATAAAAAATAAATAAAAAATATTACGTGACAAAATTGGCAATTATATTTCTCCTGCTACAGAACAGAGAGGACCCAGTTGCTCAAGTGCGTACACGAATGCGTGATAAGTCGGCGACCAAATCCCAATTTGGTTTGTGTATTTAATATTTAAAAATTACACTTAGATCCCTTCATAATATTATTTTCGTCTCTGAATATTAGTAGATTCGTATTAAAAAATATTTTATTCATATTTAATTTATTTATTAATTTATATTTAATACATTATATTATATTGATTGCGTGTCATATAAGAAGTGCGTATAATTAGTATATGAACAAATATGTGTCGTATATTTTTTTGATCAATTTCATTTATATACGATTCGTTTATTAATTGTATAGTTTTAGGTTCACTCATTTATAAAACGAGTAACTTAAATAAGACAAAAATCTTCTAATTTTGTTTCGTATTAACACGACAATTTTGAAATGTATTTGTTGGTACAATACCTTCATTTTTAGACCAATAAAAGTGAACACATGTAAAAACTTTTATTATTTTGAATTACTTTATCATTTTTTATTTCCAATTTAATCATTTGAAAAACAAATCAAGACCCTAATCAACATTTTTAATTGGAAAAATAACTTAATATAACTTGTACAAAATGTAAAGGATCATTGGGTTACTTGGAAATAATTGAAGAGATCCGGGCATAATTTATTTTTAAGTATTTTTTTTTTTAATAGGATGGGTCTATATCTATCATGAGTTCAATCTTGTCGGTAGCTCCCATGAGCTGGTCTCAATTTGGAGGATTTTGGTAGGGTTACCTTACCTAGTGCCAGCCAAGAATCAGTAGAGACCTCTCAAAGCCAGCCCGCGTTTATGGTGGCATAGATGTTTTGATCCCCGAGGACGAGACCAATTCATGTGGCTTGGGTTGTTCTAATCAATAACAAATACAAATATATTCATATATATAAACACGAAATGGTTTAATTAATTTTTTTTTAATTAAATTTAAAAATACAGAAATGAACCGCTACAACCTTTACAGAAGTGTCACATTAGATGCATCTCTCCTGAATATATAAATCTTAAATATCAATAATCATCCATAAGAATTGACTAAATCCAATAATCACCCAACATATTGGAATGAACCATACATTCTAGAGTGAACTACATACTGTTTAGGGGTCGTTTGGTTGTTACATTATAAAGTGTATTAAAGAATCGTATCAGATTAAAACACTTTAATACGAGTTTATATTATAGTTAAATGCAAAAAATCACTTCGTATCATGTGTGGGACTAATTAGATAAGTATCAAATATGGATAATTATAATACAATCTATCTATACTATTAAATTATTTTAATACCACTAGAAGAGGTGATATTACAATACAAACTTATTCGAAAGCCTTATTGTTTTTAGGATCTGGATCCGTTATTCATTTAATGGAAACTCTTGTCGGATATTCTTCAGATAAAAGTCAGAATATGGTTCTTATGGGAGGTTTAACAAAACATGTGCTAATTACCAAAAATATTTTTTTATTAGGTACACTTTCGCTTTGTGATAGTCTGCTTCTTGCTTGTTTTTGGTCCAAAGATGAAATTCTTCATAATAGTTGGTTGTATTCACCGTTTTTCGCAATAATAGCGTGGTCCACAACGGGATTAACCGCATTTTATATGTTTCGAATCTGTTTACTTACTTTTGAAGGGCATTTAAACGTTCATTTTCAAAATTATAGTGAAAAAAAAAGTGTATTATATCATTTTTTATTCATTTTAATAAAAATTATATAGACATCCTGACTTCATAACAAACCGACCTTTAATTTTTTTACAACGACTCAACGTCCTCCTCATATGGACAACCTATAAAAGTTGCACCTCATTTGTCGTTCACATAAATAATGATAAACAACATTAATAATAAATAAATAAATATATCAAAAATATATTTTTACATAATTAACACATGCTTGTTTAATTCCAAAATATTAGATCACTATAAAGGATCAAATTGGAAATGATTGAGGACATTTTAATTCACTCATTTAATACCATTGAATAAATTACCTAACCAAACATTATATTTGACTTGATACTTATTATCTAATCTTTACTATTGTACTTAACAAACGCTTGACTAAAATTAATATTATCTTTATCTCCTATTTAATCTTAAATTTTATCCATCTATTCAAGATTGTCCTGTATTCCCTAATACAATCTCTTTTTTTCTTAATACCACATCTAAACGACCCTTTAGCAACATGTGAAGTTTTGGGAAATGGACAATTTTGAGGCTGCTATGAAATTAACCTCATTGACCCACTGGTTTCAAAGATCACAGCTAAAAGCCCAAACCTGAGCCCACCCTTGGGGGTGAAATCTCCACTCAAATTTCAATTCTCTCCCCTTATATTGAAAAAATAACAGCTCCATCCCAGATTCAAGTAAAAACTATACATTCGAATGGATCCAACATTATACAATGGATTGTTGATTTGGTAAAGAACTGGGACGAATCGGATTTATAGGGACCAACCCCCTAAAACTTCGTTATCCTAGGTAAGACCTTATGCTCAACTACGAACTATGGACACTGATAATAATTACTTTATAGATGGCTTGTTTCATTCTTAATGCCTTAATTGCATCAACAGTCCCCAACTTGCATACTATGAAATATCACATTGAATTATGGATGTAAAATTTGTATACAAAAATACACAACTTAAGTTCAAACACAAGCTCAAGCTCAATTCGTTTAATTATATACTAATTGAGATAAGCCCAAACATTCTTTGCCAACAAGAGTATTTCAGAATTCTACGTGGTACCAACTGCCCGCTCCATTCCACCGTATATTATTCTGACTAGTTTTCATTTTTGTTCTTAATTTCATATTCTCGAGTAGCTTAATTATTAAAAATATTTTCACGTGTTAGGCTCAAAATCTAACATGCACGTGAAGGGCATTTTAAAGTATAAATACTTAAGTAACATAATTTCTAAAATCTTAGGTTTTTAGAATAGACGAAACAATCGTTTCAAACACAAGGGATGTTTCCTGTGGCATCTATACATGTGTGGTGTAATGGAAGGAGATACAAAAGCAAGGAAATTTCACAGCCTCCAACATATATATATGGCCCTCTAAGGCTTTATGAACAACTTTACATAAAACACTATACAAACGAGCCCACTACAAACAAGCGAGTAACAGAGACACCACCTACACCCAATACATAGCCTCAACCATTTACAAAGGAAAAATAAAATTACAACATACGAAAAAGCCGCCAGCAAAATTGATTGGGTGCCATTGGAGGCTTCCGAGAAATCACAACCAAGCTCCCCACCCAGGAAACATTTGACACAAACGGTCGGGATCAATGGCGTCCTGTATGAGTTGTTGAACCTACACAACGAAAAATTGGACAAATCTTATCATGTTAATGTTCAAAACAGTGTTTTACATCTGATGATCAGCAAATTTACTGTACAAACTACCACCTGTCATCTTAATCGCAGATTGCAACAAAGTATTTCAGAGCAGGTGAAATTGATACTTGATGATGTTATAACGTAACAAATTACAAAAAACCGAAGTAGAGACTAAACCTTATAAAAAGACCAATATGCTAGATGTCAGAAACGCCATATCAAACCCAATTTAACAAAATTGAAGAACACGAAATGAATCCAGACTAGAACCCAAACTTTTGGCCAGAGAGGTAGCTCGGTCAGGTTTGCAAGAATACATGAGAAGATCAAATCATCACCCACCTTAATTTCTATCAGCACACGTAATGGGGTCAGGTTTGCAACAATAAACGAGAAGATTAAATTGTCACAACTTAATTTGCACAAGTGCACTTGTTAATAATTCCAATGTTGACTACTAGACTCATTGGAAGTGTTTTCAATCAAGCAGTAATTTGGTGTCACAGTTAGAACTTGGAAACCAACCACCTTTTTTTATTATACTACAGACGATGTTCTTTGTTTTTTACAAAAGGAATTGTTCAGTTGCTTTTCCCACGGGTGTTTACCAGAATATGACTCCCTGTTCAGACAAAAAATAAGATAAGTAGTCACTAGCCAGATGACTAATTTCTTCTACATTACCTAAGTCGGCCATCCACAGGAGATTAGTACAAAGCAGACCAAAGCCCAAACTTAATAACCAAAGAGCCAAAATAATCTGCTAGTGGAATATCCTTCATTATAAAGTTGGTGCATTGTGTTTTGGTTATAGTACATTACCTGCCCATGAACACTTCTCATTTCACCTTCTTCGTAACCATCTAACTTTTGTTTAACACGCATTAGGGCTCGTGCAGCATCCTTATTCCCTTCATATTCATCTTCTGATCTTTCCAAGCTTGTGTCCAGATCATCATCAGTTTCCTATTAGGGGAGGAACAAATTTTACATGAGAGGCAACGTAGGCATACTGAAAAGGCAATGTCAGGAATCATTTATAAATGCAAATTATCAAAAGCCATGAAATAGGAACATGAGCCGACATAACTTGGGAAGGGGAAATACATGCAACGGTTGCAAGTCATGTGGAATAGGATGTGAGTCGAGTGTGGGTATGTTCTAAGGGTCAGTTTGATATAATCCCACAGTTGCAAACATAGAAAACTTCATAATCTTCAAACTGTTATTCCCTAGAGTAAAGGGTGTTTTTTTTGTTTATGACAAAGCACACTATATGAACAATTCACCCAGTTTAAGTGACCATGAAACAAAATGACCCTAATAGGAGAAGTCTTATGTACAATTATACCATAAACTAGAATACCAAGTCAAGTTTGCTAGGTGCATGTCCAGCCTGACATGTCAGACAAGCCATACCCAGGTCCACGGTGGCACATGGTTTTTTGATGCATTTGAAAGGTTCATATTGCAACTGATGTAAACATTAGGATACATCCTCATCATAAATATCTAACTAGAGGTAATGAAAAAAATGCAATGAGGAAGCAAATTGACAAGATGACATAAGTAAAACGATAACAATGGCAGATCATTTTCTTCCTCTCTCCCTGTCCCTCTCTCTTTTGTTTTTTTTTTTTTGGGGGTGGGTTGGAGGTTGGGATAGGTGGGTGGTCTGGCAGGGGCCTTCCCCAAGTCATTGAAAACCTCTCTATACTAACTTAAAAATGTGGTCACTCATTTACTTTATCATCAGGTAACCCATTTTCAGCTGTATTACAGATGTGCCTCTAATTTATTTATTTAGTTTGATCCAAGATGTGCCTCTAATTGAATGTAATACATTTTCAAAAGGAACCACCGCTCATTCAACTTCTTATCTAAAATGAACTGCTTCTTTAGCCTTCTATAAAGTTGAACTACACCTGGTATCACTTAAAATAACCCAAATACAAGTTTTTATATTCACAAATGCCCCTACTAATTTTTTTCCCCAAGACTTTCAGCAAACATTGACAATTTTAATGCTTCTCCTTCTAGGCTGCATGTCAGAAAAAAATACTCATAATTCATCTTAGACATGAAAAAAAACTAAGGAGTTACAAAGTTGATTTAAAAGACATCAAAATTTTAGGTCAATACTATAAACCAAATATAACCTGCTCCTGTGATTGCATTTGCTCTTTCGAGATTTGTCAAAATAAAGGATTAGATACTTTTTTACCATAAATCACGTAAGAAATGATATCTAATTTCGTATTTTTTACTTTGAATATAAATGAAACATAAAAGCTTAAGAGCACTTTAAACCTGATGATGACAATATAGTAATAGTGCAATTTACTGCAACCCAACTATCTTCATTTTCAAAAGCCTCTAGTGTTCTTAAAGAATCATTGTAGTATCTTAACTCATTTTTCATTTCAGAAATTGATCATAGTTAATACGCTTTCCATCTTTTATAGATAGTTTCTGTCTCTTCTCAGGATATTTGATCTCCTGGAAAGAAAATAGGAGACTCCAAATTGCATATGCTTATGAACATATAAGAATTGGAAAGTCATTGAAATACCTTCTGACGTTGTAAAGCCTTCAGAGGGGATAGAGCCCACTTATATAAAGGATCATGGATAAAAACCTGCAAGAATTTCCATCTCCTATGAAGTAACGAAATAGTCTACCCTTTCACACAAAGAAAGAAATGTTGTCAATCAATCATACTTCAACAATGGTCAGAAGGGCTTCTTTATTTGTGCGCATAACGGAAATAGTTTCCTCACAACATCGTCTGAAAACCCCTTCCACTCCTGTTATTCCCATACCATCTATGATGTCCTTTGTCAGCCTGAATGGAACCTGCCAAAGAAGGTTTAGATTACCATCCAAAACAAGGTGAACCATACTGAAAAACAACTGACCTAGGCAAAATAATGTGACAGGAGGGAAATATGCATAGATGAAATAGACAAACCCGCTCAGGTGTGTTGAGCATCAAGCCTTGCTCAAAGGCAACACCAAGATCTATGTGAACAACTTCTGCAGTGGCTTGATCAATAAGGATATTCATGGAATGTCGATCTCCAAGTCCAACGATGTAACCAACCTGCATTTGCATCGAGACAATCAAAGCTAAGTGACTCGATTCCACTGAGTTTATCCTCACAGTGAGTAAACAATACCATGAAAAATGACAAAAAAGGAAAAGCTTTCCAGGAAAATAGAAGTGGATGCTTGAATTCCAAACATAAGGAAACTGCCACCCAACTATCTTCATTTTCAAGTAGGTCGAAGATTTTAAGTCACATTGAGAGTAGAATACACACACCATTGAACTAGCTGCAACACTTCGTGTGTAAGCGAGCCTCTTTTCAAACCAATCCGCAGGATGTAAAAATCTCTCCAAGAAAAAGTAATGCATGACAGGCCTGCGTCAAATGACAATTAGATAGATTAACCAAGTGAGCTGGAATTTTGGAGAACAGAAGCTAAAATTTTAACCTGAAGTTCTCAGAGACATCTTGGAAAGCTTTGCGCTTGTCCTTTTCCTGCAGAAGACACAAAAATTGCAATAGTAACACCAATTTGTTCCCATTAGGTAAATGACAACTGCATTTCTAAACTTTCCTTTTGGCATTTGCACACCAAAGTTTTGATGTTCGAACCTAGGTTAGGAAATATTGTCAACTCTACAGAGAAAATCGGACGCATTCAACACAGTGCTCCCAATAGGCATCAATACAAGTTCCCCTTTAGGTTGTGATAGAACCACCCAAATCCTACTCAATCAATAAATGCAATTTGGATTGCCTGATAAGAAGAAAATGATACTCTTTAATTCCAGAAAACTAAATTTGTTTTCGATTACTAGCGATTAGGTCAGAGCTCTGACGCCTCCCCTCCCTTAAGATTTCATATCAACACTTAACCTCTGAACGACCAATTCTACAATCTTTGGTACTAATTTTGAAAATCCTGAAAATATCATGTGTTCTTCTAATACATTCACTTGCAAGTTGCTAGAAAAATTTATGGATTGAATCTAACAGAAACTAGAGTGATTAAAAAAAGGGACAACATGCATAATATGTGAAGAGAGATTCAAATTTGAATTAAATGGTGTGATTACCTGACAATGACATGATTGTTTCCAAGTAGACATGCTTCAAATAATAACTAGCCAACTCATACATTTGATAGCTAATACGCTTGATTTTCCCATCCCATCCAGCAATGCAGGTTTATTAGCCTATGCCATCATATAGTGTTCAGATAAAAAGAGGCATCGCAAAACCAGACCAAGTCTAAGTGCCACTGCAGGGAACTCCTGTTTTTTTAGGTTGACGAGTGACTTTCGTTTCCGAAAAATGCATAAACCCCGGGATTCTCATAAAAGAGAGACGAGTGGTCGGAGCCGACAAATAGTGCTGGTTCAGTGAAGTCAAGTCTTTATGCTTATAGGGGCTCCCCGACAATCCCGAATTATTTGAGTATAGGAGTAACTTATGCCATGGTTGTCAGAAAAGTTTACCAGATAACTTTTACAGAGTTAACTAAACAGATGAAAAATAAAGAAGACACAAAAAAAGGATAAACTTAGCCACCTATATGGCAAGACGTTAAAGAGTACAACTGAAGCACTTACAATTATCGTATAAGATGTGCAGGAAGGGCAAAATGTGACCTTCCAGTTTTATAAATGATATAGGTGGCCAACAAGGAAAGGACAAACTAGGAATTTCAAAAAAAGAATGATCTGAATCTCTTCTAATGAAGTCTTGGTTCAATTTGATCCTGAATGCTATGTCAGTTTTATGATGGTCTACTGCTGGTAGAGTTCCATCTATAGTTTGTTTGGTATCAAGAGTCTAACACTGTGTAAGTTCTTTCAGCATTTGCAGGAGACAGGCTGAACACATGATCCTATAGTCATATAATGGGTCAAACTAAGTTTTTGTGTCATTGATGGGCCTTTAATATGCCTAGAATCATTTTAGAGAGAGAGGCAAAAGTTCTTGTTTTTGGTATCTTAGTCCCAGTATAAGGAGGAGTCCAGATAAGATTTTTTAGAATTTGTCAAAGGCTTATGAAGCTCTACATAATGCATCTTACCTCTTCTAAATCCTTCTTCTTCCTCTTCTTTTCTCGTTTTTGAACTCAGACACTTGTTTACTTTTAAGCTCTTAAAAATCTACTTATCCCTTCACCACATCTTCTACCCTAACAACCAAAAACTTGACAAAGAGTATCTTTTGATTGTACAGACATAACACCTTGCATCAGAATCTACTTTTTCTATTCCAAGCCCTAACCCACCAAGTGCTAACCAACCACAATCCTTATACTCATCATTTGGCAGTCAAACTAACATTTAAACACCCCATTTTGTTGCTAATGCTAAATTTCACGCAATCAAACATCCTTCAGGTGGAGCCAATTTTCATATCCACCGCATCCATAAGGCTTACAACCCATTTTCCACCTTTTGAGCTCTAACACTACAAGTTCCAACCCACCAAATAACCAGTTGTTGTAGGCACATTTTAACTTTTCTTAAGCTGCCCAACATTAGTTTTGGTATAAGAGCTTGTTCAAAAGTAGTACTACCCGACACTTTTACTGCCTCAGAAAGCATTCCAAAAATGTACAGAATTTTCTGTTACATTTTTTGGCTGGAAAAATGTTAACTTACCCAAAAATAAGAAAGATGATGCACAACTTCATTGCCCTTTCCTAACAGCTTAAGGTTTTTGTAGCAAGAGATTAGAGCTTCGATTTTTTAAGGTCTTAATTTCAAATTTACTGCTGTCATTTGTTTCCAAATCTGGTTGTATCATTGTATGTTTACAATGTTTTATCAGTCCATTCATCACAAGGACGTGAGAGCTTCATGTACCTTTTGCCCATCACCTGATACCTAAAACTTTTGAGGAAAGTAGTTCTTAATAATTAATTTTTACAATAGTACATGTGCAGACCAATTACAAATATGATGCCCTGATGCTAATCCCTGAATTTCCAATTTATTTGAATTTGTTACACATCTACAACGAAAGCATCACTATATGTTCACATATTTTCATGATTCAATTCCTCGGGGGACCAAAATTCCAACTGGACTTGATGTTTGAAATCTCTCTTTCAACCAGACAGAATGATATACTTGATTAGTTTGACAAAGTAAATCGACTTTTATTGGAACCAGATTTAGCACCAAACGAGATTGTTAAAACCCACACTGACAAGTTCAAAATTGGGATCCTGAACTTATTGATTATTTATGACTTTCGTAATTGCCCTTATACAATATTTGTCGAAAACATTGTGATCAATACAGGTTTAAGACTTTGGACTGGTGAGAAACAATGGTATAATAACAAAATACAGCAACAAAGGCATATTGCACTTACCGCAGCCATGTGTTGCCGGCATTTCAGAAATGTCCAGTCTCCTATTCCATAGCGTCCATGGGCACCCCCATCTCTCATGCTGAAATATGAAACCACAGAACAATTTCTGCATTACTGCTCTACAATATGCCAAATGTACTGCTAGAGGACTGCACTGAATTTAATATGCCAGACCTTCCTATAAGATATTCGCCTAGTGGCACAGTGCCATTTACCCATTCAAGAACACCAGCACTTGGTGTAAAAGGTATAACCTGCATCATCAACAATACAATTGAATTTTTTTTAAAAATTCAACTTTGCTTATCATATGTGGCGAGAAATCATTTGCTCTACCATATATTTTATTCAAATGAAGTGTACAGTCTCATACGTAATAAATATTTGATACTCTTGATAGTAACAAATTAAAAGACTAAGCACACATGTCTCAATATGCAGAAAATTGGAACTTTGAAGTAACACTAGTTAAGAAAACTGCATACATTATCCACCCAACATATGGAATTCGCCTATCGTGAGATGCATATGATGTAAAGAGTGAAAGCAAAAGAAATGACAGTTCTAAGGGTAGACAAACAAGAAAGATGGATGCAGCAACCTTGTTTTGAAATCAGGTAATATAGCATAACAAGCCTACTATTTTTATCATGAGAATAACAAGTCACTTGATGTCATTGTAGGTTTCTTGGAGAAAATCTTGTTACTCGGAGTAGCAAAAAGCAAGCTGTTGTTGCTCAGGCCAGTGCAGAGCAGAATATAAAACCATGGCACAGGGGATTTGTGAAACTCTGTTGTATATTTGGGAATAGTTTGTGATTGCCCCCATGTGTCTAGACAATAGGGGTGCCATGGACATTGCTCATAACCCAATTCAACCTGATAGCATGAAGCATGTTGAAGTTGATGATCACTCTATCAAGGAGAAGCTTGAGAAAGGCTTGATTTGTACACCATTAGTGAAGTTTGAAGACCACTTCCAAATGTATTTAGTAAGGGCCTTAGTAGAGGGTTTTTTTGCCCTGTGAATGTAAGTTGCGCATGAGAGACACATATGCACTAAATAGGTGAAGGGTTGAGTCTCACAACTCAGACTAAAACCCTATTTTTTATTGCACTCCCTTATTTTTTTTCTTCTCTTCTTTTGACATACAATTTCACTTTCAATGAATTACTGGAATAAACAATTATTTGTTCCAAAACCATAAGACAATGAAATACATCCTATATTGCAGTTATGCCATAAAGACAATATTCCATTATAGGCAATGTAAAGTTTCATTGTATACAAATGGAGCAGATACCTTGTATGTACGTATTCTTAACCTCCGTTTCCAAGTATCCCGATGGTTCTGTAAGAAAATGTTAACTAGACCAAAGAACTGTTCCATTACCTGCATATTATTTGCACAATTTAATGCCAGTATAGACAGAATGGAATGAGGGCTTCTTATAGCCCTGGTATTATATGTTTACATGAAGCCAAACTTCCTTCCCCGAAAAAGACGTTCAGAATTTTTTTCTTAGTGAATTTTGTAACTTTTGCAGGTGTAGTACACTAGTAATATCTTCTCAGGGTCTCACTGGCTCCTAGTACTTTTTGCTCTTGAATGAGCAAATACAGTCAATCGTTGAAATATTTAATGAAATACTTTCATCTACAGTCTGATGCCACAAAGAAACCTCAAAAACAGAATTATAAACTTGACTACATACAGCATCTTGTCTCAGGTCATCATTTCCAGATTTTGCTAATTGTCGATATTTGTTACCATCAGACCCTAGGCATTCAACCACTTTTGGGGCATTTATACCGTTCATTACCCTGCGTATTTCAGCAACATGAATAAATAGTTAGCAGTAATAATTAGTTAGAAGCAGTAACAAGAAACTATCATTAAACCCATTCATGTCTAAGACATACATGACCGACTCTGCCAACCCTTTGAAGTGCGGGAAAGAGCCTTCATGATATTGACAACTATAGTCAACGGGAAAATTAGATGTCACGACAGGTACCTGACATCCAAAGTAAACACAGAGGTCTTTAGGTTTAATACTCCTATTACTAGAAAAAAGTACCACTTTATATGAGTAATGAGACAAGTGAACCAAAAACTAATGTGAAAAGTATAACAGCGGTGGGAGATGCCGGAAGTCACTTGCTGTGAACTTTATAATCTCTGGAGGAAATGAGTATTTCTTCGATAAATGAGCGTATGCAACTGTAGCAGAAGTTATTTATACAAAAATGAGAATAAAAAAACACATGCAAACATAAAAAAGTGACTCAGCAAGACTCTCGCCACCCCAGGTCTGGTGAGGGTCAAATGCATGCGACATTACCCCCGCATGTGGATTTTCTGTGACTCAAGCCCTTGATGGTCAGGTCACAATAGAACAACATTACCGTTGCGCGCAGGTTAGATACACATGCTAACATGCTCCAATAATATGTTCAACTTTTAAATCACACATTGGAAGGCTGCTCATGAAACTTCTGAGCGAAAGTATTGCACATCTACTTTCCAGCACTTCTCCTATGCACAGACAAAAAACTAATTCGCCAAGTTTATTATGACCCAGGTAATCCAAACTTTATCATTCATGATAACAGATAAAAAAGGAACAAAAAGAAGAAATTTAGTGGATCAATTTTTGCAACTAGCCACGGATATTCACAGCAAAGGTCCAAGATCTATGGGTTTGTTTATGACAAGGTTCTGAGCTTATGCAGAATTATAGTTCGCACCCAGAATGTCATGGAACTGATGGAAGTAAGAGGACATGTTTCCCTCCATGTTTTTGCTTATTAGATATCATGCAATGAAAATTCTGAAGGAAGAAGTTTGATCTAAAGATCTAGAATGTTCTAAGATTTACAAACTTGTATGACCATAGAGGGGAAAGAGAATTGAATAAAGATATATAAAATCAACAAATAACAGTGGTAAAATTCGGCCCAATATGAGGTTGCATGTTGAACTTGAGCGCAACCACTTTGTGCAAATGATGTTAGAAGTGAGGTCTGCACCCAGTCTAACCCCATCAATGAGGACTAAATTGGGTGTTAGTTTCTATAAATCATATTAACAAATTATCTGATTATCTGATGTCTGCAAATTAAGTCAATCAAAGGCATCCAAAGAAATTTGGGAATCCTTCATGGCAATGTACTTTGACTTTTTACAATTATTTGTTCATGAGGTGGTACCAAGCCTGAAAAAGGAGGGTTGTATTAGGCGGGTGGAACACCAACATAAAATCTTTTGTAGGACCTATATGCAAATTAAACTTATGATATAAGGTATAGTGTTGGGAATTTCTTATTGACATTCCCTTAATTAGCTATTCATAATTCAAAATGAAATTAGAATTGGATTGCAACTGCATAGTTATTGTCAAAGCCTGTGAAAACAAACATCTTGGCAGGGTCATATTACGCTAAACCAGAAGCTTGAAAAGTGTTTCCATTGCAAGCATATTATACTAGTAGTACTTATCCCCTAACTTCCTGGTATGTGGCATTTTCTATACCATTCTCACCCACACCATTTCTCTGACTGTGGGCATGCTCACAAAATAAGGATCAATTGATATCATAACCTAAAATTATAGCAACCCAAATAAATGCTCATAGTGCTGTACTTACAAGTTCAAGTTGTCGAACACAGCGAATTTCTCTTGGTAGGTTAACCTTTCTGTTCATATCCTGTTGAAATGCTCAAGTTAGCAATCAAATGTCAATAAGACTGCATCAGATGAACGAACATAGTAAGGACAAGAATATAAGCAGGGCACATAGTATTACAAAAGAAGAGACCGGAAAAAGGAACATAACTTCAAACCATACGGCTTACCTCTTTCCTTGTTTCCAATTCAGCAAGTTTGATGTAAATTTCCACCATTTGTTTCATCTATATAACAAGTAAAACACAAATTACATGAAAACACTTGATAAAGTTTAACAACAACGAAACTAATAAAATAAAACATTATAACATGAAAAATCAAAAGGGAGATGTATTTTACTTGTCTGATGACAGCCCCATGGTATGATGATAACTCTTTTAAGAGGTTTTCGGCAGCAATTTTTTTATCCATATCCACGACAAATGAGTTCCTACTACGCTGCTTGTCCTTAATTCGGTCACCATTTGCCAATGCTAGAAGCTACGACCCAAAAGAATTCAGAATTCAAAAAGTGCATCCAATCCCAAATTTGTGAAACTTAAACATTTTCCATTTTATCTTAGTGTGCTAAAGTGAGTTAAGGGTGCCTGTGACCACGTTTCACTTGTATTTTGGGATGGAAACATGAATAATTTTGGAACGCCTATGTTCATATGAAACGTATTTAAGGAGTCAAAGAATTGAAACAGCAAATGTCATCCGACTTGCTGGATGTTCAACTTAAATACCTGAAAGATTGTATGGTATGGATGGTCAATGGCCATTTTCTTCACAAGAGAAACCAAGGCAAACTGAACAAAAAGACAATTGAGACCTGAACTTATTTTAAGAGTAATAGAAAACACGAAGAAATTTGAGAAAACAAAAATATAACCTTAGCTTTATACCTGGAAATTATGAGGCCCCTGACTATCTTTTGGGCTACCCAATCTTGACGCAATTTGGTAGACTAGTGGAATGAACTTGTAAGACTGAACCTGCACAGACAAGTGAACAGGGATGAAAAAATCAGCTTAAATTACAAACCTCGATGACAAAAAATATTTATTTTTTTAGTTTGGCACTGGGGGAAGATAAGTAAGTAGTAACTATAGATATGTGAAACTTTGTTTTTAACTTCTGTAATAATCAACTATTATCCTACAATACCATTCCTTCTGTACCTCTTCGATTGTGCTAAGCATGGCATTTACAACAATTTGCCTGGAAGAGAGACCGAACCACAGGGAAACAAGTCGAAATACCTGAAAGCACAAAAGTCATGTTCTCAATGATATTGGACAACTTCAATCTTAGGATAATAAAATTTGGAGTCAAACTACTCATTGTGCACAGAATTTTCACTTCCAATAATAACAAGGCAAATATGAATTTCAAATTAGCTCCAGAACAATGAAAATACTCAATTAATGATACTTCAAGTGCTGTATATATATATATATTCTTGTTTTGATGGCCATTCTTGATTCTACTTCTTTGCTTCCCATATTATACACTGGTGCATGCCAGTGGTAAGCAGAAATTTGACATTTGTATTGTAAAGAAGACTTTAAGATAGATACATACCACTCTTACGTCATATTTATCACCTATGACCAAACAACGTTTATATCCTCTCAATGCTGTACTGAGAAAATTGTCCGTGTCTTCCTGAGGGGCCAAAACAACAAAATGAAATCAGCATATCCGATAACTCCACAACAAAAGAATGTGGTAGGCTTAAGCTCAACGAGAGTTCCAACAACAATGAACTCATTCTTGGGGCAGACAGTAAAGCATAATTACTAAATGCCAAAGCTATCAAAGCATAAAGCACCAGTCAAGATATGTAACAGTTTCAGATGCACAATGTAAAAATCCTGATCCATAAATATGTCTATACCTCAATTGTACCATCAGAATATATCAATGAAAATACAAGTATAAACCAAATTTGCATGGCTCATTCACACACATAAGGACCCTAAGTGTGCAGAAATATAACATACAATTCGAATTTTTTCAATGAATTTCTCTCATTGCTGTTTGCGATGATCCCTGTTATGCCTCAAGCATTTGACAGAGAGAACATCACATAATTCTTTTTAAAGTTGATGACAATAACTACATATTCCCAATGTTATGTTGTTTAGTTTTACCTGTAATTTTTCAGCTTCCTCCTTGTCCATTGCAAGTTGCTTATGCAACTCTTGTATTTTTACTGAATAGTCGGTCTTCTCCACCTAAAACCCACAAAAGAAAAAACCATAACAAAAAGGTGAAGCAAGCTGAAAAACATTTCGTTCATGAGAGTCACATGAAGGACCAAAAAATACATGAGATTGGGACTTGCCTTTGGTGAACTCTTTAGTCGCCTAATCAGAGCTTCCAGCTCTTTTGTCTGCAGATAAAAGTAGAATATTGTCATGAGCTTTATAACTTTGTAACGTCTTTCTTTCTTTCTCTTCTTCCTTTTATTTTATTTTTTGTCATTGCACTCGTTTAGTTTTTTTGTAGGATAAAGTACCTTGTGTTTCCTTAACCGCATTGCTGCTTGCCACTCATTAGAGTTGAGTCTCTCATCATAGCTACGAAAGAGACCATCTGCATAGTGAGCAAGATGGAAATGCATTTGGCTTCGTCTTATAGTGGACTTCTTGTCAGTGGCTTTGTGATCTTCAGCAAGAGTAACTGCATGTTTCAGGTACTTCTCTAATATAGTCCTAGAGCTGCATCATTTGCCGTGGAAAGTGAGAAGAACCAATGATGTCATAAGCATAGAGATGCCAATGCGAAACACTTACTCCAAGTTCACAATCATATTGTATAACTTACTTGCTTGATCGAGTTTCTGCCAGCCACTTCCCAATTAAACGATACACGTCTGCCACCTCTCCGTTCAACTGGCAGTGCTGTGAGATATACTTTGCAAGGTTGATTGCCATCTCATGCTGGCCTTGGGCACGCAGAAGTTTAGCTTCTTCAAGCTGACAAAATTAAAAAAAAAAAAACTATATTGAGACTATCTCCAGTAGTAGAAACACACTCTTAATATTGGAAGAGAAGAACAGATCAATATGCATTGACAAAAAATGTAAATTAGTATGATAAAGGCTATGGTAAGGACTGCTAAATCATTTATTATGAAACGGCCATATACCTGTGGTCCTTGTGCACTTAAAAAACACCAACACTCTGAAGAAAAATACGCCTACTTCCAAAATTTATAGCAGCAGAGATTAATTTTTCATGACAAAGGAACTTTAGTAAAAGTATATGACGTGCACTTGTGCCGACATAAAAAAAAGTAGCTAAGGAAGAGTTCTCATAACAGTAAGAAAGGGAGAATCATCACAAAACGGAAAAAACAGCAGGAATCAGTTATGAGCCGATGAATGACTGCTGATAGAAAATTTAAATAAAAGAATCCGGGATGTTGTGTGATGCATTGTCTTTCCAGATGTGCACCGAAGTAATTTAATGGAAGGAAACAAGATGACCAGAAAAACTCAGTAGCTTGTGCATGCCCAATTAGCTATTTAGTGTCACCAAAAGACAAAAAAGCCGAGCATGTTTGACTTATGTAGCTTTTACAGGTGTCGAATGGTTTGAAGGGGGTTCCAAAGCATGGATGGGATTTACCATTCCCCATAGTAAGAGTACAATGAAGAACTCATACCCTTCCAAGAAAATACAGGGGAGAACATTCTTCTCCCATTCCATTGCAGAGGAACTTAAACTCATGCAAAGCTGCAGCAGCCTGAGAATATCTAGAGCCCTAGAATGAATAAAATAGCATATCAGACGATAGGATCACCTTTGATGTACTTGTATATGATGATTTAAAGATAATGATACCTTACGAAGAGTAGATGCAGACTCTAAAAGATGCTCTGCGGTACAGCTCCTACAATTCAAAATCTGAAGCAAGACTCCTCTGAATGCTATGAAAGGTTCCAACAAACTCATGTGTAACTGTGCTCGTTCCAGAATGCAGCTCCAATCCAAATTTAGCCTTGACAACTACATGGAAAAATTCAATACCAACTTTTAGCAAACCAGAAAACTTGGCCTTTTCATATTATTGTGTTTATTAGTGTTCCACCAAATTGTTACCCTACATATACAATCAGAATAAATCTCACATGACCGTGATACAGGACTTTCATTTAGATTAGTCACAGCTGCATAGAATTTTGCGTTAAAATAAATATGAAGTATCCATCAATATAGGAATACCCAGATTTGGTGAATATATCTTTCAATAGATAGAAGCAGCAATCAAAAACAACTCACATTAATAACCCTTCGTCTAACTTGTGATAAAAAACTGGTCTGACATCATTTTGTCCCACATTATTACTTTCTGGACCTCCCCTTTTGGTCAGTCTATACCATTTCAAAGCCAACTTTATTCATATCCAAAGATGCATGCATGAATGTTTTTAAGAAAAGAAAATGAAGTGGGGGTTGTAAGAAGTGGGATATGATTACAACCTAGGAAGCACGGATACGGGCCAGCAAAGATGATTTTGCTGATCAAAAGAAAATTAGGATACCATGGAAAAGAGACTTGACACTGCAATACCTGTTCCATGGTGGGGGCTACAGGTTCATGTAACAAGTTCTGCACCTCTATAGGGGAAATCATCTTTTCACATGATGAACTTTTCCAACGTAAATCCCACGCCATCCCGAGATGATAAAAAATCTGCAGAATGAGTTAGAAAATACGACATTAGGACAAACCTCACTAATAATAAGATTTTGTAGTTTCATATTCGATTTTAGGAGCAATCTACAATTTTAATTAAACTTCTCCCATATAAACCACATACTGATACAAGTGTTAGTTATGGGACAATGGTTGCATGACAAGTTCGCACTCTAATATCCACGAAGTACATAATGGCTTTGACCCATGCAGGAATACTGTATGCATACATAATTAGAAAAACTAGGTAACCTACCAAATAAGAAAACCAATGCAAGCATTGGAAATCAAATACCTGAAGTTTAATGATTGTTGAATGGATATACTCAGTACTTTCCTCGCTTGCATGATAAATGGAAAACAATAGCTCCTGACACAAAGGACACACCCATTATGCGAATCAATTTACCAAAAGTGAAGCTGTCTCCTAATCAAAAAAGGATATGAAACGATCATCACCTGCTTTGAATTTTTCAGTTTCTTATGAAATTCATTAAAATCTCCCTCCTGCAATGCTCTTAAACAGCTAATATTCCAGCAAGCAGAAATGTAAAAAATTTAGTACAAATGCCAGGATAGAATGTCAGAAGTTAATCATGTATCCAGGTGGGAGTGTTTGTGCAGAAGTTTGTGTGCATTTTTTTTTCCTATGAGAATAATATCTAAGGAAAATAAGAGAAAAGGAACACCCCACAGGCCACAAGACAAAATAGAGGATACAAAGCAAGAAATGAGGAAAATGCTAAGAGAAGGGAATACAACCCTAAGTCACACGACTCATCTTCCCCTATCAATGTTTTATCACTCGGCGCATAAATTTGCGAATCAAGAGCGTATTCGTGGTAAATTCGTGAATTCACTCATATAATTTGCACTATAATAAAAAAGCGCTTAAACTTCATACAAATCATGGCTTGTTTGGCTCACCCCAATAAAAAAAATAATAATTTTGCCTCCAGCTGTACTAACCCTCCATGTGGGCCATTCTAGCTAATGGCTATCCACACTCACTAAAAGGTATGCTATCTACACTCACTAAAAGGCATGCTGTGACCACTTTTTATAGGCCTTCTCTAGCTGTGGGTTTCTCTTCTTTGTCGATGTGGGATAGATGTCCTACTTGAATAAGGCATTAAAATCCCTTTAGCCTTTTTGTTTACTTATTTTATTTATTGAACAGATTTTATTTAACCATTCACCTTATTATTTTTATGTGGGATTCAAAATCTAAATTAATAGTTAACAACTTTTAAATAATTTATCATATGGTTGTATATAAATTTAATTTTTTAAAGTGTATTTTTAATAATTTTTATATATGTAAAAGTATATGTATATATAGTATGACCCTCTCAAGGTGCTAATTTTTTGAAATTTTCTGCTTTTGCACTCCCGCTCTCAAAATTTTTTGAATTTTTCTGTTTTTGCACTCGCGCTCCCACTTTATGTGATTTAGATACAACCACGCCCCCTCCCAAAAAAAAAAAAGCGTGGGGGGGAAGAAAAGAAATTGAGTGAATATTATTAGAGCCCATAACTCTCATGAAAGAGGATACAAAGCAAGAAATGAGGAAAATATTAGCATAAGGGAATACCCCCCTCCCGCCCCCCCCCAAAAAAAAAAGCACGAGGTGGGAAGAAAAGGAACAGAGCGAATATTATTAGCGTCCACAAATTCCACAAAATGTTGATGATTCTATTGACACATCAATGGTAGTTTCAGATCCCCACACATAAGAATGATAACTCAAACCTAGACTATTTTCTTTCTTTATTCTATTTTAGTTTGGCTTGCAACGCAATGAATTAAAATCTCTTTATGTTTTAAGTCTGATGATTCTTTCCCAGTATAGGCACCTGGATGTGTGTTAATAACTTAAAAACTCCTATTACAAATGCTCTTAGTGTCAATTAATTGAAAATGTATGCACCTTTCAAAAGTTTGAATGACAAATTTTAGATCAACAATTTATGATTACATACAAGAAACATCCACAGAGATTTGTCCTCAAACAAGATTAAACACTCCTCCGGTTGCTAACGTGTCTAATCATCACAGACTACCACAACCTCCATGGACAGACACTTTGTCAACTAATTAGAGTGTTATAACCGCTAAACAAAATAGTCCCACAAGGAACAATCGGAGCGCTCCAATCTGCTTAAATATGCTCTAATGTTTTATGCCAAACAATTCTTGAAAATGTTTATTCAGCATATAGACATTGAGGTTCCAAATCAAGACCAAGGACAGGGTTCAGAACATCAAATCAAAACCCATTAAATGCAAGGTCTCATCGATACCTGTGCAAATTTTCGTTGAAATGACCATTTCTGATGTGTTGACAAGAAGTAGGAGAACCAGCTCCCCCATATAGCAAAGAGAAATCCCAGTTTCCTGCACGCCAAGCAGCTTCATACTGCAAAATGGTTGACCAAACAAATCAAGGGCGAAAAAAACATGGGATCAAGCAGGCATATCAAAAGTCATAACAGATGCAGATGTGGAGACAAAGAGAGAAAACAATAGCACTCAGGCTTCAAGCAGATTCAAATAAAATGAGGTAACCTGAAGCTCGCTGAATTCTACATCATGCAGAAAACGGCCTTCTCGAGAAGTCAGTCCTTGGCAATACACATCCAATACATGCGTGCAGCCAATTTGCTGCAAAGACCTAATCAACCCTTTGTAAGGGTTTGTTTGGCACATCTTTGATTTGGAGAAGGATGGATGAACTATAGGCCCAGAATTATCAGGTGAAAACTTTCTGGAACTACCCAATTCTATCACTTGTTCAGACCTTACTTGTAAGTCATAATACTCAAGAGCTTTACTCCAATTTCCCTCGTGTTCGAAGGTGATAATTTGAGAGGTCAACTGCAAAATGCAATAAAAAAGAATGATACAACTTGGTGAAATATTACAAGCTTTTTTGTGTGTGGGAGTGCATGTTTGTTTGTATCACGTATATTCAAAGGTGATCGAGCCATATTGCAGACTTGCAGTGAAATAGTGAAACATCATCTACGTGATAAACTGAAAGATAAACTTCAAGAAATCAAAGGGGTGATTTGTATACCAGAGGTCCAGAACATACGTAAACTAGCTAAATGAATCTAGCCGGGAACTGATTGCAAGAAGTGATGACCGGAAGGGAAAAGGTGGTCATGCAGTAAATTATTGTGAAAATATTACATAGGTACAAATAAATATAAATCATAATATAAATGGAAAACCTTTTGATAGCATGGAGCAATTGCTAACCAAAACAAATGTCAAACAAAGGAAATTTTAATTGAGATTTTTCTGTCTGAAAATTTACAAAAAGTGAACATGACAAATAAGTTCACTTAAATTTACTTCACTTCAAAGATTTTAGAACGGAAATTGGCATGGGACAAGGACTATGCCACAACACAACACTGACATGGCGGCATAGCAAAGTCTGAAAAACTAATAGATGGCTACGGTGAGGACACTTCAAAATACAGAGAATTGTTTCCCACATATGTAACTTTAGATGCCTGCTACTGCCATAAATCCTTTCTATTCACCATTTTTTATTGATAAAGATTTGCTGCTGCATTCTTAACTTGTTTTAGTGTTGTAGAAAAACACAATTCTTGTTGTGAAACTTCTGGATTTTAAATACGTCTAAAAGTTTCCTCTGCAGCCTATTTTTTTGGTTGGGGGGGGGGGGGGGGGGGGGGCAGAAAACATTAAATTTTGATTATGGAAATCTAAGCACATACAGGTTTATTGTGACACAACTCCACCAAAGAAGTGCCCTTGCTTCCTAAAAGTTGTTTGTTACCATGTCTATGGATACAACCCATAAAAGTCTACCCATTCTTTGTACATAAATCCTTGTGAGGGTCCTCGTTCATGAGTTCACCTTCGCTCTATTGAAAGGTCTCCTTTGGTGGTTTTGTCAATGAACACATCTCAGACCGGATTGATTTCTCCCATCAGTGCCTCGCAATAACAACTAGCAGGTTGATAGATTGTTACCCTGACGACTTACATAATAAAAGGTCCTCCATCTTATTGTGGGGTGAAAAGAAGAAGAAAGAAAACAACGAAAAGAAAGATAAAATTGAAAAACCAAACAGGCATCAATTGCCCCAACCTCAGTTATATGCCCTCGTCTGCTTAACCTAATTTCTTCTTCTATAGCTCTTCAATCTGTAATATATATCCTTCCTTTTCTCTCTCTCTTTTTTTTTTTTCCCTTTTTTCTTTCATTTTCCACTGGGGATTTCTTTAGCACACCTCGTAAAACTGTGTCAGATAGCAACAAAGAGATGCATCGAATAAAACTTGAGGATGCAATTACTCTTCCACTCACAACATATCAAGTAGAGATTACCAGTGACACCATTGAAATGCACACAAGATTAACACAATGAGAAAAGGAAATTTTATAATACTTAATACAGCTATGTAACTTACCTTGTGGGATCCGATGATCCCATACAGGCTGTCAGGTTCATTGATTTGGGTGACTGCTGAGAGTAATATTTCAATGTGCTGCGGAACCTGATAACCAAAAAAAATTTAAAAGAAAAAAGAGAAAACACAATGAAAAGCTGCCTAATTGATTATTTTGCCTTCAAAAATTAATTCAAGAAGAAGAAAAAAGCATTTCTAATTTGCATAATGAAGCACCATACAAGTCCCAGTGATCAACTTGTCTCTCCAGAAATGAGTATAACATAAACTTGGTTCGAATAAGCTTTACAAGAAATACACCAATTGTTAGACAAACAGAATATGAAATGTCATCTCATTTCCAAACTTACAATTTCAAGATGGGAGAAATCCGGGCTCCCCAACGTTAGCCTGTTAAAATGCTCTTCACACCAATGTTCCACATACAGGACAGCAGTAAAGTATGAGCCACAATTCTGTAAGTAAATACAAAGAATTCAAAGAAACAGGCAAACAAAATGATCAGAGATTCATTTTTCCTTTGCTTCTATTAGTCCCCCCCCCCCCCAAAAAAAAAAAAAAAAGCAAAATAAACCACCCAGCCAGGGGTGGCGGAAGAGGATGAATGGTGAGCCAAGAAAAGATATATGGCATTTCAATACTCACATTTGCTGACTTAGCAACAAGAAGATAATCAATGGGAAGCCAATAAACCTGGCAAAATATATCACGAGTCAGGAATGGACATTGGAGTAACAACGTCAGCTATATACATAATAGCCTGCGAAAATAGTAATACATAGGCGCATAAAGAATTGTTTCACATATACCCATATATCTAGAAAACCATACGCACAACTAAAACAAGAAACGCCAACAAATTCCAGAGACACTCGTCATGAGTTTTTGAAAACTGATAGTTTTCAACAATAGTTCTTCGCCACAATACACAAGTTCTTACTGTGATGAATGCAAGGAACTAAATTTCGCTTCGAAACGTTTTCGTTTTCATGGAAATCGAAACGAATCATTGATTGAATATCAAAATTTCTATGTTTCGAGATATTTCGATGATTTCGAGGGGTTTCAGCATGTTTCGATAGGTGTTTCGACCAATGCTTCGGAAATAAATTTTCAATTTTTTCTTTATTTCTATCTTATTTTCGAAATGTTTCTGAAACATTACTGAAACGTTTCTGTTTCTAAGCTCACCAAAATGAAATTTTGATCCTTGGATGAATGAAAATTGTATTCCAGCATCAAATCAAAATTTCCATATAAATTTGATTAATTTGTACTGTAGCATATATGAGCAACAGCCAGGTGGCAATCAAATGAAGCTTAAACCACTGAGTCCGTTTATGTCTCAAATATGTTGTTTTAACCCATAAACCTGAAATAGAATACCAAACCGCACAACCACGTGAAACTGCTTTATTGAGAATGAATTGGCAGCTGTTCCCCTTGACTCTTGAAGCAACAGTCATCTTATGAGAGAGATCTGGATATGTCTTCTTACTGAGTGGTTCAAAGAAGTTGTGTTTTAGCCAGCTGGTATGAGGCTGAGGAGGCTTCATGGTTTTCATAGGGGGTCCTTTATACACCATTGGAGGATATGGGAATGTTTGAAGAGTTCAGGTTTGATTGGCACTGTATTGTATCATTCTTCTTTCTCCAAATGGAGCGTTCTAGCTGTATGTATATTCCTTTTTATATGCTTACATAACATCTTTCTTTCATCTATATGTGTGTGTGTCTACATAAAGTCATGCATTGAACTTTAGACTGTCCATGCCCAAAATTTGATCACATCGCATAGACGTTTTGTTATTTATATTTTTTTTCCAAGATTTCATGAACTGGCAAAACCTCAAGTCAAAATAAAATAACAACCCATGTAAGACTATAAAAGCCTCCCCCAAAAGTCATTAAAGAAATGACCAAAGGAAAACTCAGTAAGCAAAGAACATTCATCTTTTAAGTACGCATCTCTGCATGACAAGCAAATGATCATTGAACAAAAAGGTATACAATTTGAGTATTTGCGGTCACAAGAACATAGTTAGAGGATAACTTCTCCCAAAAATGCAGGTTATTGGGAGAGGGGTAAACTGAGTAAAACAAATGTGAAAGTAAAATTTACCATATTGTGACCAAACAAATTAGAAATGAGGAAATTGGGAATGGCATACTACTTGAGAATATATTGTTTCCTGAGTCCAAAAGGCTAGAAATACATTACTACCGTGACAACAAATACAGAAATTAAAAACAATGCCAACATTAGAACTGTTTCAAACAAACAGAATATTTGTAGCTCCATACATATGCAGGCAAGGAAACATACCTTTTCCCACAATAACGTTGACTTTACCGATTCAATTGAACCAGAAGTGGAATGCTTCACCTTCACAGAGCTAGAACGTGATTTTGAGCCATAACTAGAAGGTTTACCAAACTGTTGAACAATTTTAATGTAATCTAAGTCAGAAAGAACTTTTCTATATACTTGAGACCAGATTAGCTGATCTATATGATACACACTGCTACAATGCCATTGAAGCTCTTAGGAAAGTTAACATGAAAGGCATGCAAATCATGCATAAGAATGGATCTCAAATTAGAAGATAAGAAAGAGGAAGAGCTATTGTTATTTTTTCATAAAATGCCACACAACCAAGCAAGGAAAATAAATCAGCAATGAGTTTTTAAATAAACAGTAAAACTCAAGCACAAACACCAAAAAAAAAAAAAAAATCAAAAAGCTTAAAACAGCTTAAGACGCTGGGAATTGAAAATATACACCACCTTGGTAACTTACTCAACTAAGCTCTGAGTGGACAAAGAGTCATCCTTTGGAAAAAATTATCTCCTCAACAACGCCTGCCACCCTCATTTTTTCCTGTCTATCATGAATCATTACACACGCGACTACCTTTCACTAGTTGAAGATACATCTTGCAAGGTGGAATCGTTGTTTCTAACTTTGTGCTCATTTTTACAGATAAACCCAAGACCTCTGTTTTTCGGTTAGGTGATAAACCCTGATCACAGGACGTAAGCCAAAATCATAGGAAGTAAATGTCATTAACTTTGGTTCATTTGTAGAGCCCCTAGATTCTAGTCAGTTAATGCGAATAATACCACCACTTTAGTGTAAACTAGAAACAACTCGAGTCCAAACCATTGCAAACTACAGATATCAAGAACCAAGAAAGGCAAAAACGTAACAGCTAATTCAGATGTGACAAAACGGGCCCAATTGGACATATGGGTGAAACTCAGCGGGACTATAGAGCAACCTAGGTTCAACTCAAGTTATAAAGCCTTCCACCCAAACGCCCGAACTCTTCTACCTGAGTACTGCATGTCCTTAGATTTATTATATCCGTCAATAAATCTCAGGTTCAATTGGGTGGAAATTCGGGGTCGTTAGAAAAACCCCAAGATTCCAACCCAAGCATTGATTGGATGTAAATCGGGTTGAATATAGTTTGCCCTTTTGCCCAAATCCATTCTCTAGATACGTTCTAAGAATTTATAATTATAATCAACATTGTTCTAGATTCTTAGTTTTACGACTCAAATGTCATGTTTAATAAAATATATTTAGTCTTGTTTTAAGCCTCTAAGTCTCGTAGAGTCTTTGTTTCATACAGAGGTGAGCTTTGTCTTGAGGGAGAGAGAGAGAGAGAGAGAGAGAGGGAATGTTGATCCTCGTCTTCGCGATCGAAGTATGCTGTGTAGGCCACTAGATGTTCACGATCGAAGACTTTGATCCAAGAACAGAGACCAAGGGTGGTGTGTGACAACTTCACAAACAAGAAAATGAAGAAGAGGAAAAAGATGTGGATCGACATGTGGCTGGGTGTGTCACTGGGTCTGGGTCTGCGCTTTGAAAGGTCTGGGTAACAAATGCTTTCAATTTCTTCTTCTGTGCCATATAATTGCACATGGTACTGAATCATATAGATATTTTGTAGTTTTGTGAGAAAAATAATCCCCTAAAAATCCTTATCATTCATAAAGAGAGGAACATATATATATACATGAATGAGGAAATTAAAGTCCTTGATACTAGGATCTATTCTACCTATAAAAGGAAAGATAAAATTACAACAGAATATACATATATCCCTAAGATATCTCCACTATAAAAGAGACAGATATGAGGAGATCAGAATCTTCTATATACAGCTAGTTTGAATATTTCTACACTCCCCCTCAAACTAGTCGATAGATACTCGTGAGTCCAAGCTTAGCAAGCAGTTCATTGAAGTTGGGTCGAAACAAGGCCTTAGTGAGAATATTTGCTGTTTGGTGGCGAGATGGAACATAGGACAGGACAATCTCATTGTGTTCTATCTTCTCACTAATGAAGTGCCTGTCAATCTCGACATGCTTAGTCCTGTCGTGATGAACAGGGTTCTTGGCAATAGCGATGGCTGATTGATTGTCACACAGTAGCTGAATTGGTCCTGAGGTTGAGATCTTCAAGTCTCTCAATAACCGGTTTAGCCATATTCCTTCGCAAATCCCCTGTGCCAGTGCCCGGAACTCAGCCTCTGCGCTACTTCGGGCCACTACCTGTTGCTTCTTGCTTTGCCATGTAACCAAGTTTCCCCACACATACGAGCACATCCCGGAGGTTGATTTGCGATCACTGGGAGATCCAGCCCAGTCAGCATCCGTGTACACTTCTAAGGCTCTATTGACCGTATTTGTGAACATCAGTCCTTTTCCAGGATCTTGTTTGAGGTACCTGAGTATGCGGTATACGGCTTCCATGTGAGCTTTAGAAGGGTTGCTGAGGAATTGGCTCACTCGGCTGACTGCAAAGCTGATGTCAGGCCGAGTATGAGTTAGGTAGATCAACTTTCCCACGAGACGTTGGTACTGACCTTTTTCTGTTGCTGTCTCTTCTGTTCTAGGCATGAGCTTTGAGTTCGGATCCATGGGAGTATCAACTGGCCTGCACCCAATCATCCCGGTTTCACTAAGAAGGTCGATGACATACTTTCGTTGGGAAACCGATATCCCTTCCTTTGACCGAGCCAATTCCAGACCAAGGAAATACCTGAGATTTCCCAGATCTTTGATTTCAAACTCATTTGACAAGAGTTCCTTGAGTTTTCGAATTTCTTCTTCATTATTTCCTGTGAGAACTATATCGTCCACATACACAATGAGCACTGTGATTCTTCCATCACCAAAGTGTTTGTAAAACAATGTGTGGTCGACTTGAGATTGAGAGTAGTGGTCTTGCTTTAATACCTTTGCAAATCGGTCAAACCACGCACGCGGTGATTGTTTTAGACCATACAGAGCTTTCTTGAGTCGACATACTTTCCCTTTTGTATGTTCAGTCTCGAATCCCGGAGGCATATCCATGTAGACTTCTTCCATCAAGTCTCCATTTAGGAACGCGTTCTTCACGTCAAGCTGAAACAACGGCCATTCTAGATTAACTGCAATGGACAGGAGTACACGGATTGTGTTGAGCTTTGCCACAGGAGCAAATGTCTCTTGATAGTCGATGCCGTATGATTGAGTATACCTTTTCGCGACCAGCCGGGCCTTGAATCTATCGACACTCCCATCAGCCTTTTGCTTCACTGAAAAAAAGCCATTTACACCCTACTGTATGTTTCCCAGGTGGTAACTGAGACAGGATCCAAGTACCATTTTTCTCAAGAGCTTGAAATTCTGCCATGGTGGCCTCTTTCCACGCTGGAATTGTCATGGCTTCTCCTACAGTTCTCGGAATTTGTATTTCATCCAAGGCAGTGACAAGAGTCCTACACTTGGCAAATAGTCGCGCATATGACATGTACCTTTGGATCGGATGTTGGGTACACGAGCGAACCCCCTTTCTTTGAGCAATAGGCAACTCATCAAGCTGATCTTGAGTAGGTGTGCACGAGTGTGTTTCAGGCGTAGTTTCGGTGTGCACAACTTCAGTAGGAGACAAGTTCGGGATAGGCTCTTGGCAGGGTGTGCTTTGCTCGTGTTGAGGAGCTCGTTGACGACGTGTATATACTTGGACAGCGTCATCAGGGAGGAGTGGGTGTTGAGGATAGACAACGGAGTTAGGAGATGAAATTTCAGGAATAGAAGAGGAAGTTGTGGGCAGATTTGAGGTGAGAGTCGAGGCAGGAGGTGGAGTGAGGTCCCAATTCCAGTGGTGTGATTCAATTGAAGTATCCAGATGTGTAGTGTCTAGATTCTCCCCCTGAATCACAACAGTGGGAAAATATGGCTTGTCTTCGAAGAATGTCACATCCATAGAATGGTAGAATTTATTGGTGTGTGGGGAAAAACATTTGTACCCCTTTCGATTTGCGGAATAGCCAAGAAAGATACACCGAATGGAGCGAGCATCGAGTTTTCCACGGTTTTGTGGATGGACATGCACAAAGGCAGTGCACCCAAATAATTTGAGAGGAATTTTGGGAATGAGATGACTATTTGGGTACAAGGCCAGGAAGGTATCTAGTGGACACTTGAACTTGAGTACACGTGAGGGAAGGCGGTTGATGAGATAAGTGGCTGTGAGTACTGCCTCACCCCAGAATCTCTTGGGCACATTGGATTGAAAAAGTAGAGATCGAGCTATGTCTAGGATGTGACGGTTTTTCCGCTCGGCAACCCCATTTTGTTGTGGAGTATTTACACAGGAGCTTTGTTGGACAATACCGTGATGTTTAAAGAATGGACCGAGAGTAGTATTGAAGAATTCAGAGGCATTATCAGTTTTTACTACTCGAATATTTGTTTGAAATTGATTTTGAATCATGGCATGAAAGTTTTTAAACAATTGAATTGTTTCTGATTTGTCTTTCATAAGGAAGGTCCAACTTATCCTAGTGTGATCATCTACTAATAACAAAAACCAACGAGCCCCGGTAACATTAGGAATCCTATTAGGACCCCAAATGTCACCATGAATCAAAGAGAATGGTTGGCTCGGCTTATATTCACATGGGGGAAAAGAGCTGCGAGTATGTTTAGAAAATTGGCAAGTATCACATTTAAATAATTGAGGGTTTTTATTGATGAATAAAGTTGGAAAGAGTTTCTGCAAGTACAAGAAATTAGGATGGCCTAAGCGGTAGTGCCATAACATAATTGCACTATCATTATTGGATAGACTCGGTGTCTTATTGACGGACCAACATTGAGGACTACTGGAAGTAGATGGAGAATCCCCCGATTCAGCTTGACTTTGAAGAAAGTACAGCCCCGAGCGAAGTTTAGCACTGCCAATCGTCTTCCCCGAACTCGTTTCCTGAAATACACAAGAGTTTGCACAAAAACTTGTCACACAATTGAGATCTTGGTTGAGTTTCCTCACCGATATGAGATTGCAGTCAAGAGTAGGCACAAATAAAACAGTTTTAAGAAGAATAGAGTTGGAGATACGGATATTTCCTGTACCCTCTACCCTTGTACGGGTTCCATTTGCAACCCGAACTGTGTGGTATTCATGGCACGGAGAATTCGTTGAAAAAAGTGATTTGTCACCTGTCATGTGGTCTGTTGCTCCGGAATCAACAATCCATGACGTAGATGGTGACTGAGAGATGTGAAGACCAACACTTGAATTACCATTCGAGGGGCTGGATTGTAGAGTGGTGTGGCTGAACATCTGTTGCAGCGCATCAATCTGTTCCTTGGTGAAAGGAGACGAGCTTTGTGAGCCCGAGTGAGGCCCTGCCAAGGCTGAGTTCCCCCTAGATTCACGATCTTGACTCCGATTAGGTTTCCAGTCCAACGGGTTGCCATGAATCTTCCAGCAAGTTTCCTTAAGATGGCCCGGCTTTTTGCAGTGGTCGCACCAGGGGCGTCCCTTTGGCAAACGGTTGTTGTTAGAGCTTCGGGTGGCCAAACAGATGGGATCAGCTGTGCCATCTGAGGCGGAGACGAGGGAAGAGGCAGATGTATCAGCGGAGGATTGAGTGTTAGGTCGGCCCATCATGACGCGCTTGCGACTTTCCTCTCGCCTCACCTCAAAGAAAACTTCATGCAGAGAGGGCAGAGGTTTGGTTCCTAAGATTCGACCACGCACATCATCAAGGGACTTGTCAAGTCCCATCAGAAACTTGAAGATACGCCTGGTTTCAACAATCTTTCGGAAGGAAGCACTATCTTCTGGACATTTCCATTGGTACGATTGAAAGAGATCCAGCTGCTGCCACTGGCGTGAGAGGGTAGTAAAGTAGATGGTGACTGAGCTCTCACCTTGACGGAGATCTTGGAGAACGCTTTCGATGTGGAACATCTCTGCGGTGTTCTCGCTACTGGAGAAGGTGTCTCGGGCAGCGTCCCAAATTTCTTTTGCTGTGGTGTACAAAAGGAAATTCTCGCCAATATCACTGGTCATCGAATTGATGAGCCATGACATGACAAGGTTGTTGTCCGTCCTCCATGTTTTGAAGGTAGGATCACTGGTATTCGGTTGAACAATGGCACCAGTGAGATAGTCGTCGCGGCCTCGTCCACTGATGAACATCATCATTGATTAGGACCATTGAAGATAATTTTTATCATTCAATCTATGGTTGGTGATGGGAAATAGGTTAGTCTCCGAAGAGAGAGTGGAGGAATGGGAGGACTGAGTCCCGAGAGAAGGAGAGTTGTCTGATTTTTCATTGGAGTTAGTCATGGTGGCTCTGATACCATGTAGTTTTGTGAGAAAAATAATCCCCTAAAAATCCTTATCATTCATAAAGAGAGGAACATATATATATACATGAATGAGGAAATTAAAGTCCTTGATACTAGGATCTATTCTACCTATAAAAGGAAAGATAAAATTACAACAGAATATACATATATCCCTAAGATATCTCCACTATAAAAGAGACAGATATGAGGAGATCAGAATCTTCTATATACAGCTAGGAGATCAGAATCTTCTATATACAGCTAGTTTGAATATTTCTACATATTTGGTGAATCTGTTGCATATTATTATGGTTTATAGATATGGATATCAAAATTTTCATCTCTCTTTCTTGGCATTTTCCCTTCTTGTCGTCTTTCTTGTAGAACGATTCTCGCTTCTAGGCTCAACTCCATTACGACTCATCTGATTCAAACAAGACAACTCTAAGTTGGGCAATTTCTACCGAGTCCTAATAAAATTAGGACTCATTCAAGTGAGACTCATGATTTTTGTGGATGTACTGATACGATTCAGCCAAGTTGTCCCAGACTAGGCTGAGCAATATCAGACTTGACTGGTACATTGAACCTTAGCCTAAAAATAAAAATTGAGTTTGATGTGTATTTCCTAAAGCCCAAAAATAAAAATATTTTAGAAAGACAATAAAAAGAGCAAAAGAATTTGTAGTGGTGTAAATTACAAAATAGATCTGTTAGGCATGTTTCATTCATCCCTATCAAAAGGATAGTGCAATGGAATAAACTAGATAAGTTGTCGACATTTTGACTTGTATACAACAAACAAAGTATTACTAACATTTATTAGTCCAATATAACACTATATATGATTGACGAATCACATAATTAGACGCAGGGGTAGCAATACTGGTTGGTACAAAGGGATAAATGAAACAAAAACCTAAAAATCATCAGCAACCCAAGTATTGTAATAAGATCTCTCTCTATCTCCTTTCCTTCTCCTCTACATCCACAGTTTTATCAAATAAACTAAAAACTTTAGCACAATGCTTCATTGAGTTGAGTATTGTGTTCTTAGGTCTCAAAACCCTCACTCTCCCACCTTCTGCAGAAGAGAATGTTAGAGTATTTATATTCTGGGTAGTTTAGGCATTTTACATTGTTTTGTTGCCCTACTATATAAGGGCCTACATTTTGTATTCTAGGTCAAGGTATCACAGACTTGTTTAGCAATAATAATATTTTCTCTTTCTCTTTTCGCTCTTCTTTATTTGATCAAAATTTACATGGTATCAGAGCATGGTTTTAATCCAAAATATATTGTAGCACAGTGCCAAAAATACTGTTCACTCGGTGAACAGTGCCGAAAATACTGTTCACGCAATGTGAACAGTACCAAAACTGTTGATGTTGTGAACAGTGCCGAATTCAATTTTTAGTGCCATTTTTATTGTATTGTTGTAAAAGAAACCTCAATTTGTTATGGGTATTTGATTTGCAAAGTTGTTGAGTTGATTTGTGGCGAACTTTGGATTGTTTGGCGTTGGCTGCTTCTTTTGGTTCTAATTTCTGCTCTTAGCTTCGCTGGTATTCTCTTTGGCTCTTGTTTGAGTTTGAGAACAGAACTTTGAATTTGCACCAATTTTGGACTATTGGGCTTTGGGCCTTGTTTTGTTGGGCATTGTTGCTAGTGGTTTTTGTTGGGCAACTCCAATCCTTTTGATTTGTTGATTTGGGTTGGTGCTGATTTGGGCTTCTCTTTATTGGGCTGTTGGTTTGACTTTTCTTTGATAGGCTTTGTTTTGTTGGGCATTGTTACCGGTGGTTTTTGTTGGGCAACCCCAATCCTTTGGGTTTGTTGATTTGGGCTGGTGCAGATTTGGGTTTCTCTCTGTTGGGCTGTTGGTTTAGCTTTTCTTCTTTTCTTTGTTGGGCTTTGTTTTGTTGGGCATTGTTGCTGGTGGTTTTTGTTAGGCAACCTCAATCCTTTGGGTTTGTTGATTTGGGCTGGTGCAGATTTGGGCTTCTCTCTGTTGGGCTATTGGTTTGGCTTTTCTTCTTTTCTTTGTTATGTTTTGTTTTGTTGGGCATTGTTGCTGGTGGTTTTTGTTGGGCTTTGATTTTCTGTTGGACTCTCTCATTGCTATTTGGGCCTAAATTTGTTGAGCCTACACTTGGAGTTTTGTTGAGTTCATTATTTTCTTCCTCATCGTCTCTGGAACTTCGTGCTTACTTTGATGCGGACTAGGCTGGTGACTCTATGGATCGCAAGTCCACTACTAGTTTCTGTCTCTTCCTTAGTGATTCTCTTATTTCGTGGAAAAGTAAGAAACAAACTGTTGTGGCTCGATCATCTGCTGAAGCTGAGTATCATGCTATGACCTTCACAACAACAGAGATAGTTTGGTTACGTTGGCTATTTGCTGATCTTGGCATTTCTTTGTCTACTCCTACTCCTATGTTTTGTGATAACACCAGTGCTATTCAGATTGCCCACAATTCGGTGTTTCATGAGCGCACAAAATATATTGAGATTGATTGTCACTTTGTACGCCACCATCTTCAGCTGGGCACGATATCTCTCATCTTTCTTCCTTCTACTATGCAGCTGACAGATTTCTTTACGAAATCTCACACCATCACGCGCTTCCGTTTTCTTCTTAGCAAACTCTTAATGTTTGATGTTACCACATCATGAGTTTGAGGGGGGATGTTAGAGTATTTACATTCTGGATAGTTTAAGCATTTTACATTGTTTTGTTACCCTACTATATAAGGGCCTACATTGTGTATTCTAGGTCAATAAGTATTACAGACTTGTTTAGTAATAATAATATTTTTTCTTTCTCCTTTTGCTCTTC
Source organism: Ilex aquifolium (assembly GCA_951799425.1). Classification (NCBI taxonomy): domain Eukaryota; kingdom Viridiplantae; phylum Streptophyta; class Magnoliopsida; order Aquifoliales; family Aquifoliaceae; genus Ilex; species Ilex aquifolium. The sequence goes on from OX637404.1 coordinate 24,537,550, forward strand.
TTTATTTGATCAAAGTTTACAGAGAAGATATGATCTTTCAACAATTTTTGTGATTGCCACAAGTAAAGATAGAAATTAAATTGTGATGAGGTACGTCTAAGACAAAATCAACTTCATCTTGATTATAGTATGCGTGGATCGTTTTCCACTCATGTCTTCACTAGGAAACGAAATCATTTGGAAGCTTCAACACAAATTCAAAACTAATCCTTTGGTCTGGTATAAAGGTTCAAAACAGGTATTCTCGAGGTGGTGGCACATGTAACAGTGGCAATCATAAAGGTTTTAGCATTGGACAAGATAGATAAGGAGAACTCCTGTTGCAATAGGTGATAGAATGGTGGAAAAACAATGGTCTCGTGGTCAAAGATCACAAGGGACATGACAAAGAGTCAGTGGTGATAACACGATAGTAATATATTCATGGGTCATAGTATGTAGAAAGACAGTTACAATAAACCCCAATTTCTTTTCCTCATTGCATCAAGAGAAAACTTTTAGGTTCCTCTTAAAAAAAAGAGAGATCCACAAAAAGCCAAAAATCACTATGCCCTATCTTTTGCGCCATGTATTTTCTTTCCCACAGACTCATTTGAGAGTTCATATTTTCTTTTGAGCAACTCGTTTTTCAAGAACCAAAAGTGTAATACCCCAAAAAAAACTAGAAATAATGTTGAAGCTTGTCATTGTAAGTTGGGAGTTAAAATATCATGTTTATAATAAAGGGGAGGTAAATGTTATTAGCAAACTTTGTATAAGTTAAGTTGGTGGATAACTTTGCCTATTTCATATAAATAAATACCCAATGCCCTAAAAAGAGGATTTAAGAAATTGAGAGTAGCCGCCATCTCTAGGGTTTAGCGAGAAGAGAGTATCGGTAAGATATATGTTGCTGCCAAGAGGGAATAGAGAAAAGAGTAGAAAAAGAAATAAGGAAAAGATATAAACCTTTTCTAACGTCTAGCAGTAACACCAAGAGATAATAACAGATCAAGTTGTTGTGAGATTTGAGAAGATTGTTCATGATATCAATTCTTCACATGTATCATTTCGATTGAGAAATAGGTAAGTGGTTTATCTCATAATATACCTCCGTTTGTAAATCTATTTTGCAAAGAGTCCTTTTATTGCTATTGTTATTGTATTCGGCATCATTGTTTAACCGTTGTAGTTTCAATATTCGTTGTGGCTTTCGTTTGATGTGTCTTTGAATTTGTGGTACGAGAAATTATTTGTTGGTGGAATGCTTGGTACCTAAAGGCTCATGCATCAAGCGCACTCGATGACATAGATATGGTTGTGAGATGTGATTGTGGCTTGAGGGGCATGTACTAAAATGGGATGTATTGAGTAGCGCCTATGTAGCCAAGACAAACCAAGTATGAAGCCCCGAGTCATTTGAAAGATTGAATCGTTGGGTTTTGTATAATCTTATAAAGAGATTTGTGTTAAATGCTCATTTTATTTGTTGATTATGTGGTTGATTGTTCGATTATTGTTTGACTTCGTGATTCCGTATATTATGTCTTAAATTGGTTACTGGGCCTCCCAAACTCATCCCCATTTACCCTAATCAGGTGCAGGTTCGATACAGAATGAAAGGCATAGAGAATTAGATCAATTAAGGATTAACGAATATTAGTTTATTTATTTTTTTGGTGATTGCAACATTTGCAAATACTTTTACTCTCTGAAGATAAATTTTGATGTTTTAGTGCTTTGTCTAATTCAATTGGATGGAATTTTAGTTTGCGCACCAGATCCGGGTTCGGGACGCGACAAAAAGGGTAACATAAAATGAGTTTCATCGTGCTAGAAAACAAACGAAGGTGGTCTATGATTGGAAAGGAATTTTGATCCCTTGTTTGCCCCGGATCTTAACATAGGCCTTGGAGTATTACCAGATTGGCACAAGGGGAAAGATTTGGTCAACGGCCACCATAGTGGACCGCATAATCAATGAAGACAACAAAAACTCACAAATTATTATCCAATACAATATAAGGCTGTGTACCACACTAACCTTTGAACTTTCTCTTTTAGATGGAATTGAAGATAGAGTTCTTTCCATCACATGACATAGTCGAAGTGCATTAAGTGCTCCCAAAATGACCTGGATTGACTTGATCAACTTGTTGGACTCGGTAAAAATATTTCCCTCCACCTGCAGGCAAACGAAACAAAATAAATCTAGTTTGTGCCACTATGAAGTAGATCAGGCAGCAAGAAATTCCGTCTAAAGTTCTATGCAGAGGATAGATCCACTTCATCCTTCAATTGAATCTAAATTTTGCCAAAAATTAGTAGAGTACCCAAAAAAGATTTTAAATAAATAAACAAAGCTGCATGCAATTACCAATAAGAATAGCATTCACTTATGGAAAGCCAATGTCGACAACTTTCAACTTCAAACAGGCAGCCTACTTACGTTATCGTGATGCATAGGCACTGCCTAAAAAACTGAAAGAAATTGAGTAGATGAAGGAATGAGAACCAAAGTGGACTTCATATTGATATTAAGACTTTGTAGGTCGCAATTCCATTTCCCTGTTTAGATTACAAAGACTTGGGTGCTAGGTGAATTTATAGATGCAGAAAATCAAATAAACTTCATCACTGATGCAAACTAATCAAGGTTAAAGGTCTTCACCAGGCAGACCCACCTACTCTTCCATTCCAGAGATGCTACTCAACATTCTTAGTTGAACTATTTCTAGGGAAGAGACTTTGACAAACTACAATGTCTCTCCGGCAAGAAACATGCAACATTTCATCTCCAAAATTGTTAATCCCACCATATACTTTTATACAGCCTTTAAAACATTCCAGGACAAAAAATTGAAGATTACTCGAACACTAATTCAATTATCGTTGGCATGAACCATAGAAAATTTTTATATCGTAAATAAGATAAACAAGCCTTCAGATTACCAAACTAAACAGACTCCAAACTTAGAATTTAACCCTTTCCTCTCCCAGAAAATAAGCCGAAAAAAAAGAGAGACTATCATTATACAAATGTCCAAAACAAGGAACAATAGAAGAATCACTAATTTGGTTCACCAGGTAGGCCCAACTTTATAATGCTTATAGACACAAGGATTCATATGCCTAATAATATGTAGTTCCAAGGAATGAATGGAGTTCTTGCAGCAAAAGAGCCCTTGGAGATTTTTCTATTGAATGCAATAATGATAAAATAGGGCTATCTTTCTAGTCGCATCAAGTATTCAAATGGGTGGAGTCTACTTCAATTATGCAAGAGACTCATCAGGCTCCCCACAACGTGTTTATACCAGCCTTCACCCACCTTTCTTCCCCATATTCAAAATACATAAGTTTTGGCTCTTCAATGAACTTCCAAGAAGACACATGCTGGGATGGACTTCCAAGAAGACACATGCTGGAACCATTAACCTTCATTATCTAATTTTTTGCTCAATTGCATTTTCTATTCTCCATTTGTTATTAATAGGAAAATCCAAAAAAAATCTAGAGAAGTTAACTGCCCACTATGAAACACAGGTCTTCGTTAAGGTCGATATTTAGATCGGATATAGTATCAGATATGATATTCGTCGGATACGAGAAATATCAAACAGACACTATACGCATCCGAAAATAAAAAAATATTGGATCCTTCCCCGATACGTATCCACGATGTGTATACTTCCGATATGAAACTATATATGCAGGAAATATGTTTAATTTTTAATTGTAATCTTGATATTTTCCTCTCGAATTCACCTATAATGCAAAAGATAAATAAAATTACTTTGAAGATACATGCTCACATGCCAAAAGAGTGTAAAAACTACTAATTTTTTAATTATATTAATAAAAGATTGTGATTATCAACTTGTGAGTTAGTAGTGAATATATAAAACACAATTTATCATAGGCGAATTCGTATCTTAATTTTTTTGGTTTTCGTATCATATCGTATTTATATCGATGGTAATATGATTTTATACATATCGATGGTAATGCGAGAGGAAGAAGTGGGCCTAAAATAACTATAGAGGATATGATAGCTCAGGTTCAAACGGAACATATGACCCTTGATAGAGTGCAATGAAGAAATAGGATTCATGTAGCCGACCCCAAGTAGTTGGGATTCAGGCTTTGTTTAGTTGAGTTAAGTTGAGATTGTATTTATATTCCGTATCTGTATCTAGATCCATGCATCCTAGACTACACCCAAAAATTAATCCAATCCTTGAGAAAGGAAAGTTCAATTTCCACTAGAAATTGTGACTAATATTACCTATTGAATTCTATCCAATAAAATCATAAAGAATATTCAAATGGCCACTTTTTCTCTAAATAAATCTTATTTGATTCTGTAACACAAATTCATTACAACCACCACCGTCCCTCCTTCTCGCTATTACCAAATGCAATAATATCCTTCACAAATTAAATGCCTTTTTATATAGTATGCCTTCAAGAGAATCAACTATGACTTCAGCTGGATGATAGGAAGTACAATGTATTGACCACCTGTACAATTGTCTTCAGTAAAGGACAGAAGACTTATAGAAAGAAACAAGAGGAAGAGTAAATAATCTGAAATTATTACACAAGCACTAGAGAAATCAACAATTTATTCTACCTAGATTATCTTAACGTAGTTGGCTCCATGCAGTTACCTAGGCTGATAGATATTGCAAGAAAAGATACTAAAGCAAGATACAATTTATCGAATGCAACACACAAGTGGAAAAGGAAAAAGTAAAAGTAAAAAATAACAAACACAGCAGAAACTTAAATCACATTCTACAACTAAGAATACAATCACAATAAAATTAGAAATCAACCAAATTTGCAAAAGAAAAGAACCTGCGAGGAGATCAATTTGCAAAGATCAACATCCAAATCCTTCCTGCCTGCTAGATTGACAACAACATTTGGCAACACAAGTTCTGCAACTTCAGATTTCAGCAACACAATATCCTGACATAACCTGGACAGAAAAAATAAATCTATTGATTTGGTTTTATCAACAAAAGCAAGAACCCAAGACTTGTAAACAGGTACAAGCATTGCTATATGAAAGAAGAAACAGAATACCTAAGAATGATGTCATCACAATACCCAATTAGTGCGTAAGAAAGAGGACAGATCCATGTCTCAAAGCTTTTGTCACGAGTCATCCATATAGCAGTGTTCTCCAATGATATTGCTTCAGCTGATAATGCATCCAATTAGTCTGTGTTTCACCGAAGAATTGGCCAGATGATGCAATGTGATCCCCAACCAAATATAAAAATTATCTTACTTCATACTCTAGCAATTGGGAAAAAACTGTAAAGTAGGGACCGTTGTTAGAGAAGGAACAGCAAGTAGAAGACTCATCTAAAAGAAAGGAGACAGAGGTTGAAGGAGGATCATCTGCTGCAAACATAGCAGAACCCTCCTTTGACAATTCCTTTGTCAATCACATGTTCCTAATGAAATGTTAGGTGGTATGAGTCAATCGTTTTATTTTTCATCTCCGTATAGAAACTTAGAATGAACTGAGCTATCTTTGTATGACTTAGACTAATTTGAGATACATGTTATTGACAGTGATGTCAGCCGCCTGACAAGGTTGGTCCTTTGCTGATAAAGAAATCAGGTTGCTCACCTTTGGCCCAGGCGTGATCTTTCCACAGATAGTAAGTGTTCTTAAGAACGTACTTCTTCACCCAAAGTTTGAAAGATTGTGAGAGAGGAGGAAAGGAGTTGTTACCATTCCTCTCACTATCAACTCACATTATTAGGTATAAAATGAAACATAAAAGATGAGTATATCCATAGGTGGTTACCTTAGTTACAACACATAAAATAAACAATAACACTAATATCCTTAACAAATACCAACACCTATATGTGCAAGATTGGAGCCATACACTAGCCCAGATACAGAAGTTCTTTGTCCGTAGTAATTAAGGTCTACATCAACAAACTACCATGACAAAGGTGATTAAATAGCATATTGAAACGAGCAAAGGCCAGGAAATGAGGATCTTACTCCACCACATTGGGCCAAAATCTCCATCAATGGCCCTTTAAAGACAATAACATAAGTATACAGAAAATTAAACCTTCCATTCACTCTTTATATTCCAATACATTACTTAATCATGAACTACAGAAAAATAAAATCCCCTAATTCTAGATTTGCTAAATTACGACAGTTGACATGATCAAACATGCTTATCCTCTCCAAAAGTATATCAGCTTAGTCCACGAAAAGGGAACAGATATGTATTTTGAAAATGATGCTTCCAAGGGCAAAAGGTCCCAAAAATCATACTCTACATGTTAATAACACCATTCCAATGACATGAAAGAAAACCATTCTAGAATAATTATAATTTACTCAGCAAATAAGGGGTCAAGCCATTGAATAATTACAGGTGAAATTCCAGTCCTGTACAAAAACTTAAAGAGTCAGAAGTATACAAGTAAGTAAGATCGCAGTACTCAATGGATCACCAAGAGAAGAGGTCTACAAGGAGCTAGACTACTAAAAAATAAAGAAATCAACAATATTAACATCAACTACTGTGAATAGTAGTGCCTCCAAATCATGTTAAAGTCCATACTCAATGCAAGGGATGTATATTAGAAAGAGAAAGAATTAGGGATGAGAAAAGAAGAATAAAAGGAGATGAAAAGTTAAGAATAGAATTAAGGGGATGAAAAATAGAAGAATGAGAAGAAATGGGATGAGAAGGGAACAAGGAGATCTAGCCAAACAGGCTTCAATAATATTCAATAAGTCAAGTCTCTATAAAACCCTTACATGCATCCCTTTATATAGGGAAATTAAAACCCTAAAACAAATAAATAATAACAAATAAACCCTCAAAAATTAAAAGAAATTACTTAAAAGATAAATACTAAAAGTATCTAAATAACTCTCATAACTAATCTATACTATCTATCGAATTCCTACACGATCCCCATCATTCTCCCCCGATTGAGAAAAACTCTCATCCGGAGAGTTTTCAAAGTAGAAGTACCCTTAGAGAGCAGGATGAAGATGACAGAACGCCTCATCTAGAATGAAAGAACCATCAACATCTTTCCATCGATCAGGATAAATGCAAGAATCTCCATTTATAGCAATGTAAATCTGGTCATGTAGCACATCATCTATTTGACCCGAAATACGCGATGAAAATGGAAAGATAAGAACTGGAGATAGTGTTGAAGAAGAAGCAATTCCACCTGTAGAAACATCGGCTAACAAAATAAGAGGCTTTGGAGTACCTCGATTAAGTAGCATGTCCTCCAAATAAAAATTTGGACTAATATTAACATTCAATGAAAAATTAAATAAATAAGCATTAGATCCAAATTCAAGAATAACAAAACAATTCCCATCAAATTTGAACAAACGGCATTCAGTGGGACAAGACATCAATGACAAATGAGTAACAATAGCACCCTGATGCTGAAAATAATTAAATACAATCTCAAGAGAACACTTGGCAGTATGCAGAGGAACAAAATCAACAATTTTAAGTGGGACAAAATCCAGAACAATGTCAACAGTCTCAAGTGGAGAAGAATCCGAAACAAAATCAACACTATCAAGTTTAATGATTGGTGATGATTCAACTTTTGGTTCCAATGAGGTAGGAAACATGATAGGATCAAAAATAATCTCATCACTAGTATCAATGTTCAAACGATTGAAAGTATGTTCTGAATGATGGAAAGCATGAGGGTCAAACGGAACAGAAATATAGTTATCATTATGCGGGTGTCCGACATTAGGTGAAACAGGTGACTTGTCCTTATTTTCTTCCATTTGTTGATTTGCAAGAATTTTAGTTAAGTGCGAAAGTTGAGTTGTGAATTGATAAAATTGGGTTTTCATCCTTCTACACTCCTCACATAATTGCCCAAGTGAATTTTTGTTATTGACTACTTCGATTTCAAAGGTCTCAACCTTTTTCTCTAGGGCAGCTTGGGCTTTTGAATGGTCACACTCACAAATGACATTACGAATAAATCCAAATTGACCTTGATAATGACTTTGGGAAGCATGGCGTTACTAACTATCATGTGACCTAAGTCCCAGAGTTGAATTCTAGATAATCCTCATAACAAAACTCAGACTTGCTATAGACTTTATGATGACCTTGAGAGACTCTAGGAGTGGAATAGGTATAGTGGTGACATTATGGAGAACTGTGACCTTGAGACCAAGGATTGAAATGTCGTGTCCGAAACGTTTCGGATTTTCGACACACCGATATGAAACATGGGTTGAATCCCAAAATTTCAAAATTTCGGTCGAAACATCACTGTATCGGACCGTTTTGGGAGAAGCAATACCGTTTCGACGAAACAGTGAATAGATTCGACTACACTCCAGGCCAAAGTCCTCCAAGCAAAAATGAAAAGAAGAGAAACACTCAGAAATCTGAGATTTCCCAAGTCAAAATCTCAGAATTCACAAGTGCACCGGTCCTCCAAGCCAAAAATAAAAAGGGGAAAAAACAGAGATCACATGTACATAGAAATCTCAAATTTTCTCAGAAATCACATGTCCAGAGGTCCAGGTCTTCCAAGCAAAAAAAAAAATGGAGAAAAGAGAGAAAGAAAGGCACACCAAGACGAAATCGAAGAGAGAGAGAAAGATACAGATACAGACTATACAGCAGAAATTGATGGAGAAGAGTTTAGTAGCTTACCTCCTTGAATCTAGATTTGAGAAGATCTAACCTCCCTCCACGCAGATCTAGGGTTTGGGACTTAGGTCTTCATCGTTGCGAGCTGTGAGCCGCCAGGTATGTTCTTCTTCTTCTTCCCCCCTATCTCTCTGTGGCACCGGCACTGGCATCGCCTTTCTCTTTCTTCTCTCTGTCTCTGTCTGTGTTCATCGTTGAGACAAAGTCACGACTGACTCTTTGAGAGTCTTCTGACTTGCATTTATTTTTATTTTTTTGTTATAAGTATGATAAATTTTATTTAATACTCCATTGCATTATAACTTTTAACTTTTAAGTATACATAAGTACCATTAATTTTATTTACTACCCTTCATTATATTTTTTTCTTTTTGCAATTATTTTTATGTCATTATTATGTGTTAAATTGATATATTAAATAATTGCAAGTCATTTTATTAATTATAACTTATTTGTTAAATATCTAAAATTAAGTATTTGTGTGTAAAAATTGTGTATACAAATATTTTTTAATATTAATGAAATAATATTATTTATTAATTTGAAGACACAATTTAAATTAATAAATTAGTATTATAATAATATGTTGCACAAATTAGTATAGTATTATAATAACATGTTGCACGAAGTGTTAGTATTATTAATGAGTAAATTAGTATTATAATAAAATAGTATTATTAATTGGATAATATTTTAATTTAAAAGTGTTATACATGTCATATTTAATTTGTAGAATGAATATAATGTGTTTAATAACATAATAGTATTTATTGTAGATATGACATTAAAGGGGAAGAATGTAGATACTGAATCATCCCAGAAAAAAAAAAAAAAACGTGATATTGGATAGAATTATGGCGAACGAATTGGGGATAATCGACAACATGTGATGTGTAATTTTTGCCATAAAATAATAAAGGGTGACGGTGTGTCACTTTTAAAGCAAAACACTTGGCAGACAGTTATAATAATGTGGAACAATATGATAAGTGTCTTATAGAAATTGCGAAAGATATGAGGGATTACTTGAATCAAAACAAGACTGAAAGTGCAGAAATGACTAATGAACAGAGAAAAGTGAGACAGAATTTAATTGGTGGATCAAGGCAGAGGATGTTATCGAAATTTATTCTTCCGATGAGAATTCAGATGATGATATGGATATAGAATATAGAACTAATATTGAGTATGTAAAACAATAATCTATTCGTGACATACATATGGCTGAATAGGATTTTAGAGGAGGAAGTTCTAGACCATTTATCTAAAAAGATGATACATCTAGGGGTTTGATGCACTCACATAGTGTGCAGGAATCTTGAGATAAATTCTCAAGAAAATCACAAAAAGTTGATGAACAAAGAAAAAGATCTCACGATAAAAGAGATGGATCCTTCAATGTATCGGAATTGAAAAGTGAAGCAAATCAAACTAACTCATATGTGGAATCCCAAAAGTGGGCAAAGTCGGCAAAACATGCTATTGCAAATATTTCATTTATGAGAATATTCCACCAAGCAAAGCTCAAGGTCATTTTTACCAACTGATGATTGATGAAATTGCTTTAATTGGAGTGGGTGTGCAAGGGCCGACCCCTTTTTTTTTTTTTTAAATTCCTTCTTTTTTTTTTTTGGGGTAGTGGACCGGCTATTGTTGGACAAAGGCAGTGTTGGGTCTAGGATTTTGGAAGGGTTCTAGATTGGACTCAGGCTTGGTTAAGTTAAATTGCAATATGGGTTAGGCTAGTGTTGGACTGGACTTGAACTGATTTTGGGCTAAGAGGTTAGAAGTTGAGTAACTAAGGATTATGGGTCAGACGAAATTTGGACTGGGCTTGATTTGGGTTAAAAGGTTGGATCAAGGTTTTTAAACAAAAAAGGTCGAGCAGAGATAAAGAGATTGGGTAGAAAGACTGAACCCTTTAAACCTGGCAGTTGGTTTTTTTTGCAAAAATTGAGTTCAAAACCTCATCGTTGCAGATCTGACTTGAAGACGGCGAAAACTCAGTGAGTCGATAACGATGTAAGGCAGCGAACTCACAGAAGAGGACGACTTCTTAGTTTTCTAGCAGCTGGGTCGACTTCTTCCTTTCTCTGTTTTTTTTTTTTTAATTTATGCTGGGAGTTGGATTTAATATGACTGGACTGGGATGATGTTGGTGGCGATGAACAATGTCGCCGATGAACAGTAATGCGATGAATAGTATTGCCGATGAACAGTATCGCGATGAACAGTGATGATGTGGTTTGCACGAATCGAAGTTGGGCTCGGATACCAAATTAATGTAAATTAGAAAAAGAAAGAATTAGGAGATAAGAAGTGAAGAATAAAATTAAGGGGATGAGAAGGGAACAAGGAGATCTAGCCAAACAGGCTTCAATAATATTCAATAAGTCAAGTCCCTATAAAACCCTTACATGCATCCCTTTATTTAGGGAAACTAAAACCCTAAAACAAATAAATAATGACAATTAAACCCTCAAAAGTTAAAAGAAATTACTTAAAAAATAAATACTAAAAATATCTAAATAACTCTCGTAACTAATCTATATCTTTCGAATTCCTACACGATCCCCATCAATAGGTTGATACCGATACGAGTCGGCCTAGTTGTATCCGACTCGGCACCATCCGAGACGGTACCATTACATGATACGTATAAAACTCGAGTCTCGCACAACTCGGTGGAATCGCCCGAATTGTATCCAGTTCTACGATGTCGCGATATGACCTGAATCTTTTTGTAATATTCAACATTTTCTTTTAGGTCGTATCATCCAATACTGCACAACGAAGCCGCGACCGATTTGTCTCGAAACTTTCCGAGTCGATGGCCGATACCAAGACCTTGAATCATGACATGAAGTCATGTTTTGCATAAAAATTGAAGGGCAGCTTTGTCAAGATCTTACATCTGCACCATGTTCTGGCATATTTTTCCTACTTGGTTTTACATGATGGATCTCCAGATGTCAAATTTATGAAGTACTCTGCTAGAGAATTAAAAAGATTAAACGTAGCCGCACGTGGGGAAATGGTTGGGGGAGGAAAGAACAAAAAAGGAGCAAATGAACAGCATCATGTACCAATGTCAGTAGGACTCAGTACCAATGTCAGTGCATTATCTACAGAGAGAATAAATGCAGTGGGCTGTAAAAATAAATAATCAGACACCACTCTTTTTTTTTCTTGCGTGATAGCCAGCCAAAAGTGGGATTTGATTGCTGCGTGTGCTCCAAAGTAGCTCCCAATTGTCACTATGCCTAAGACACACGGTTACCAGACAAAACCTCGCAATCTGTTTCAACAAAGTATTCTCAGGAATCATGTGTCCCAATAAAGAAAATTTTCCAGTGTGATATCTATCTTCAAAAATCACAATAAAGTATTCATAATTGCTATAGAGCTTATTCAAGGGCACACAAGAATGTGCAGTATCCCAGAGGGGGCTTAGGGCTTGTAGAATCCTTAAGGGTCTCCAGCTATATACAGCCTTGCAAGCTTGGTCAATGCTTCTGCTTCTGTTTGCTTGATTGCCAATTGTTCTAATATCCCTTGGTGGTGTTTGTGCATCTGGTACAATCTTACACATACACAAAATTTCGTAGATTTCTCCAAAGGATAAAATGACCAGTTTAGCTTATAATATACACTAAACCCTTTCCAGTTGTGGGACAAAATTAATTAGCAAATGCAAGTAACCATAATATTGTTTAACAGTGAAGAAGCTAAATGCCACAAAAGCATATAACCAGGTCATAAAGATATACCAAAAAAAGTTTAAAACTGGCATCTATAGAAACCAAACCGCATAAACTTGAAACTTGATATTGTTACCATTAAACTTTCTCTCTAGATCCGCCAGAGAGTTTTGTACTAGCTCAACATTAATCCCCTTGGAATGAACCTACAACATGGAGAAACATTATAACAATCATCAGTATTAAAACAACCACCCGCCGGATATCCATAATAGTGTAACATTTAAGAATAGCGACACTATTACATTTTGAAGGGGACATGTTAGGATTCCCATAAGATAGCCAAATTATGGCTATGAGCTTGAGTGGCTTCTCCGCCACCTTAGAATAAATAAAGAAACACAAACACAAGCATTGGGTGCCGACATGACTTAACGCTACGGCAATATGAAAAATCCACGAAATTGGGCACAAATACAGAAAAATACATATTTCTCTTTGTTGAAGTATAAATACTTAAGTTATATCATGTCTAACAGCTTAAACTTTTAAAGTAGATGATTGTTTAACATGGTATCAGAACAACAGGTCATGTATTCGAATCTCGCCGCCACCCTAATTATTAAAAAGATTTTCACGTGCTAGACCCAAAATCTAGCCTGGATTTGAGGGCGCATGTTGAAGTATAAATACTTAAATTACACCCTCTCCAACAGTTTAAGCTTTTGAAGTAGACGGTTGTTTAGCACTCTTGTTGCTTTATCTTTTACAATAATATTATTCTTCCCCTAAAAGTATGAAGAGTTCACCACAAAGCTTAACCAGTGCAGCCATATGGATGATGTAAAAAATTCAAACTCTATGAGATGTGTTTACTATATTTTCCCGTAAAGTCATACCAGCTCTATCAAAAGTAGACGTTCTACAGAGGTCTTGTTGGGAAGTATCAAGTATCTGAGAAATGACCATGAAGACTCCAAACTTATACAATTTATCCAACCCAAACATAGCTCCACCACATGTTTTTGTGCTGCTTAGGTGAAAGAAGCAGGTTTCAAGTCCCGGAAACAGGTGTATTAGAATGCCGAATCGCCCCCCCCCCCCCCAACACACACAAAAATGAAAAAAATGAAAAAAAAAAGAAAGGAAAAAATAATAGAGTAAAAGTTTGAGTAAAAAACATATAGATAAAAAGAGAGCAGAAAAAAGAAAAATGATCCAGCAGGCTGGAGACAGAATCTGGGGTTCCACATGCAATGTTACAGAAGTGTAACTCCACATGGGTCTATATATTTCCGTCATGATCCATGTACCAACAGCAGCAGGATTTTTGTGTATGCAATAAGCATGGTTAACAAGAGGCTTGTTACTATTTTCTATCAATATGTTCTCACCATTATCATTGCAAGCCAATTGTTACAAAATGGAGCTATTTTTCTTATAGCCAATTAAAGACTCTAGGACCTGTGACGTAATTCATCACTTCAAAACATGATGAGATTGAATAACTATAATGGAAAATGAAATGCTCTACCTCGATAAGAGACCTCTCATAAGAATTGAACGACGGTAAAGCTCTTTGACCCCTTTCAGTTGAAAGTATCCCCTGGTTCATGAAAGGATATGTAATAGTCATAAGTTTCTGAAAGCTATCAATGTTCAAGCTCTCAAAGCTCGATACAACGATGAGTATCATAAGTTAACCTGAGCAAGCACCATGAAAATCAAAATCCCCAGTTTTAGCTCAAAAGTTACGTAAATCAAATCCTTCTAAAAAGGCATGCACAACAATAAAGGAAAATCTGAGAATGGACTAAATATTTCTCTTCATCCAAATTTGACAGCATTCGTTGTGGTTGTTGCTCAATGCAAATGCTAAACCTTGGGTTAACAAGTACAAAAAGGCATATAACTACAGTCTACAGCCACCCAGGCCATTAACACAAGAATTCAGGTCTGCACCTGGTTTTTGCCTCCAAGCAAGCCACAAATGCTTAATCTACATGGGGCAATGCCCTTCATATGTGACAGCATTCATCATCCGAAATAAAGTAGCCCACTACCAACTACAGGCCACTACCCAGTGTAGTTCTGCTCACACAAAGTGCTACGAGGGAGAGACGAGATACAGGGCTAACCTTTCCCACATTAACATAAAGTGGCTGCTCTCTCGGATGCAAACTCACCTTCTCACGCTTGGTAGCCTAAACATTTTACCATTGAACCAAGCAATAGCCACTAATACTTCCAAGTATATCTACCCAAATTATAAGCTTCAGAGCAGCAATACCAGATACAAATCCCTCTTCTCTTATGGTCTATCATTTTGGTACACCAAACAGGCCACTTTGACAAGTTTCAAAGACCCAGGATGAAGAACAAGAAGAAGAGTGAATACACTGAAGGAGTGTAGTGTCCTCCAAGTGACACAGCCATGTTAATTGGTAACAAACACAAATGAATGTCTAAGGCATAGACTGTAGCTACTACACCATCCCTAGAGCCTAATTATTGACCTTCCACCAGGCAACCCGGCTTCTACCTCAAGAGACAATTACTGAAAAGAAAAACAGTAATTCCATGTGAAATATGTTTGCAGGATATTCATAGGGATTTGATTATTCTGCATGAAAGAACAATCAACTTAATCATACATAAATAAGAAAAAAATTGGGTCCACCTATACTGAGAGTAGTTATTACCTTACAATTAGATCCATCAGTCAAATTGTCATAAGAAGGGTTTCCTTCAATAGAGTAAATATTCTCACAAAAAAAATCAAAATTTTGAGTATTAATATGAACCTTATCCCTTCAGTAGTACTGTTGGTTAGTCTTTCTATATGTTTTCATGCATCCCAATATTAAGTCATTCCTGCTAACTTTACAAAATGTTCCAGTGTATTAGCTGACCAGAAGTCACCCCCACAGAAAAATTTGAACCACCACCTTGATAAACCTTGCAATTTTGAACTAAGAGATCATAGATATAAGCAGATGATAACAACAGATTAAGAAATGTAGCAGAATCACAAATAACATGACCATAGAAACAAGCTGCTAAGAAAAAACTCTTATTGTTTAACATAGTTACAAAAAGTCGAAGGTGAATTCTAACAATAAACACGATCAAAAAACAAATACCAAGCACAGTTCCTCTTATAACATTAGGCACACACAGATATGACCAAATCAATGCACATTCTTTTATTTATTTATTTATTTATTTATTTATTTTCTTGTCTGGGTGGGGTGGGGTAGGGCAAAGTAAATCAATGCACATGTATCAAACTCATGAATAGCAATAGGGTTAGTTTCTTTTACCACATTAAGAAACATAAGCAGATCCAAGTGGATTTCTATAGACTCACTCGTAAAGCTTGTGAGGTTATATCAATTATTTTAACTGAATCATCCATCAAATACTTCTTCAAAAGCCTAATAAGTGCATTTAAAAGTTCATCAGAAATGCCCGTATCCATGACAAAACCGCTTTCAGTAGCACTGTCAGAAATAGGCAGTCGGCAAATTTGTATATGCCAAGAATCCCCAGGAAGATGGAAAACAACACGATGCGGGTCACCAATACCAAGCTGCAGTCACAATTAACAGAAGAAGGTAATTTCTGAATCAAACCCCAATAAGGTGAAACAATCCATCAAGTTAATTTTTAAGTGAAACAAAACTAAGACTAATACCCTAGAAACAAAATCTGAAACCAATGTTCCAAAACTGTGTGTGTCATCCAAACTGCACATGTGAACTAGAGTCCAGACAGCATGTACAATTTCATGGTCGGAATGCCAATATGCTTTTTTGCAAATATCTTCTCCATCCAGGTCTCTCTGATTAGTTTCCCCCATGAACAACTTCTTGTGCAATGCTTTCAGACTGCATGAACAAATCCAACGATGAGGACATTGCAGCAGGTTATAGTAAGTAATAATTCACGTAATTTGATACAGTTTTTCTTAACTGTGGCAAACTCTTTTTCATTTGGACCACACTCTATTATCCTACTATTACACTGAAAACCCTCAATTTTTTGAATTATCCCAACCCTTTTGTGGCCCTTTGCAACCACTGAACATCTTCTTTAAAAGTTGATAGTATACTACCAATTTACAAATTTAGTGACTACTTCACTCCTGAACAATCAAGAAAAGTTTATGAAAGAAAAAAACAGATAATGAGAAAGATGAAAAATAGTAGGAAGAGAAGCTTATATTGGTAATATCATAAACAAATAACAATATTCAATGATAAAGGTAAGCTCAAGATTTAATTGTTAATTTTTTTACAGTAAAAAAATTAACAAAAATGGACTGCATCTGCATGTTAAATAAGGGAAAGGCAAGCACCTCCACACAAGTAATCTCGGCGGAAGGTAGCAAGATCTTTGCACAAACTGTAGAATAGCATATTGTATGTGTTAGTACCATACAACCTAACAGCATGAAACAAAAAGAAAACAAGGGAAACATACTGTAGGTATGATCAGAACAATGAAATCAAAAACCAATGGACTAATTCGTCTAAGTTTCGAAAGCCTACCTTCAACAAGTGATCTCTGGGTGAGTAATCTTCGCATAAGTCCTGCTGGAACTTCCGTATTCTATCAAATACATCTAATTCAGGGAATGGTTCCAGCTCCTGACAAAAGTTATTTGCATAAATGAGTAGCGATAACTCCATATCAAGTGCAGGAACATTAAAATCTAATCAGAAAACTTGAAACCATATATATCAAGATCTTATATGGATGAAAAGATTTCTAAAAACCCAAAACATCTACACATCTCATCGTAAGAAGATTATGCTACAGTCAGAGACAGAATTATACTTTGAGATAACCATGTAGAGACGGATCAGAATCCACAGTAAGCTGATGAAGCAGTGACAGGACTTCAGACAAATTGGTGATGGAATTTTCACCAATACAATCAGAGGGAGTGCAACATTCAACCAACTTAGATACCAAAAACTGCAGCCCAATATTGGCAAACATTTTAGAACATAACATTAAGACAAATAATGAAAAATAACCATAAATAACAAAAGGTGATTACCTGAATAAGTTCACCTAGAACACAAGTAGTCTCTTTTGATGGGTTACTTCTAAAAGTTTTGAGCAATGTCGATAAAATAGAACAACTTTGATCTCTTAAAGTAGGACAGCTGATGAATTGGCCCACCAAGTTGAAAATGTAACTGCCAAAAAAAAAGATTAGATCACGAATTGCATAGCTATGTACACAACCTTCCTTCCAATTTCATAGTGACACCCACGCCCCAAGAAACTCAGTGTTTCTTCCTTTCCTCGACAAAAAAGACAGCTCAGTGCATGAAGATTCCGCCACTGCAAGGCCTAAGGAGGGTTAAGGAGGGTCATATGTATGAAACATTACCCCTGGATGCATGCAAAGAGCCTATTTCCATGATTCGAACTGGTGATGTGCAGGTCAAAATGGAACAACTTTACTGCTCCACCGGGGAGCGTCCTCAGAGTTCAAAGTTTTTGCTTAGTGGTTAAAAGCCTTAACACACCTAAACAACAAAATCTTGCTGAAGAGAACTGAAAAGACCAAGGAAACACAGGGACTATGCAATTTTGTGACCAGAAAGTTAAGGTTAACAGGATTCAATGGAGAGATGGTCCAGCGTATCTTTCAATGATGACAGCCAATTTAATAAGCGAGGAAGGTTCAACAGCTCCCCCCCCCCTTTTCTTTCCCCTTCAAAAAAATACCAAACAAAAAAGAGAAAAAAATGACAGGAAAATCTTGTAGAAAATGAAACCACAAAACAATCTCATGGAAAAAATAAACTTTCAATAGGGAACAGCCATTTTTACTGTCTGCCCTACTCGCAGAGACTGAAAAGTAGCATAAGACGATACACAATTCCGACATCGTCCAAAATAATTTGAATTTTCACAAACTACAGAGCCTGAATTCTATGGCTTGAATCATATAATAGAGCCAAGAGAGCCTGCCAACCTTGAGCAAATGTAAAGAAACCTAACCCTATTGGGTCCAGTCCAGACACTTCCAGTAAACACAATGCCCACACATCCTACATTACCCTTACTTTCATGTTTGACAAAAGAAAAACAACATAAGGTTTCTGATTCAACACCACAATCCAATAAACTCTTCTAATTGCATTATAAGGGGGGAAAATAAAATATGCAAAAGTACAAGAAATATTGCTGTAGAGAACCTAGAGGTTATCATTAACAATGTACTTTCAAACAATTCCCACCAATTCTTTCAATATTGCAGAAAACGGTAGGATGATGCTGTGACGAAAATAAAAAACTCAAAAGTTCCATATTCTAAGTAGCATTTACATTACAGACAACATTGCAAAACTCCAAATCGACCTCCTTTCTTTTGCAAGGTGGACAAATACTTCCTAACATCAATTGTCATATAACTACAGAAACAACACACAGCCCCCTTCTTTCTCTCAAGGACAACAAAATATTATTTAGTTATCAGGCCGACTCAAAAGTCAAAAAAGTTCAACCTTTCTCTTAAAGGATTGGCCAACCTTCCACAAGGCATGACTAGGCACGTGTATATCCACATCTGAGAGGCCCTTTCCAGGGGGATTATAGGGCACAAGCATACATTTGGGAGCAAACCTACTTCTACTCAACAAGATGGAATGAGAACCAACACCAATACTCCCCTCTTTCTTTGAAAATGGTTTACCAAAGTTGTCAAAACATGTATCCGTTTTAAAAAACAGTGTATCGCGTATCGTGTATCGTCAGATACATGCAGTTTTATAAATGATTTTAAAAAATACATATACTTGTGACAAAATGCCATAATAACATTTCATTGCACTACAAATTTCTCGCATAAAACAATTTATATAGACCGGAAGGACCAAAATAAAAAATTAACAATCTAAGTCTTGAAGTTTCTAACATAATTCATTAATATCAAAATTTAGAGACTTCTAGTTCTAACATCTAAACTAGTCAAACGATAACACTTTTAACAATCAAACTATTTGCTCGCGCGATGGAACGAATAAAAAAGAAGACTTTAAATAAAAATGTGTCGTTTTTTAGTTAAAATTCAATGATTTTTTGTTTAATATGTTTCGCCTCGTATCGAACAACTTGTACATATCGTCTTATATCGAGAGTATAGTACAATGTATTACATGATACGATGCAAACCGATACATTTAAGCGATACGTATCGTTTTCTTCATGTATCGAAACGTATCGTATTGCATATCATACGATACTACCAACTATGAGTATAAACACCAATTTATCATCTCAAGAGATCTTAAAACTTGAGAATAAAAGAAGAATGCAAAGCACAACACAAGGCACATGGAGCAATTGATTATAGTTTTCACGGTGCACATCTGACAATAGCCATGACAACAGAATATTGAAAGATCCATAACGATGCTTTCCCCAAGATTAAAACAAATTGGAAAGCCAAAAATGCTAGAACTCACTTTGAAGTGCTAGAAACTGCAGCTCTATGCCCAAGAACATTAACTAGCACCTCAACTCCGGCCAACCTGTTACGTTTGTGTCGAAAATGAACTGCTGCTGTAATTTTGTAATGCATTTCAACTATAAACTGCATAATCATGATAATGGATTATTTCAGAACATGCATAGTATATCATAGAAGCTGCGTAAGATGATGGGGGCAATGATAAAGATTAAAAATAAGAACATAAATAAACATAAGATACTGCAATATCACCATGAATACTCTATCCAGGCGGAAAATGTTAATCTTGTCAAGAATGCCAGAGATTCTAGTATGATCCTCCCTACAACAATGAACAAAGGACACTTAGACATTATAACTTCATGAATAACACATAAATTGGAGAGCCCAGAGAAGGTATTGCACATCTCCAAGAATCCATCAACAACTGTTTGAATAGCATTCTCAACCGCATCCTTGCAAAAGAATGGAAGTGCTGGGTCTGAAGCACAAGAAGCAAGAGAACAGATATGGTTGACAATAGAAACCTACAAACAAAATGAAAGCAGAAGTGCAAAATAAATAAAAGAAAGAACTGCCTCAACAAACCAACTTGATTGAGATAAACACAACATATGCTTAGACATCAAATTTCTCTAAAACAACAATTCAAATGATAAACATAGAAGCCAAATTTGCCAAATTGGCAATACTGCCACAAGTTTACAGCATTTGCCAAATTGGGCAAACATGGACAATTGCATACTTCTCATTTTCAAGGAAACCCAAGCAAATTCAAAATTTTCAGTCAAAATTTTCCTATGTTAAAGGAAGCATTTTTTTCTCCAAAATGTGACACCGAATTCTTACATGACAATTCCTTAAAACTGTGAGAAAAATGAAAAACCATTGATAATGTCGACGACAATAACAAAGAGACACAATAGAGAACATACAAGCATTGTCTTATCCATGAACCATGATGTGACTCACTGTTACAAGAAAGGAGAAAAACAAAAGGTAAATACCCAGATTCAGCACTCCTCACCAAGCCTGGGTTTTCTTGCTAAGCCCAAATCATAGTGATTTTAAAGGAACAAATAAAGAAATCACACATTTTACGAGTAACAAAATGAAAAGGGCATAAAATTTAAAAAATTTGCCTTCCCATATCTTCTAGTTTCCAATAACTGCGGGAGCATGTCTTGTTGAATGGAAATGTGTACCATCCTCGCTCATATGTTCTCTTTTCCTTCTTACTCTTTTTCATTAAATGAATAATGATGTTATTGGTAAATGTAGGCCTGATTGCATCACATGCTCTCTTCCTTAACAGAGGAAGGAGAATCCAGGGGAAACCTTAAAATGTTTGATGACATAAAATTAATCGTCCAAGCCAATATATATATGTGACTCTGAGAGCATCCCTTAAGGTATTTATTAATCTAACGAACTCCAACAATTATCAGTATATGTAAACCCCAAAACAGAAATTGTTACACAAATATCTAATCTGGTATCTTTTTTATATATGTTTATGTTGCCAATAGGAAATTCGCAGGAAATTTGCGTGTTTCCTTTTTTCATTGAATAGAAAATATAAATTTTGTTGTGCTGTCCCGAATAGAACGGCAATAAAGGAGAAGCCAGATATGATATATAGATAGCTATATATTCACGTGTTTAATAAATAAAGGAAAAAAATGTACGGGCAAAATGGAAGCTGAAGCACCGTAGTCTATGTAAAGAAGCAATCAAGATGGTGTTTGGAAAGGGAGAAGAAGAACAAATAAAGAGAAGAAAAAACAGAAACACAATGAAAACAAGTAGGTAAGGTGAAGGACTTACAGAGAATGCAATCGAATTGAGAAAAATAGAAAGTAGGAATTTGAAAAATGTGGTGTCCCCATAAATTCCAGTGAATCTGTAGCAACCCCATTAGCAAACAGAATGTCCGAGTTGGCCAACCAAGGAATTCAAAATATTTTTGTAACCCAAATTTTCAAGAAGCAAATGAAAGGCTTCATTACATTATTTTAACCTAGATGAAATTAACCCAATAATGAGATTACAGTTCAAACAACTTGAATGAATTCCTCCTCTGGAAGGATTAACTCCAGTTTCTTATATCTTCGAATAACAGAGAGCGGGAGACATCTTCAAATTAGGGGTCTATGAAAGGAAGACAGTAAAAAAGAAAATAAAACCCTTCAAGTCGCATGATTCCCCCAGCGACAAATCCACTGGGATTCCTCCGAACAACTGTCAATCAAATTCAAATGAGCCTCAACTAGAAGTGCAAAAATACAAACGAGCCCAACCATAGAAGTGAGGAAATGTTCCTTTTGATCTTTAAAAGCATAAGTTTTTTTCCTTGCACAAAAGTAACAGTACCATGTGGCATAACAGCCCGTCAGAATGAGGGATCCAAAAAACCCATTACATAGCATATAATGGCCATTATACTGCATGGTTTGATAACTCTCGTCCCTAGCGTCTTCAAAGGGAGACCATGAGTTACAGCTCCCGGGATATCACTAGTTAAGCCTTACCTTTAGTTGTTAAAGGCACATTAGTGGCCAAAAAGCCAGGGATGAATCTTAAAGGGCACAAGGGCCCGATAACAATAACAGGCGAGAATGGCCTATCAAGGCCCAAAACTTTGCTGGGTTCAAACACAAAAATCCTCCCATTTCTCAATCTGACCTTAGGTCTACTCCATTCTACTTCCACCTCAAATCTTGAAGGTTTTTAAAATCATGGTAAGAACTGACCAGCTCCACAATTGAATTGAAGGGTTCTAGGAAACAATCACTGATGTACGGATAGCAAAATAATCAACAAAATAAAACCCTAAACTCAAGGGAACTGCATATATCCAAAAAGAGAACATGCAATTATTCCCTGAAGCTCCGTAAAAGTTCAATAAACCCTCCACAAGACCAGAGCCTTCCAAGAGTATAAGAAAAAACCTAGTCAAATCTAACATCAAGGCCTCCTTAGTCCTTAGCCTACCTTCCTAACACCCTCATCCAACGACACAAAAGATCCACAACTGTTCCAGCATCACCAAAAGAAATTCCAGATAAGGACAAAATAAGTACCCACATCACAGTGCAAAAGCAAAGGATTAGTGGTTTCCACCACTCCTGCAGATATACACCACCAGTAGGAATCCGTTTCACCCCTACACCTGTTATTACCAAGAGTAAATTCCCTTCAATGTTGCTGTCCACACAAAGAAGCCCACATTGGAAGGCGCGTCACATTTCCAAATGGCCTTCCACTAGAAAGAGGAGTCAAAACTAACCCCCATCAAAGCTCTATTAATGTTCCTAAGTTCAAACCTGTCAATGGACCCTCGGTTCAAATTTGCTGATGGGTCTCCCTGGCTGGACTTGATCTCCATCTAGAAAATCCATCGACCTCCTTCAACTCCCAGTGATAAACCCAAATTCCACATATTAATCTAAGGAAAAAAAATTGTAAGGCTGGCCATATCAAAATGTGTGGCTCTTTTTGGGAAAAAAAAATCCTCTTCCACCATCGACAGAAACTATTAGAGCTTATCCGCCATCGGCAAAATAACACCTCTCAAACTAATAAACCTGTAAGGACTGCACTCATTGTCAATTGGATTTGAATTGGATGTTCTAACAAGGACAATAATCTGATCGTGTGATAAGGGCTGTTAATTGAGCAAAACTCCTTGAACCAACTGGGTTGTGATTGGCCGAACTCAGATTCATGTGCAAGCTCAACTCGGCAATCTTAATTTCTCAACAAAAAAATTTCTATAAATAAAACCCCTGAACTTAATAACCAATCCTAGAATAATTGATTTCTCAAACAAAAATATCCTCCAAAATCTGTATAATCGATTATAAAATCAAACCCTAGAAGTTTAAATTTCCCAAGAACTATTTATGAATAAGTTTGAGCTATTCATCTTTTGTATATGGCCTGCTTGGCAATGAAATTAGAATTGCATTGATAGACAGGAACCCATTTGAGTGGTACCACACCTAGTTTGGGTTCGGCTCGTTTATATAAAAGATCTTACAAATCTTATCAGATTGGGTTCATTTTGCAATTTAAACTAGGAAAAACAGGGCTAAGCCCAAAATGAGCACGAGCTGCTCACATCGTGCTCTAATTGTTCCTAACAAAAAAGGATGAATTCCAAAAAACCAGAGTAAGTGGAGATAAAACCGAATAAGTACAACAGCTCATTTCCTCATAAATCTAAGTAAGTGCTTTCCAAATTAAACGAGAACAAACCGTATGGTTCCTTATGAGTTTGTCTCTTTCATTCTCAGACATCTCAGCAATACTCAGAATTGAACTCTGCAGTACAGTTGCTCCCTTTTCCCACCCAGATTTCTTACTGCAATGCAATGTTATACACACCGCAAAGATCGGCACAAAGTGATTTTTAACCAAAACTGCGGAAGGTTGACAAGCAACCTGAAAACAAATAAGTTTGTCAGCAGTAAAATAATGCAAATGTTTATTAGTTGAGAAAAATGAAACTTGAAAGCTGCAAAGTAAACCAACATGAAAACAATCAACTCAAAATCATATTCTTACGTTGAATAAGCCAAGTATGAAGACAATTTAAGCAGTCACTCGCATATCAATGTTATCTTCAACAACTTTATGCTCATGGTTGCTCATAGAAAACATGGAAATGCAAAGAAACTAAATTTTGATTATAGATCATTTAGAAATTTAGACCCCAGATAAATAAAAACCTATACTCCAAGAGTCATATGGTTTCTCAGAATAAAAAGGTCAGTAAACAGTTTATACATTTCTACCTGTAAAGAGAGCCTATATCCGAAAGTAAGTTTATAAGGCCTCTCAACTCATTACTAATTAATTTTAAGTTAGATGCTCTAATATAGTATTGGAGTTGGACCTTACATGATCAGTGGGTCAAGTCTCTTACCCATTTAAATCTCCCGGTATACATGTTTGACTGTTCATTTGTTAGCCCCTATGAGCAAGCTTGGGTCCCACATGAGAGAGTGTAAAGAGAACTTGTATTCCACGTCGAACGATTAGAACAACTCAGAATTAGTTTATATGCTTAAAGGACCTCTCCACTCATACCAATTGATTTTGGATTGGATGCTATAACAGTCCCAACATTCTATTAAAAAATGAACATGAAAAAAGTTGGATTTTTCTACCTTAGCAATCCAATACATGTTGGAGATGTCCCCATGCAAAATAAGAGCTGGAAGAAGCCAAGGGCAACAATACTGTATGAAATTAATAGGTTCCACATTCAAGACAAAAAGGCCCCTTGTCTGCAAAGAAGACAATAAATTATAAACAACTATTGGTCACTTGTACATCCGCAGTCGTGGTCAGAGAATTCATACTGGATAAAAGTTGACCACATTTACCTCAACAAGAGCAACTAAGCTCACACCACAAGCTACCCAGCAAAAAAGAATTTGCCCCATTAGTTCCTCCATATACTGAAAAATTTTAGAAGGTCCACACAAGAAGAATTTATATTAGAGCCAATTGGTCAAGAGATTTGACCACAGACTGCTTTCAGGTGGAAATTATATGAGATTGGCCTTCTAATGACAATTCAAAATAAATCATAGGTGTGCATTCAAATGAGACCACAACAACGTTAAGAGAGAAAGGATATTAACCACCTTTGTCCGTGTAGTATACTGGAGCTGTCTTGATAGGTTATCAAGCACTGCACCCACCAGTTCCCTAAATTCACAATATCACTATTGTTAACAGACAAAATACAACCAATCTCTATGGAAAGCTAGGTAAAAAAAAGTTACCTCTGACAAGGATCAATTGCAGCAACTACACACATCATAAAAACAGCCTGCATATGACATTTGGATATCAGTGACATATACTAGCGCACAACTTTTTAATACATCCAAACTGAGAAAATGAAAATATTAAAGAAAAGAGAAGTATAATTCGAAGGACTAAAGTATCACGAAAAAAATGTCACAACAGGCTAGCGTCACCAGGTTTAACAACTGTGTATTTTTGCTTCATGTTAGCCCAAACTTTTCAAAAGCAACAAAACAAGAATAAATAGAGTTTGAATCATCAAGCAAGCAGATTTTAATTGTCTCAAGCAACAAAACAAGCATCACAAAAATCACGATTAAGATAAAAAAGCTAAGAAAGCAAGGTTAATACATGGGCATCGTGGATTGTATGCTACACTTACTAATCCATGACATGTGTTCAAGCCTAAAAATAAAACAGACTAAAGGACAACAGAGTATAGAACACTTAAAACACATCAGAAATGACAGAAGTTCATGAGTACAAAATTTGAGTGAAAGCAGGTAAGCATTCGCACTCAGAAAGTCATGAACTCCACACTCAGTGTTTTGGTCAAAAAATACTTGCTTCTGAATTTGAATAGAAATCCTCCCTTTGATACTAAGATAGAATGTGTTCTGTGGCATTACCATATTATAATTCCATGAAGCCAACATTCCATATCAGCCAACATTCCATATCAGCCAACCTTATAATTTCTCAGGCCTAGCAGAACCATCAGTCCACGGATATTTAAAGAAGTGGAGAATAGTAGAATCAATGCATGCATCCTTCGAAGTTTTCTAGTTGTTTTGCTGAAGTTCATAATTTAATTTATAAGGTTTAGTGTGGCTTGATTGGCTATTACTTCTCAAATCGATCAAAAATCGCGCTGTTTTGCATAGTATTTTATGGAAAAGTAGTCCAGATTTTTCATTTTATTGCAAAGAGAAGATTTTTGTGGTATTAACTCCCAAAAAAAGTATACAAATATACCTCCAACTCTATTTTCTCACTGTGTAGTGCAATATGCATGAGAGTAATAATAATGGTTTCCATCATTGGACGAGGCTGAGGACCAGCAGCTAAAACCTCCTTAGCAGTAACAAGTTCTTTTTTCGAGGAAACAACCAACTTTGCACCAAAATTTGAACTGAAATAACAGAAGAAGAAAAAGTTAGATCATTTAACAATTCCTGGTTATCTCAAATGTGAAAACCAAGTGCCATGTCACTCGTGTTTACATTGAAAGAAAGCAATACAAAGAGTTACATGTCATAGGCACGAAATAAAGGATAATACACTAAAGAAGGTTCCAAAATATCCTTTAGAAAGCTTATAAACCAAAAAGAATTTTATGATGAGTTGTGTCATACAGCATAATTGCTCATAAGTAATTTGCAGAAACTAAAACCAAAAGGAAACACTTGGCTAACAAAATCTTAAAAAAGCAACAAAGCGAGCCGAAGAAGGTGGTATCTAATGCCGCAGAGCCACAGGGCTGCTTTACATACCTGAATAGTTTATACTTAAAGAATATGCACCACTAAGCTTATTTAATATTCTGAACTGTCAAAATTCTGACCGACAATTTAAACCCTTCACGAATGAAAATTATATGTTAAGAGGCCATCATATCTACAACCTTGGAGTTTTGGTTGTTGCAGTATTATATTTTTCTGTTCACCTTTGTAGGACTTCTGATGTGCTTGTACTTTTTTCTAGGAGTAAGGCCTGTTGTTTTCAATTTATTCTTCTATCCAAAGAGGGAGAAGGCAATGATTAATTAGATGGATCTGCATCCAAGTACATTTCACCTTTCACAGTCTTCAAAAAAGAGTAATGTGAACATGGATTGCGGCACCCATTTTGGCGCTTTTGATCAATTTTGTTAGGGGGCGGGATTCCAAATATTCTTGAAGGTAGGTTCTCACTACGAAATAGTGAATGAAAATAATTTGAGGACGGCAAATGTGGGGCACAAAGATTAAAAGAAAAAAATAAAATGAGATAAAAGGTCCTATTTTGGTGGTATAACCAGATACTGATACACGAAACAAGTATGATAAAGTTCCGAACATTGAGGTTGCAAGTACGAAACAAGTGTTATACACTGAGATGGCATTAAGCTTAACTTAGATATAAAAACCAAAATGAAACGGTAAAGACACAAAGTTGTATGCGACAATGCTGGAAGCCCATAAAACCGACATAGAACAAAAGTACAGGATGTGTTAATATTTTATCAGCAAATAGTAGTTGTCCAGTGTCAGTGAGTTTCTAGATTAGAGCAAATACTTTAAGGTGCGTCTCTTGGGATTTGAATGACCTTACTGCACTTCCCATGGCAATTAATGTAAAAATTCTACTCTTGAAGTGGAGCCATTCAGAAGCTGGAAACTTCCCCATATTTATTGATGGGCGATCAAATTTTAACTTCTTCGAAATATCCACTTCCAAAATCATTTGCAAGATAGGTGCCATTTTCCAGATGGCTTTATTCAAGATACTACAATTTTTCCTTTAAATTCAATGTAAATTTTTTATTACCCATTCAATTTCCACGAGACCCCATAATACAACCTCAGCAAAAGGCAGGCTTCAGGTTCAAGTTAACGTGTACTTGCAAAGCAAAATGACATGAAACGGATTATCATATCCACATAATAGAGTATGAGCACAAGAAGTTTGAGTTGGGGAGAATGATACGAAGAAATGGAAAACAAAAGTAAACCATTGTCTCAAAAGCATCAGAGTCAAACAATATATAATATAATGTAGACACAAACACTGTCCAACAAACCAGATGAGATAGACTGAAAAATACGGATTCGTAACAACCCACCATATATCCTGAAAGAGCTCATCATGACCATCCCATGTTTGGAAAAGGACACCAATCCGTCTTCCGAGGGAAAACCTAACTCGATAATCAGGATCTCGGAGCATCAGCAGCAGCTTTTCAATCATGGTCTGGTTAGGTGTGCACCACACCAACCATACAACAAATGTTTAGAAGTAAAGATCAGTGCCAATGTTTAAAAGAGAGCCAAGCAAACAAGAAAAAAGTGGACGAGAGTCTCCCATCAACTACCAAAAAGGGGCATATCTACTCAAATCTGTAACAAAACAAAAAAGCTATCTCTATTCCTACAGCTGCTAACCTGGCCAATGTGAGGTCTAAGTAATATGAAATTGCAAATGCAATCAATCAGCTTAACCCGACCGAACCAGTGAAAAAGATCATTTTCAGCAACTTTGTTCACCAAATCTCCAAGAGATATCAAGCTCTGCAAGTCAATATCAGGAGTAACTGGATTAATATTGTCCCCACTACAATATCTGATACACCCCAAAAAAATAAGGGCAGAAGATTAAAGAAGCAAGAAAGTGGAGCAAGAGGACAAGAATAAGAATCTCTGAAATAGTTAAACAACCATCTACTCCAAATGTTTAAGTTGTTGGAAAAGATGTAACTTAAGTATTTATATTTCAACACGTCCCCTCACGTGCAAGCTAGATTTTGAGCCTATCACATGAAAATCTTTTAATAATTAGGGTGACCGCGAGATTCAAACACACGATCTCCTGCTCTCTGATACCATGCTAAACCATCATTTACTCCAAAAGCTTAAATTGCTTGAGAGAGTGTAACCTAAGTATTTATACTTCATAAACAAAATGTCATTTAGGTCATTATGAAGTTCCAACAAAACCAAAGACTTGTAACAATCATCCATCCAAAATAAATATTTGATAAACACCAGTCAGGTAGCAACATTTATCAGTAGAAGTATTGGAGACAAGGAGAGTTAAAATAGCATGTCAACAAAGAAGATGAGTCAGAATAGGGTTGAGAGTTGGGAACCCTTTTTCACCTAACAATTAGAGCACCCAACTAATTCTCGCAGGCACTAAAAATGCCCAAAACCAGGGAGATGTGCATAAAATAGGCCACTTATCACCTTCTAAAAATTATTTGTACTCATCCAAATATTTCAGACTCAACAAAAAAAGTTAAAGAAGCCACTTCAGAAATGATCTCGCGCTTCTGTCTTTTCCTTTAACATATATTAGTCATTTTTCAAACCATACAAATGTTTGATGATAGATCCTACGCAACCATCCCAAAAGAAAAAAGAATCCCACCAGTTAACCCAGTTCCTAACTGTCAAATAAACATCATTAAATTCTCTAAATGTATAACAAAAAGATTATGTGACACACTTTATAGAGCTTTTAGAAAACCATCCTAAAACTTGCTCCATTAAAATATAGCACTATGAGAATTCAGGAATAATGGGACCCAAACTATACTCTTGTTTGACCACACATTCTGCAGCCAGCAATGCCTGCTTGTCAATCACATTAGCAAACAATTGTAAAAATTCATCAAGTCATCCTTAGGAAAACATTCCACCACTAATAATCTTCCAAGAAAATATACCAACAAAAAATTTATGGAATCATACAAGGAAGAAGTTTGGCTAATCTAGAAACTAAGCAACACGATTAAACATTTTTTCTCACCATCAATTGGACAAATATAGACTCTAATTACCATCAAAAGAGGCGACAACAAAGAGAGGTGAACATAAAGCTGAATTTTACGAATGTCTTCTTTCCCCTTAATTTTGTATGTAATTCATCAAAATGCAGCATAACCACTACCACGTCAAGTGTTATTTCAGACTCTAGATGCTTTTCTTAACCTTCCTGCAATTGGTTTCTATAAGAACTTTTTAACATAACGGGAAACTTAGAATGTCCAAGATGATCGAACACCGCAAGCGGAAAGAGAAATCAAGCACTATTAGGTTTTCAAAAGCTAACAGATGGGATGCTAATAGGGTTGAAACAGGCTCTTTTCGGAGTCTGTAGAGATTTATTTGTCAGGGGTTACCTTGCTTTTCGAGTAAAGTTCATTGTGGGAGATGGAACTCTTTTGGGAGGATATATGGGTTGGGGAGTCTTCTTTCTCGAGTCTCTTTCCACGTTTGTATCGTGTTTCTGATTATCATGATTCATTGGTTGTATCTATGGTTAGATAACATTCGAGTCCAATTTCTTGGGATTTTGGATTGCGTAGGAATCTCAATGATAGGGAAGTTTCAGAGTTGGTGAGCCTTCTTTCTTTGCTCAATAATATTACTTTGGTTCAAAATTTTGAGGATAGAAGATATTGGATTGGTCATTCTTCGGAGTTATTTTCTTGTAAGTCGTTTTTTGAGTTTCTTATAGATGATTCTTTGTTTCCTTTATTCTATCCATCATTGAGAATTTGGAAGGGACGATGCTTTTAAAAGTACAAGTTTGTGCATGGATAATTTCTCATGAGCCATGAGAAAATTAGTACTAATGAGGTTCTTCAAAAGAAGAAACCTAATTATTGTCTTCAACTACAATGGTGTGTAATGTGTAGAGGCGATAATGAGAGTGTGGATCATTTATTTTTGTATTATCCTTTGGCACGAGCATTATGGAACAAGCTTTTTGACCTTATGGACTTTACTTGGGTTGCTCTAAGGAATATGAATTCTATGTTTTGTTTGGATGATGTGGGGTGAGGGGAGAAATATAAAATGGAAGACCATTTGGCACACGCTTTCTTTGTTACATTATGGGTAATTGGAAGGAACGGAATATGAGGATTTTTGGAGATAAATGTTAAGATTGTGAGGCGCTTTGGGAAAGACTATATTTTTTGACCTCTTTTTGGACTTCATTGTCCAAGGAGTTTCAATATATTCCTCTTTTTTGTATTGGAACAAGCTGGAAAGCATCTTGTGGCTTGTAGTTTTGATTGCTCTTTTTCTTTTTTTTAAGGTTCTTATTGGCCAGTCTTGTGTTGGACCTCTTGTCCACACTTGATGCGATTTTTTTTTGTAATGTTTCCCTTTATTATTAATGAAGTGTTGTTTCACATCGGAAAAAAAAAGCTTGAGTAAATTTTTACATTATAGCTTCCCATAAACCGGTGAATCAATCCACTGGAATAAACAAATATTACAGAACACTGCTCTAACACCAAAGGATACTCATTTGCCACGAAAGACAATTCAATAATCAATATAAAAGTAGTTCATACTTCATACCCAATATGAATTTTTCTCAATGAATTGGTGCAAGCTCTTAAAATCAACTTGAAAAAGTCTCATTGCTACACAGAATTTCAGAATTATAAACTTTACAGTCTTTCAAATATTTTGAGTGCAAGATTCATACCGACCGATTTGGTATCTTAGCATTCCTACAACAAAAATTTCAAACGAACTATTAGAACATCCAACTCAAAACCAATTGGCAATGAGTGGAATGGCCACTCAATTACATAAACTAACCTTCAATTGTCCTAATCATTCGATGTGGGATACAAGACCTCGTTACACGAGGGCTAGCACGTGGGGCTAACAAGAAAACAAACAATCATGCATACTAGAAAATTCAAATGGGTAAGAGACTTGGCCCACTGACTATTCAAGACATAACTCTATACCATATTAGAACATTCAACACAAAACCAATTGACCATAATTGGAGTGATCCTTCAAGGATATGAAACAACCTTGAGTGGTCCTAATCATTCGATGTGGGATACAAGATTTATTTACATAGATAAATAGTGGGGTGTTGTCATGAAACAGCCCACAATTTATCACCATCCAAGATAATATTTACAATTTACAAATAAATAGAATTATCACTTTTCTTTTTTATCATTCGGAAGACTCAGTCACACACTCTGAAACGATGGGAACCAATCGGCCTATGTTTTCCAGGTGCATGCATAAATGCATGATTAGTTCAAAAATCTCGCTACAATGCTCATGGTAAACTCCTCGTTCTATCAACATAGAGGTCTAATTTAAATGACCAAGTTCAGCATCACATTTGACATCCTAGTAACAATTTCATCTTAGGTAACAATTTTTGCAAAATAATACTCCGTGACAATCATAGCGTCTGTACAGATTGAATCAACATAAAAACAAATACAAATATAAAGTTTGTCTTTCACGTGCATCCTAGAAGGAGAAAAAGTCGTAAATGCTCAATAAATAATACATGTTCAAAAGATTTGTTCATCCATAAGGAGAGAGAGAGAGAGAAAGAGAAGAAATGGCATAAATAGTAGCTAATTAAAAGGGACCAGGAGATTGGATTTAAATTACTAAATTTCTTACATTTATTTCTGTTTCTTGTTTTAGTAAGAACTTGAGATAACAAGCGAGGCATTTTGGGTCTCGTGGGAGAACTTGACAAAAAATGATACTCACCTTTTCAACAAAGAACTAGCAGAGCGGCATTTAGAATAATTGATGTAAATGTTATCTTCCAATATGCATTACATCCTAAGATCTGCATCTAATTTTGTTAGAAGGGGAAGTTCTAGGGCATTTCCTTAACTATTCGTTAAGAAGTTTTGAATGATTTGGTATTTATAAATTACGAGTCAATTACCTTGGGTACCAAAATTGAGCAATATAAAAGAAATTGATAAAGAAAAGGTGTCCCTATTTGCATGTAGTGTTTCATTAGGAACTGCATACCCAACTAATTTTTTTTATGGTTTCATCTTGTTCAACCTTGACTTATTTTATCACCTCCTTTCTTGTTACTACTAAAGGAGTCTACTTCATTCCTTTTGCACACCTTTTCCTCATACAATTACTCTCTTTCTCATTGCATTTCATGTTTTATTCAAAAAAGGCAAAAACGAAATATCACACCACACAAATTTTAGGGTAAAATTCATATCACCTCATGTGGATTAACCCTTTTAGCACATCCCCCCTCCCCCAGGCTCCCCGTGACCTAAAAATAACAACATAAGCCCAATGTGCTTTTGGACTGCAATGCTACTTTTGGCATTTCCATCAAATGTGACGAAAATTGTCACATCTGTGCCTAATTCATCAGTTATATTGTGAGTCAAATTCAAATTTACATGCAAAAATGCGAATACGACTATGTAATCTTTATAAAAAGACAATTCCGATAAAAAATTATTTACAAAGAGACAAAAAAATACCCCAATCCCCCCTCTTCTTCTCCTTCATCTTCTAAGTATTTTATTTCAAGGTTTGCATTCTTGCCTACATCCGAGTTGTAGTCTTCCCCTACCTCTCTAATCCTAGGCTTTAGGATCATGATCTTCCATTACTTCATCAACCATCGTGTCTTCTTCAATTTCAAGCAAACTCACATAACCATCAATTGATTTGATTTTTTCTTCCCCTTCTACTCCAACACTTTCCCCAGATACAGACTTGAATTCTTCCACATTGATAACCTCAAGAGGTTGGTTTCATCCTTGAGCATTGAGGAAAGGACGTCTTGGTCTTTGTGGTCACAATAGTCTTTATCAAGCTTTCCTGTTTATTGTCAAATGTCATGCTAATTGCAAAAATCGTAGTTTCAGCTCCTATTTTTTCACTTCAGAGTTTCACTTTGAGACTTTGGCCCTTTAAATGGAGATTGCCTTCAAATGGTTGATGGCCAACCACTTTTGGGTATCTCCACTTCCTAAGTGATAGTTGATCATTCATGTGTCGTTTGTTGCTTATAGAATTCTTTATTCTTCGCCAAAGAAAATTGCTAAGGAACTCACATGTGAGTGTAAGTAGGGGGTGTCCAGTCGAGAGCAATACTAAAAATGGTTTTCACAAGCATAGTCATTACTAATGGGTGATCTCAAACCATTAACCCTCATGTGCTTCCCTCTGTTATCCACTACCAAGTTGTGTGAAAATTGATGGGTTAGGTTCATCCGGTAGGGTGGTTGTGTTCAGGATGTACATGGCCGGTCAAATGACAGTTTTGTTTTTATTCAGGGATGCTGGGTTTCTGGTAAATAATGGGCTTCTATTGAATCGAGAAATAGGTTTGATTGTCCATTTTTTTGATAGATTTGATATTTATATAAGGCATTCTCCGGATAATTCAAATCGAAGCAATTGAATGTTCTGCATTCCGTACAATTGGATTACCCATTTGTGCATTTATGTCATTTGGGCAGTGAGAAATGAGTTGCCTAAATCGTTCTTCAGGCGACTGTCCAACGAGGTTTAAGAAGCATAAAGAGAGGGCCATGAGAAAAAGAAGAGGGTACCAATGTCATTTTCTTAGTTTTCATGACAGTGTTATATGTTCAAATACCACAATAGGGTTATGTTGTTATTTGGAACTCTGGGGAGATAAAGTGCGACAAGGCAAAACCACGAGGGGGAAATGGAATTTTCTCTTAATTTTACAAAGTATAGGCATTCCATCCACAAAACAAAATAACAAGGCCATCAACCAATGCTAGTTGCCTACTTCGGTCCTACCAATACAGGATTCCAGGAGGTGTACGTTAACTAGAGTTCTAATCTTGGAAATGATATGTACGAAATGACTACTCTCATGTTTAAAAGACGTAGTCAGGTTTAACAGCTGAGCTTGCACTATGCACCAAGAAGGGACCCGTATTAAACTATTCACTTACCTAAAAGTTTTTGTTATTGGTTTATATTGGAAATATTATTGGTTTATTTTGAAAAGAGATTTCTTTCTTTTCACTTTACCGCACTTATGAGAATCCCTTCGCTCCACTACCCTTGATTAAGCATACTTTAGCACAACCCCTCATGTACATGCCACAATTTGGACCAAGCATGTCAAGTATTATAATCACAAGGGTAGCGACGAGATTGGAATGAAGGACCCTTAAAAGTATAAATCATTAAGTTACACCATCTCCAAAAGCTTAAGTTTTTAGAGTAAATAATTTTTTACATGAAATCAGAGCAGGAGGTTCTATGTTCAAATCTCGCCGTCATGCTATTTAGGAGTGGGCTCCGACTCCGACATACAATGCCTCCGCCTCCGCTCTGAGTCTAATTGGTAGAACCAGATAGGAGTTTTCAAAGTTGAGCCATAATTGGAGAGGAGTTGTGGTCTCTTTAGTGTCTCCCACATTTGGTATCTCTCTCATCTAATCTTCTACTTCAATGATTTTCTCATTTATCCACCGTAGCATATCTGCAATTAACAGTCAAAACCCACAAGAAAATATGTTGCTCTACTAGTTGGGAATTTTCCACTTGAAACTAGATCATATTGTCAAACTGACATAGATTTCCCCAAAATGATTCCACTAGTGAACATTACTCTAACACTACATCTTTCAATCTCAAGTTATATATACATCTTTCATGCCATAAATGTCTCTAATTTTGTATCAAATTTTAACAACAGTACAACTTATTTGAATCGAAGCAGATGTAAAAAAAATCGAAGCACCTTACCTCATAGACTATCGAAGTAATGGAGTGTCATATTCAAATACAAACTTAGAAGAGCTTCACTCGCAGACCCAAACCCTCATTCTTATAGTTTGCCATAACCCTTCTTACAACTTCACAATGAAGCTTCAATCGCAGTCTCAGACCCCGAGAGCTTCACTGACAACTTCAATCGCAGTTGAGACTTAGAGTTGAGACAAATCTGGGCTCTGACAAATCACTAAGTTAGGTATTTAAGTTAAAATAAGAGAGAAAGCGGGAGATGCTTTAGGGCTCCGAAAAATCTCTGAGTTTTTAGGTTTTAGATCTGGGCTTCGCTAATCACTGGGGTGGGGAAATGAGAGAGAGGAGGGCTAAGAGGGGTTAGGAGTGGGGGAGGCGTAGATGCGAGGGAGGGGCTTTAGGGTTCTTGCCTTCTGGTCTAGATCTGGATTCTTCGAAGATGAGAGGGAGGGGCTAGGAGTTGGGTTGGATTTGGTTTGGTTTGGTTTGGGTGTAGTGTAGTGTAGGCACTGGTCTGGTTGGGTTGGATAGATAGGGTTTTAAAATTATATTAATATATTTTATAATTTAAAATTTATATATAAATTTATTATTTAATAAAAATCAGAGTCAAACTTGGGAGTTTTTTCGGAAATGGTTTAAAACTCCGACTCCTATCGGAGTTTGGAATTTTTCTCCAACTCTGACGGATTTGGAGTCTCGAAATTTCGAATTCTTGCACACCCCTAATCCTATTTATAAAAAAGATTTCCACGTGCTAGACCTAATGTTTAGCCTCCATGTTAGGAGACATGTTGAAGTATAAATACTTAATTTACACCCTCTCCAAAAACATAAATTTTTAGAGTAGATGGTTGTTTACAAGAACCCTTATTCTGATACCATATTAATCCAACAACTCATCTAAAACCTTAAATTGTTAGAAATGATGCAGTATAAATAGTTATATACATCAACAATCCCTACATCAAAAGGATAAAGATACATGTGCTGATGGTACCTGCTCGGGTACTCTTCCCCTTAAAGGCAGAGTATCATTCTCATTGTCCGCAATCGTGTCCAGTGATAAAAGGGTCTGCAGCAAACAACAGATGGCAGCAAGTATCTCTAGACACGGGAGCTTAAGGTTTGCTCTCAAATCTACAAGGTCATTCAATGATATAACCTGAGAAAAAGAACAAGAAGCACATAAATCAGCAATAATTATACAAAGACGCATAAAATCTTCAAGAAATAAGTAATTTGCATTAGCCTATTGTTCTTTTTAATAAGTTTCTGCAATCAATATCCCATAAAATACAGTACCAAGTCTGAAAACTTTCTGGAAGAGGACCATTGAGGATGTTGACAAAGATTAACTAGAAGATTTTCCAACACCTAATCAAAAATTAAAGGTTAAAAATTATGTATATGATTGTGAATAAATAAACATTAGAATGTGAGAAGACTATAAAATGTATGTAACATACTCTTGGGTCACTTTCTTTCTGCATAAGGTTGAACAAGGTTTCCCATGTAACAAATGGTAATATAGAGAAAAAACTTGAAATTAATGATACGATGTCCATCTTCCAATTCACTGCAGAAATGGATATGCCAGTGCCAATCTTCCTACCAATAGTGAAAAAATCCAGATCTTTAAAATCATCATTCACATCCAACTCCATGTCCACAATCATACTTCTACTGCTATTTAGTTGGATAGAATCATGAACAGAAATGTTTGAGTCTGTTTTGTCAAGCTGGCCAATCTCAAACTGAAGATCCCTTGAGCATTCAGAACTTTCATCATAAAGTTTAGCCAGAGCCTTCAAAAGCCTCTCAATGGATTGAATTATTGCAGTAGATAGTACACCATCAATAACATCCTTATCTCTCCATTTGTTAAAAAGAGGAGATCTACCAAAGCTTTTGAAAGAAGCTACGATAGAGTCCATGCTATCAAAAATAGAGTTAGAGCCCAAACAACCACATCTAACATCATTGTAAGTTTTTTCGATGATAGTAACAGCAAGATGCAGCAATTTTAGCAAGTACTGGCCCATTTTAAAGAGAAATGGCGAAGCTTCCTCACTTAACCTGAAAGTAAACAAAAGCATGAGAAGCATGCACAAACATAAGGAAAATATTAAACTACAAAAAATACAACTGCGATGACATAGAATAGAAATGAGACAACTCTTATCAGGAACAGCTTTCCTTGGATCAGTCTCACGGACAGCAGAACCCAACAGATCGCAAGAAATGCCACATTCAATTTACAGAATCATCCGTAAAAACTTGTAACGTATCAGACATTAAAAATCATTGAAGGCTAGAAGAAAAGAGCAAAGAACTCGGCCAGAAAAAGTATTAGACCTTGCAGGTAAAATTCAGTCAATACTTGTGATTGAGAAAACAAAATGTCTAGTTAAGTGTTGGCTTATATGGTTATTCTAGGGATGACTCTAATAACTTATTCTACTCTTTCTTTTGTCTCTCCTCTGTATTCTTTCATTCTCTTCTTCCAGCCCAATTTTTATTTTCCAACTTCACATCAAAGCCCAGAATCGAGCACAATCAAACAATATAAGCCCTAAAAGCAGTGCACAATCATCTGAGGGTTGCTGAGGAAGAAATTGTATGGTCGTATGGCAGACGTCACATTAACGTTATGATGGCATGAACACACGACATCAACATGTGTGAACTATAAATCATTAACTGAATCATTATGCCGGCCTTAATGATGATTCTATGAATTTTTTGAGATCGTTTACTTTTTAAATTTTTTAAGTACTTTCCGGCTTTTCTGACCTATTTTTCAAATCTGCTTTTGGGACTTTCTGCCTTACTTCCCTTGACAATCTAAACAGAGGGGTGTGCCTAGCCCCTTCGGTAATGATTTCAATAGATTCAAGTTAACAAAAGCAGCATTTCACTATCATTGATATTTTGTGGGTATTTTGAACAATTATAGCTATTTTCGTGATTGAAATATAATGCTGGGTGTGTTGGTGGTTTAGTTTGTGGGTGGTTCGCGGGGGCTGCAGCTTGATATCTTCACTGGGAGAGAACTTTGCGGTTGTTATCTAGTGTGTGGGCATGCCAGAGGCTAGTACTGCTTCTATTGGCAGTGAAGGGAGTAGGTTGGGTTGTCCAGGGTTCTTGTGGGTATTTATCTTTTGCCTGAATAAAAAGATTACAATACAGACAATGGAGCCGGCAACTCATGGAACTATCAATTCTGTGGGCATTTTTTATGAATTGGCTATGTCCAAGTATGATGCTAAGTGTATTGTTGGTTAACTGTGATGGTTCGTGAGAAATTTATTCAGGGTGTCTGCAGTTTGTTAACTTCTGTA
Organism: Ilex aquifolium; assembly: GCA_951799425.1. Taxonomy (NCBI): domain Eukaryota; kingdom Viridiplantae; phylum Streptophyta; class Magnoliopsida; order Aquifoliales; family Aquifoliaceae; genus Ilex; species Ilex aquifolium. The sequence goes on from OX637404.1 coordinate 24,576,874, forward strand.
AGTAAATTTTGTCGTCGTGCTTTACATTGTGTGGAAATGTCTCAGCCAAGTACTACTTCCATTGGCATTGAAGGGATTGGATTGAGTCGTGCAGGGGTTCTTGCTGAGAAATTAATTCTTTAGGTTTGTCTCATAAATTGTATGGCAGCAATATTTGACGTGGTCAAGATTTTGTGCTTTGCCGATTGCCCCTCGTTTTCTAAATGAACCTATCAAAAAAAGATACAAAAAGAGCCAGCAATGGCTGGAACTACACGTAATCTATGGCGTTCAGGGAGTTTGGTGATGATGCATGGTTAATTACTTCTATGTAGCCACCTATTGCTCATGGTTTTTTCATCTCTTGATACAGCATGGAAGATTTGAAATGTTGTTGCTCAGACCTACTTGCAGGTAGGTAATGATGCTCAAGTCTATCACCTGCGAGAGAAGGTTCATGAGACTAAGCAGAGAAATATGACTATCACCCAATAATACGCAGAACTCAATAGTATCGGCTGATTGCCCATCCGATGCTGCTAAGTTGCAAAAAGTGGTTGATAGGGAGTGTGCGATGATTATTTGGTTGGCCTTGCCTTAGCATGGAATTTGATCAAGTTCGTGCTCAAGCTCTCAGTAGAGAGCTGTTTTTCTACATGCATCAATTCAGCAAAACCAGACTAGGAGAACCATGATGCTTCATCCTATCTTACAGAACAGTTCGGATTTTCCTGTTGCTTCTGAAAATAGACACACAAAGAAGAAGAATCTCGGCTTGATATTAAAGACTAGTTAAATTGTAACTCCTATGGGACAACTAAGTACAACTGAGAGCATTGTTGAAAGCTACAAGGACATTCAAACAAGGGAAGTGGTGGACAAACAGATACAGTTAGATCACATGCTCATCTATCTGAGATATCAGAGGGCTCATCTTCATTAGTGTTACTGATACAGCTACTATCTCGAGGGAGGAACTGCAAATTCTCAGAAGTTTGATGCCCAATCTCGATTCTCCTTCTACAAATGCTTCCGACAGTCGTTCTAGTTCATCTCGCTTTACCCAAACAGTTATCCATGCTAGCACTCACAGTTTTACTTCCTTTTTTGTTTATGTTCCCCAGATCATCAATTCTAGAGCTATTGACCACGTGACAAGTTTCTCTAATTCCTTCTTCCATTATACCCCATGTTCTTGTAAGAATGAAGTTAGGGAAGCAGATGGTTCTTTGCCCTCTATCTTAGGCAGAGGCTCTATAAAATACCTTCCATCCCTAAATTTCTGCCCAACTGTCCCTCGTCCTAATTTCTCTGCTAATCTATTGTCACTTAGTTGCATACTTGGTATTTAAATTGCATGTTAAGTTTTTGCCAAACTATTGTGCTTTTCAGAAGCTGGCGGGCCAACGACTGGCTATGGTAGGCTCACGAGGGACTAATTTCTTCACCTCTCCTGTTTTTTTCTTCTATTCATTTCTTCTAGCCTTTCATCGTTTGAAATACAAAAAGCAGATGTGCAGAACTGACACAAACTTTACCTCATAAAAAAGAAATAGAAGGATGAAAATTATAAATTGAGCTCTCAGCATAACCAAATGTAGATATAGGACAGACCTTGTAATATCTAAACCGTACATAAAGTTAGATAGGAGAGCACAGATGAAGATAACATCCGACAGAAGCATCTTCTCAGTATCCTTATCCACAAAAGCTTCAAGAAAGTAGGCTTCCATTTCTTGAAGCAATGGGTCACTTAACTGCCGAGGAAGCCGTACACTCTGATGGCATTGGGGTTCAGCAACCTGCATATTATCAATGATAACCAAAATTTAAAAATCAACCACAATACAAACAGTACCTTTTCACTAGAAGAGGGAGAAAAAAAAAGGTAAATTAAAAAAATTAGCACCTCATCACCAGAACCAGGACTAATTTCTGCAAGGACGTCCACAGAGTATTCAAAAAATTCGCGCAAACCCTCATGCCCATGTTCTGCCTACAAATTACACTCTCTTAAATTCAATCTTCAAGCCAACATTGACCTGTATATATGAGATCCAAAGTACTGAAATGACTAGGACATACCTTCATCCTGTCCTCAGCAGCTTCAGGAACATCTGAAAAGGGGTTTGATGCAGAAAACCATTTGTCAGAATGAGCGAAAGGAGCACAACCAGCACAGATAGCATAAACAGCTGCCGGCAACAATACAACCATCTGCTCATTCAATCTGGAACATTCCTACATAAGGGAGCATAAAAACAAGTGTGTCAAATGAAAGATAGGTTTTATGCCATTCACAGATAACATTAAAGACAATCAAGATCAATTTTTTTCTTTTTGGACAAATGTTAAGAAGACCACCTGCATGCATAGCCTATATGAAAAAGCAAATTAACACTTGTACCTAGCTGGAAAGATCTATAAATTATTCATTAAAATACATTTTCTAATTTCTAGAATCAGAACCTGTCGTAGGAAATAATAACCATGATATACCATTCTTACACAACTAATGCAAAAATAAGACATGAATAAAAGCCTTTACCCATTCCCATGAGAATATGTACTGGCTTAGCCAAGAAGAAGAAGAATAAGAAAGAAAGAAACCTTCGAGTTAGGTAGGGCCAAAACTGCTCTCAAGAGATTTTGTCTGAGATGTGTAGTGTCTCGAAGATCACCCTACGGGTAGCAGAAAGTCATCAGATATGAAACATGACAATATTTCCGGCAATTTAGTTGTGGAAGGATTTAAAGAACCCATTGAAGATGCATTGATTGTAATTTCAAGCCCAAACAATACACATGCATATATATAGTATTAAGATTGATGCGGGAATAAATCTCAACCAGCACATACCCATCGGCAAACAAGCAAGCAAGAGCAAATTATTGTGCCATTTAATCAAAATGAAATGAAACTAAATGAAACAAGCAGCAAGCCCATAAAATGTTCAGCTAGCCTTGTCCAAAATAGGATCAATCCACCAAATACTCAATATCAGTTTAGCTCCGGCAAGCAACTACTTGGATCATAATCTTAGATCAGGAATTCTATATTTCCTCATATTAAGTTAATTTAGCCAATGAATCTGAAGATTGTTAATCTTCTATGAACTGAAGGAGTTACGAGAAGGCACACAAATACAGCGAAAAAAACCAGAATGGAAATTAGTGAAGTATGCCAACCAACTCACAGACGAAGTAAAGTTACCATTTGTCACTTACTAAAATTTTCTAATGTTAGCATAAGAAGCAGCACACAAGGAAAGAGGAGAACAGGAGCCTCCCATAACATGAGCAAAAGAATAGACTTTCACAAATTTCCAACAACTCTTGTTAGAGGATCTAATTTTGAAGGATAATAAGATGGATTAGGGCCAAACCCTAGGGTTCTACAAGGGTGGAAGTATTACGATGCTGATGACCCAAAAAAGAGTCGTAGTAAGAGGCAAGCACATGAGGCAACCCAGGATCTGCGGGTGTGCATCGAAATGGAATGGAATGAAACTGAATGGAACATGAAGCAAGCCCATAACATGTTCAGCTAGCCTTGTCCAAAGTCCAAACAAGGATCAATACACCAAAAACCCAAGCTCAGTTTATCTCAGGAAAACAACAGTGTGGATCTTAATCCTTCATCAGAAAATCCATATTTCCCCATATCAGATTCATTTAGCCACTGCCGAAGACTGTCAATCTTGCATGAACTTGTTAAAATGGAAACAAGCAGGCATACAAATACATCTGTTATCATCTGTTATAAAGTGTGCCAACCACTAAAATGGATATTAGTGAAGTGTGCCAACCACAAAACGAAGTAAAGTTATCATCTGTTACTTGTTAGAATTCCTAATGTTAGCACAAGAAGCAGCACACAAGGAAAGAGGAGAACATGAGCCTCCCACATCATGAGTAATTGTACAAACTTTCATAAAGTGTCATCAACTCCTCTTGTAAGAGGGGCAAATTTTGAAGAATAACAAAATGGATTAGAGTTAGACCCTAGGGTTCTACAAGGGTGGAAGAGATAGAGGGAGAGAGCGCAGAAGATAGGGTGTCGTGAAGAGTGACCAACTGCAAAGAAACCTCTTTTCGTGTCTCGCCTACAAAATAATAGATGTGTTGACAATGAAATTCAAGTGCAAAGCAAATTCACTGAGCAGTTCAAACTTAGGGGTGTCCATGACCAAGCCAGGCAGCCCCCGCAAAATTTTTCAGGCCGGGTCAGGTACAATCAGCCCGCAGCGGGCACTGGGCCAGGTCGAGTACCGAATAAGGCGTCCTACAGCCCAACCTGTGGCCCGATACTATGGCTGACAGGCGATTAATGGGTAGGTCATGGCGTCATGCTGAGCTAAAATATCAGCTATTTTTTAATTACAAAGAATAGTGAAATTACACCCTAAAAATTACAACTTATAAGTTACAAACTTTTAAGTTATAAATTACAACTAGGAATTATAACTTTAGAACTTATTACTAAAAATAGAAAAATGGGCAGGTGTTGGTTATGCTTGGGCCGGATGAGCCAATCAGGCCAGATTTTTTGTGCCACCAGCCCAAGCCAACCCATGGACAGCCATATTCGTACTATACATTGCTTGCTCAATGTTGCAATAGTGTGCATAATAAGGTTTTGAAAGTAATTGGCGAGTGAAAGAACATCGGAGCATCCCAATTCACTTGACAAAATGATTCGAAATGGGTATCAGCTAGATTGACAACTATTTCGTATGCCCACATGAACAAATCGAGGTATACAGCCCATTGTATCTATGACATCCAAAAAGTGTCCACAGGTAGACAGAAACCACACCACCATAACGAAAACACTGCACTATGTAATTATAAGATCAACATAAAGCCCTAAAAATTGGCCTGAAGCCAATAAGTTATTGCAATAACCTTGTGAAAAGACTAGCCGGAATCACTTACTTGAGATCCTCTCCTCGTAAAATAATCCGAAATGAAGTACAAAACAGACCTGGATAGCAGTCATAACCATACATTCAGAGAGAATATGAAAATGAAAATATTATTAAGTATCATTGCCTAACTTAAAAAGAAAAGACAACACAGTATCAGGATCAACCAGCCATTTAGTTAAAAAGATATATCACAAAATTTTAAGTTTACCACAAAAACATTAAGCTTTGAATTCTGAAGCAACAACTCTATCGTTAACCATTGATCAACACTTCCTTTATTGCTTATCAATTCCAATAATTGAAAAGAATCAGCCATAACTAATATGAAATACAGAATTTCATGGGGCAGCAACGGCTAACACAAGATCGGCCACTAATAAAACAAGCATTATAAAAGAATCATAAAATTCATAAGAATCTATTTCACATACAATCCACTTTCAGAGAACCATGTCATAACATGTGCAGCAAATGTAGAGCTTTCTAAATGCTCCGGTGCGAGTCCATATTCCACACGATAAAGAGCACTCCCAGACGCAATACATTACAGAACGCCCAGGGGCAGGGGCAGAAAATTATCATAATGGGAGAAAATTTTAATAACAATAATACCACATGTATTTAACTTGGGGACTAATTTAGTGACCTCATGCATTGCTACTGTTGGATTAGCAAATAGATTGCATTCGCTGCTGAGACCTACTGCTAATTCAATGCCGGAAATATATTAGGTACTCACTTCCCAATAGCATTGCTCTTTTAACAATAGTAAGATTAAAAAGTTTGAACTAATTATAAGTAAAAAAGAGGTGGTCCAATGCACGGGCTCTCGCTCATGTAAGGTATTGTGATGGTCAAATGTATGCAGCCTTGCACAAAATGAGAGAGGATGTTTGTGCGACTTGAATCCTTGATGCTTAGATCAAAATGGAGCAACCTTACCCTTATAAGTTTTCTCGACTGATTTTCATATTACAAAAATATTGCATGATAATCTTATACAATATATAAAATTAGCAACGGGGAGAGAGGGGACACAATATATAGAAGGAGAGAGGGAACGAAGAGCTTCAAAATGATTTCTTGAAACACGTCATGTTGAGGGACTCAACTAACTAATAGTTATTTAGGTTCAATTAATTGCCAGTAAAAAAAAATGCAAGAAATGATTAAGTAGATCAAGTGCATGATAGCTATTTTGTGGGTTCAAGTTTAGAATGTATTAAAATATATATAAAAAACTTCTTCAAAAATGAGTGACCTGTGTGGCTCCGCCCCTAGGTATGCCTACCACATCATGCAATCAGCAAAGGCATATCTAAGAATCCAATTGATGGTAAAATCCAGAGCCACCCAACCTCGTAAATTATGCATGCAACACTTGGTGATTAATAATCAAGGCTCTAGATTTTACCTTAAGGTCAACAACAGTAAGAATATCATGGGCAACTGAGGTATGAAGCTCTGGCAAAGAGCTGCAATCACAGGAGTGGCCCTGTGTTTTGTTGGCAACTTTTAAAGTAATATGGAAATGGGGGAATTTTTTATGACAAGATCTTGGGAATCAATCTTCTGTGTGCTAAAAAGGCATTTACTCTCCTCTCTTTGGCCAGATGTGAAAGAGACAACTGGTAGTGTTCTATAAAGGTTTACAAAAGGCAAAATGAAAGAACCTTCCTAGGCCCAATCTTTAATGTGACAAACAGGCCTAACAATGCATTCCCTTAAACCAGATGCAACCCACTCCTTCAACAATTCTTCAACCCTAGCCACTTCAAAAACCATAAAACCAGATTTTACTGTCAAGGTGCTTTGTTCGCAGCCCCAGAACCACCTATGATCAGCCACCAAAACCCTCTTCTCCCATTCCCATATCATGGCCAACCAAATCCCAGGTCAACCTGATTATTCTTCAACAAATATGAAACCTAATAGCCAATACCCGACTAAATCAAAATGGTGCTACATCATTTTCTTTTTCTTTTTTTTTAAGATACAAAAATTTTATTAATACTATCAAAAACATTACATAAGGCGAAAAGTTGGAAAAGAGATCTAACCTCAATAACACAAATTACAGTACAAAGTAAAAAAAAACATTATTAGTCAAAAGCTACCAAAATTGGGCTGTCTATAGACACAACAGCCCTCCATCCAGCCGAAATACAGAAGTGTAATACCCTCAAAATCATTTTACAGCCTTGTATGATGAAATCATGTTATAGTGTTTGGTGCATTCTAGTAAAAAGCAAATTTGTGACAAGTTTTGCTAACGGAGAGCTCCTCGAACGATATGTTGAAGCTTACTATTGATGGCATCCAGGGAAATTAAGTGCATGTATCTCAAGGGAGCATGAAGGAACTACCAACTCTCTTTGACGCCAGATTCTAATGGTATGTTATTAAAGCCAAAAGTTTGTCTTTATAGGTCTTAAAAGAAACTAATTTTGATCTAACCTATCTTCCTGTCAATGTGATTCCTTAGTTGTACAAGTTAGATGAGAAGACACAGCACACAGCCTTGGAGGCACAGTCAACTCATTCTTTTAGGACTCTTGGATCAGTCAATGTCATAGGAAAAAGAAGAGCTGGGACACTTAATCCATTTAGAAAGAAGTTTGGCTTTACGCAACATAGCCAAACGCACCACCCAAGGATTTTCATCGACAGTGCCTTGTTTTATTCCAGATGCACTGCTAGATAGGGTTTTTTATCACACTTCCCCTACTTCTTTGGAAGATGCTTAAAGGGTGCCTTATCCTTCTCATACATTTGGCCTTTGTAAAGCAAGGTGCTTTATGGAAGGGGTTTGTGGGGTTCAAAGGATATGGTTTGAAGGTCTAATCAGAGCAACAAAAGCATAGAAAAGACAAGGAAGAGCATAGAATTCTCACCTCAAATTCCATAAGAATTAAGGTAAGGTTGCATAAAGAATCAATCAAACATCAAAAGCATCACACAATGTTCAAAACTCAATTTGTTACTTCACTATCTAATTGAAAGAATCCAAAGACAATTGCAGGCTATTGAATTCTCCAGAATTAGGTCTAAGACTCCAATCTTTGATCCAAACTATTCTAGAATGTGTGAACAAAACTCGAACAAACATCAAGCACAGATGAAGACCAATGTAAGGAAATTGTTAAAAAGACCACAGGGCCGACAATCAAAATCAATTAATGTGTATTCCCAGTCTATCAAACCAATATATATTCCTTACATCAATCTCAATGAATAGTTATAGCAGTCTTTGCTAGGGCAAAGGGGGCAACCATAAAGTTTTGTTCCAAGTTGTATTTGTGAGGGTTATACTTTCAAGCAGGAAGATTCCGTAAGTCACATGATTCAAATCGGCCTAAGACTTTGGTCAAGTTCGTTGAGTTGCTTCAAACATCAATTGAAGATACGCAGAAGATTTCAAGGGCAAATTTATTGCAAACACATACCAGCTAGACATGTTAAGCTGACCTAGGGACCTAAGTTTGACCAAGTGCTTAACTAAGGTTGAAATATTATTCGGACCTGATTTACATGATTTATACTTAGCCTTACCATTTTGTATTCAAAACATGCTTTTAAATCGAAATTAAAACCTTAAATGTTCTACACGATCCAGCAAAGCCTTTGGTTGCTTGACCAAGCTCATGTGAACCGGTTTTGGAAGAATTCCAGTAGCTGGCAACCGCTACTCGCTTGTTCGGCGCTCAAGCAGTGCCACGCGCAGTCCAGCAAGCATGAAGGCACTGCACTGACTAATGGAAATTCAGAGTCCAAAGTTTCCTTATTCAGCTATAATTCCTTCCAAACTCATGCCCATGCGTCCCTATTACAAATAAACAATCTGAAAACCTAGGAGGACACACCAAGACCAAGAGAGAAAAACCTAGGTCAAGAACACAATCAAAAGCTCTCTCTTTGCAAATAGTTTTTTTTCTGAGAAGATTGATTCCTGTAGGTTTTCGACTAGAGGCTAGGTAAAATCAAATTTCCATCATATATCACGTCTGTTAGTGGTGTAAGACACCTAGGCGTTTCAGAGCATGGAGTTTTCTAGCACTCAACCATTGTTAGTGATTGTGTTGAGGATCTGGGGTGGATTCTAAGGACATGTAACGACTTAATGCCATCTATAGAACTGAGTCAACTGACCTAGTCAGCATGCATTCGGGAGTAGGAGTGCGATCCAAACCTTCATCATCGATGCAATGTAAGTGAGAGGCAGAGTGTCGTTGGGAAACATAAAATCAAGGGCATAGCTTACAACTAGTTGTTGCTAGTAAGATCATTAGTATAAAGTCTTCTAAATTGATTTCATAGTGGAATACAAGACTTGATTTCGTAGTGGAATTAATTTGGCTGGACTAAGTTTTTTCCAAGTTTGGATTTTCGACATAAACATCATTGTGTTCTTCGTATCTGCTTTTATTCCTAGCATGCGATTTTATATGATTTGCCTATTTGCGAAACTATAATATACATATATGTGTGTGTGTGTGTGTGTGTTTGTGGTGATCTTGTTGATTTTAATTTCGCATTATTTCTAAAGAACTATTCAAACCCCCTTCTCTAGGCCTATTTAGGTTTTCAAATACATTGATCCAGCACTATCAGTATTTAACGACTATTGACGTATTTTCTTCAAAATGCTTGCTATAGCAGACTTCTTCCTCCCCTTCTCTGGGATAAAGTCGTGGGTAGTCAGGCTATTCTTTAGCTCCATATACCTCTCTGATCACCCTGCTTATTGAAACCAGACTTCTCTTCATATACCAACTACTTCAGATACCATGAAAACCTACCAAACTCCAATATACAAAGAAGCCACGAATATTTCCGTAAGATGCAATAAACCAACCACACAACAATCTAACATTTCCTTTAACCACACCATACTCAAGCTTCCCCACATATACTCTGCTATAAGCATCTAAACATTCTGACTGACAAAACTGAAGTATTAATTTACTAAGAAAAGGGAAGAAAAAAAAAGGTTCAAACCATAGTTAATGACCAGCATGATACCAACATGTGTTCATCTGTATTCATGCATTGTGAACATGCAAAATACTTACATTGATGGCAAATTTTTAAACAGCCGAAGGTCCCATACATCTTGAGATACAGCAAATGTATTTGATGGGTCCTGAAACGGATGACATGACATAGAGGTTATTCAAGTGAAACTAATGTAAGCTAGCACAGGACAGCATTGGCTAACAGATAACAAAATGATTAATGGCTAAGATGCATACATAACACACTAAGGGGAAGAATCACCACACTCACATTCAAAATTAGGTTTCTAAGGAGCATTAAAGCAGCGTCCACCTGCATGCAACCCAAAAGAAAAAGGTCCATTAAAGCAGCAGCTTAGACAAGAAGCTAACCATCATGACGGAGGTTTTCAATTTGACCAAAATTTTAATAAAAAAAAAGCTGATTTGAAAATTTGTCATTTTAAACATTTCAGCGAACAACTCCAAAGTAACTAGGTTCAGTGTGCCAAAACGAAATAAGATCTGCGAGATTTGTAATCAATGATAATATAAAAGTCAGGCTTACTGCAATTTTAGTCCATATTAGTGAGAGAGAGAGAGAGAGAGCCAAATGATTCTTTTCCCCTTCCCCACTTCCCTCCCACAAAAAGTCTCCCATCAATCTTTCAATTCTTTCTGCCATAAAGAGAGACACGTAGTAAATAAGACTACTAGATAACACTGGTGGTAGCAAATGTTAATCTTCCTACTGAAAACCATGTGGTTCAGTGCTTGTCATAAATTCTTGGGGTTTGGGAAGTACACGAAAGCTCAGACTCTTTGGAGAAGTATGATATTGGCAATTTTTGTTGAATAATGAGTAGGGAAAGTAAGAATTTTTGAAGATGTTAAACGATGTGGTTAGGTTACGGGAAAGAGTTAGCTTTTTGGCATGATTTTGGGCCACAGATTCTCTGGATTTTGAGGGAATTCACTATTCCGTTATTTTTTTACGAGGGCAGATAATGATTTCGATATGGTTTTCATTATATTTCTTGTTGGCATCTCTCTTTTGAAAGATCACGCTTCCTTCTGTACTAAATTTGTAGAGAGAGCACAATGAGATGATCAACGCTAATTGGTTCAGTCAAATCCTTAGAAAGTGGCTTCCCAAGCATAAAAGAGAAGCAACTTCAGATCCTTTTGAAGACTTGTAAACTGTTATCAACATCCTACCATTAAAAACTTAAACATTTAATCATTTTTATATGCAATATTTGAATTTTTATCCACCCTACATTATAAGCTCAAAGCTCAAACCTATAATTTAGCAAAAGAGTCCAAATCTTCCCTCTTGGGGCCAATCTACCAGAATGCATCCCACTAATGATGAGCACATGTGGATTGAATAACCATGTGTAGTCATGGGTGCTCTAGAAAACCCAACAACAAGAACAACAGCGACCCAAAAGAAACCTTAGTAATTCATTCATGGACTGATATCCAGATTATAGCTTGACAATGACTTATCACAAACCAAAATCATCATACTGGTAACGTAAGGCGGCAAGGAATGAGACCAAACAGAAGCACTAGGACAGTTCTTATAGAACATTTTGTTCATGCCAAAATAACACGATTTTGGCTTATGTTATGCCACTCTTATGCCCATATTTTTTTTGTTAGGATTACCCATGTGCATAAACATAAGTTCCTATAAACTTGTACGCTTCTTGTTCAAAGGAGAAGAAGCACATGAACAGTACAGTTCATGTGCTTAAACAGAGTCCTTTCTCGTTGCGTACTAGACAATACCTCTGTATGTACCATTAGAGTAAAGAGCAACAGAGCAACTTCATTTTCAAAAAAATCATTAATAACAACATGAATGGACAAGTTCCACCACCTCACAATAAAGTTGTATGCATTAAAACGTGTGAAATTCTATGACTATAATTTATTCCATATTTTAGTGTAAATGTCTATTACTGGGACAAAAGGGGCCAAACCTGACCTCATAACAATGGAAAGCGATTTTTTACATCACAAGAAGAGAGGGAAAAGGTAATACATCTTCCAATAGAATCATAGCTGAAAAAAACCTATTCCATGTCAAAAAAAAAAAAAAACCATTCCCACTAATCTTTTTGATAGCATATTCTCAAACTCTAATCCGAGGATGAATAAACAGGATGATAGGGATCAAGGTTTAATGCATGGATGAAGAATACAAATAATGGACAAGGCAATGTGATTGGGTAGTATGAAAGGTGAAGTTTTATCCTGATATCCTCCTCCTTAATCAAAAACTATCATCGATTCTGGTTTCTTAAGAAAAATACGAGATCTTCTTTATAAGAGCCCTTGTCGTGATATTTTTTACAACCAGAGTCTTGTTGAATAAGAAAAGGGGGAACAAAATACAACCAAATGAATGAACAAAATGTCCCACACATGTAAGCCAAGTGTCACTGACAGTTATTGGAAAAGAAAAGTTTGTTTAGAATAGAAAAGACTAGTTCAATTGATCGCGGTGGACACATTTATGGTGAGTTCGATAACCATCCAGGCATGTGAAATCTGAAAAGGTGCCTGGCCAAAACACCACTTCTGCATGAGTTCGCTATCTAGATGAAGTAGAAAGATGAGTGCCCCAGTCTGAACTAATACAATTATTATAACATCTGCCACTTGGAGAAACAACAATACAGAGGGTTACTTCCCCATCAAATTAAAAATGCTTTCATGATAAGTACTTTCATGAACAATACTTAACAACTTTGTTCATAGGAAGACCAATACTTACAACTGATGTGACATTACTGAACATGGGCAACCCTCGCATTAGACAGCTACATATAGTATGCCAACCATTGTCCAACTGCAGAATTTTCCAACCACCCAATCAATGTAATAAACATTTGCCAAAAAAAACACCTGAAAAAAGATTATTAACCACTACGCATCTACAGTACACCTCCAATAAGAGCACATTGTCCAAGTATTACTACATTTTTCCATTCATCCAACTTCAGACCTAGACCAAAGGCAAGACTAATCATAAAATTATGATTTACAACATATATCTGAAAGCATTACTATAGCCAAAAAAAAAAAAGCAAGCCGAGTAGATTTACTAAACAAACATTCTGAAAGCATTATTATAGCAACAAAGCATTCATAAAATTAAATAATAGCAACTAATATTCTTAAGGTTACATATCCACAACTGATAATCAAATTCAGTCTTCTCAATCGTGTCTCCTTTACATTCCAATGCAAAAGGATTGCTGGAGGTCAAACCACTCACTTGAAAAGTCATTGCATCAGTCAGAAAACCAAGTGACCATCGCAGTGTTCACCGCCAGCTAAGAACCATCCCAAAGTGATAGATGAATCCTACAAACTAGGATCATGCGGGCTGCTAATCACAATCTGGTCGCACGGCTGTACTAAATCCACCAGACTTGGATTCCCATCTAGTTATAACTCAGGACACATAGGAAAGAGCCTATAGGGCAGATCCCATTCAAGTAAGGCCATAAGACAATTCATGTATTTTTAATTTAATATTGGTCCAACAAGGCATAAAAAGCAACCCTACTTTAGGACAACAATGGATGTGTGCACACCTGATCCACACTAAGCAAAGTGTGAATCCTCCTTCAATCAGACATTCTCAATTGACTGGGTTTTGAGGTTTCAAACAGCAATAAATGGGAGCCATCCTATTTATATGCACACTACTAATCTTTTTCAGGCATAATCCTGCTTGGTGTGCTAGCAGAAGATGGGTAGAGAATCCATCAAGGGACAGGGAAACATCGTGTCAAGGTAAAAGCTTTTTCTAGGCCGATAAGCCTCCGCTTTTCAAATAAAAAAGGGAATAAAAGAAGAAAAAAGGAATAAAAATTATGTCACATATGTTCCCATGAAACATACTTATTGCCCGTTTTGCCACCACAGGTTTACACCAGTTAATCCTGTAAACCATAGGCAAAAATTCCTTATGGAAGATCAAAGATCATTGGATGCACTAAAAAGAAAGCCGAGGAAATGATAACCACTTAGTGGAGTATAAGACATGGTTGGGCAATTTGGAAATTTGTGAAACGAAACAACCAAAGTAGAAATGAACATCAACGTGCATCTTAGACGAGACATAAAATCAACACTACTTCCCATATCCAAAAACTCTGATTCCTTTCTATGGCACAATTATTCAGAGCTCCCCTTGATGAAGAAACAATCACAATGAACATAATCAACAACCCTTTAGAATGGGTAGCAGTTTAAAAAAAATTTAAACATTCTATGGCTACGGCTGACGCAAGGAAATCTGTAACTTAATACCCATAGAATGAAGCATCAAAAGCACAGTATGTGGGCGATCTTCCCAGATGAACTTTGTGAGAGATGATAGGGTGATACCAAATTTGGTGAAGGGATGATTTTTTTGTTAATGACCAACAAATAATTACTTTATATATTCTACATATATCCCATGGGAAAAAAGTTGAACCAAGTACCTCAATCATGGTGAACGATGACTTTGGTGAACCATCCACTCTCAAAACCGGGAACAGCAGCACTGAAGAGAGTCCCTGCAGACTCCTTAAGATGCAGTTAACTACATGTAAGAGGCCAAAATGATGGAGAAGAATTACAATAGCCTATTGTATCAACTAATAAGTGTTCAAACAGAAGCACAAGGATCAAAATAGGTCGAGTTTGGAAAATAGTAACAGGCTATTGAAAATGAGAAGCACAGCAATGAACAATGTTTTGCACTGTGCAGCTTACCGCAAAGTCCAAAGCAGACCATCATAAGCATGCTCCACACTTGCGTCATTTATTATTCTGCAATAAGATCCAGAAGTCCCAAAAAACCATATCTAAACATTTACGCAATTTATAGCATTATAATGTAGCAAGTATATGGAAGGGGTACTCAATCAGGAACCAAAGAAAAAGACTACACGGAAAGCAAGTGCAGTTAGAAAAGCAAACCAAAATGCTAGTGTACCAGTGCATTTGGGAACCAATACACATAAATGCATGCAGACATAAATTGGCCGACCAGGTGAATGAATGTATTAATGTAACTCGATCCATCCATTGAAGCGTCAATATGGTTCTTAAAAGGTAAAGAAAGAGTAACCACCTTCCAGTATATTTGGTGTGCATTAAAAGCATGAAATGCTGATACGCATCATAGTATTTATAAGAAAAAAATGTTTTAAAGCAAACAAAAAAACTTATGTCTATGCTAGTTAAACATAGGTAAAATATTACACCACAGAGAAGTAAAAACAGAGATCACAAGGCGTCTAGAATTTAGGAAGGAAAAAAGACAAAAAAAAACTTAGTACCCTGAGAAAGGAGGAAATTAATAAGCTACTTGAAATAATTGAAAGATTTACGGAATTTGAGAGAGAGAGAGAGATCTATGAAAAGGACAGTAAAGTAATCACTAACCTTTCAAAGCTTGCAGATATACCTTCAAACCAATAGATGAAAAGATCCTTGCTAATACGATTTTGATAGTTACGAATAAGACAACAAAAGGCAGCATTCCTGTCATACAATCCTCAACATTCAACAATCCCATTATGGCAAGGAAAATTGCATAGATAAACTTTGATTAAAAATAAGCAGAAGTATTGTGGATTTGTAAAGACTTCAAGCATCATGTCACTATGAATACCTTAAAAATCTCCATCTATGGATTCAAACATCTCACACAAAATCACATGATATCTAAAATGATCAATTGATGTCAATCTAACTACACGCTGATCCTAAAAATCAAAGGGTATCGGCAAATTTTACGGCAATCAGCCAGTTCATAGAATGGTAAGGCACTATTGAAGTTCACAAGAGGCGCTATCCAATTTGTTACATGCTAAAACACTACATTCTAGACTCTCTCAGAAATAAGAATATGGAAAGCTAAAGTCCCCTCAGAAATAAGAATGTGGGGACCTTAGCGAAATTCATTTGAAAAGCTAAAGTCCCCTAAAAAATAAAGGCTTTTGTTTGATTTGTTATCCTTAATTGGGTTAACACTTATTATATGTAGCAGGTGTAGAGACCCTACAAAAGTTCGCGCCCTGATATTTGTCTTACTTGTTTAAGTAGTGGAGAGTCTAATGCTCATCTTTTTATTGTGTGTTCATTTGCAAGGGGTTTGTGGAATACTTTGTTCCAAGTGACTTAGTGAGGCTTGGGTTTGTACTTCTACAGTGGAAAAGATGTTGCAAATCAAGTTTTGGGGTTTGGGAATAAGAAGGAAGCGAAGGTATTATGGAATTGTGCGTTCATGGCAACTCTTTGGTGTATTTGGATGGAAAAAAATGAAAGAATCTTCAATAATCGCCATCTTCTTTCAAAATTAATAAGGGAGAGAATTGTTTGCATGGCTTCACTTTGGTCCAAAGCTTCGGAAGATTTGGAAGTTTGTCTTTGTCCGATCCTCGACGGAATTGGAAGACGGCGTTATTTTAGCTTTCATTGTGTGTGTTTTTTGAAATGTCTTTTGCATTTTTTCTTTGTGCTGATATTTTATCCTCAATATTGTAATTTGTTTCTCCTTCCATTCTATAATAAAATTCTTCTTTTATCTTAAAAAAAATAGAAAACCATGGAGGAACTTGCAAGAACCTCGTCCCAAAACAAGGTAAGTCAAGTTGATCAAGCCATAGAAATAGAGGTTCAAAGGCAGTCTGCCAATTCAACAAGAAGTGGCTATGAATTGGGGCATGGCAATTTTTAGTGAAACAAATAAATCTATGACTGAGCTACGAAGTTTAGTTTCAACAATTGATCGCAACGTAATCTTTGTCTTTGTGGTGGCAAATTTATGGATGGTGGAATTTAAGTTATGCAAAGCTTCGTCTGTCTTTTAGGATGGGTATGTCACCAAAGCAAGCAATATGGCTTCCCTTGCAGATCCTAGAGAGAAGCTAAAAATGAGATTAGGGAAACATTTACGTAGAGGGTGTTGGCAGATTCGTGCTAATTTAATTGAAGACAGATCTTGCACTCCATGGAAGAACTCCCATGTGCTCCTTGAGATCTTTGATATCACTTTAAGCACCATTGCTTCATTTTCAAGGGGTGAAGAGTAAATTAATCAAGAGGTAGATTTGGAAGCAATGATGAAGGATTAAAAGGAAAGTTTTACCCTCCGTAGTCCTTAGCTTTTATATTAAACATTTTTCACTAGTTTTATGCCTTTGTTTCCAATTATAAAGGGTTGTTTACTCCGCATGCATTTTCTTTTCTATCGTCTATAATATATTTCTTCAAAGTGAAAAAAATACAAAATGAACATATGTCAAAAGAAACAAGGACTTAATTCAAGTAACCGAGATTGTTCCTTGATTCTTAGTCCTTTCAGGGATTGAGAAAAAGAACACATTGCAAATGGACTAGATCTGACAATGTGACACAAAAATCTTGGTATCTTCTTTCTACTCTAGAGTAACGTCCCTGTTATCTTCACCCACAACCATTGGCCATATAAGTGAACCACGTAAATCTCGTGTTCATTCTTGTGTTTGCTTTGTGTTTGTAAGATTTATTTATGCTCGTCTTCTCTGCCAATGGATTCTATGAATGAAGGTTTCATTACAATCTAATCTACTTATAAATGTCAGCATATGTGAAAACATTTTGATTTCCTATTTCATCCCTATTTAATAATGTTAAATCAATCATATCCCACATATCCTTATTAATGTCATCATTTTTCCTTCCACGTCTTATCAAAACTTTTCTTATCGTATAGCATTAGATCTCTAACCTTTCGCTCTACTTAGTCTTATAGCTTTAGGTCTTTAATTACAATAATAACTCTAGTAATTCAAATTACTGTACAAAAATGTACAGATTAATAACTAGGTTTAGTAAAATTAAAATAAGAATTAATTCTCCAACACATAATTTATTTATTCAGTTCAATTACACATAATTTATATTTTTTATAAGTTTAACAAAAAATTATTATTTAAATATGTTCACGTGCAACACACATCGTGTATTACTAGCCTAAGTTTTATAAAATTAATTATATCCGTATACCTTCATATAATTTTTGTTTTTATACGTAATTTGACTTTCAAGTTTTTTTGAACTCTTTTACAAGTAATATTTGACTTCTAAATTATTTTGGACTCATTTATAAGTAGTACACTTACATAATTTTTTTTATATCGATTCCTATATCCATATGAAGAAGCAAAGACGAATCTATATTATATTGTTACATACATATAGTTATCAAATTGAATCCTAAGATCACATGTGTTATATGTAAAAAAAAATTAATAATTAGGTTTAACAAGAAATAAAATATAGATAATTTTTTTGACATCAAATTTGTCATTTAATATAATTACACATAAAATTTATATTTTCATAGATTCAACAAAAAAATTATTATTTAAATTGTTTAACGCACGTCATGCATTGCTAGTATTAAAAAATGAAGAAAATGGTGAAAGATCTCAACTACAAAGACAACGAATAATATATAGATGTAAAAATAAAACAAAGCAAAAAACTATAAGAGGTAGAAGTCCGATGACAACTGCAATAGGGCACACATTTATTTGTTGTTAGGTGGACCTAATCTTCAATTAGGGGCAATACATACCAGGAGGTTCAAAGAAGGATCGTGCATTAATGAACCATCATTGATGGACATGTGCCGGCATGAATCTATTTATCTATTTACTACTTAATTTGCTAGTTACTAGAACTGAAACTTCATAAAGCAGACGTGTCCCAAATTTTTTTGATAGTAAACCAATGGATATTATAAATGAAACTAAAAAAAAGAGTACATGAGAGGATAGAGAGCCCTCTAAAAGTTACGAAAATTAAAGAAAAAGCTAAAAACTGATAATAGAGAAAAAACAAAAGAAACAAAAAAAAAGTTGTGTCTCCACACACTTTTGCCCAATGATCCGTCATTAGAAATATCAAAGCCCCTTCAAAGTCCTTTGAAGGTGAAGCCCAAAGATATGCAAGACAATTTTTTGTCCCACAAGTCTTCCAAAGTAACCTGCCCATCATCAAAAAACTTTTCATTTCTTTCCAACCATACCACCTTAGCAAGGCCAATGCAGAACATCTCCACAAGGTTGTAGCTCTATTACTTGAGTCAAAAGGCCCAAAACCCTTCAAATCAATAATAAGTACTGAATCACACTATCGTGAAATTACCCAAGGGATCCCAAGAATCACCAAAAGTATGTTCCATAAGTTTGCAACAAATGAGCAATATGAAATAAATGATCCATACACTCCACCGCACTATTACAAAGGATACACCATTGCGGGTGAAGAAAATATAGCACATTGTTCTTTAGATCATCTCATTAGTGCTAATTTATTTAAGTGATGCAGCCACGCAAATACTTGAACCTTTAAAGATGTGTTAGACACTTTCAAATCATGTTTGAGTGCTCAAAATTGAAATATTTGTCTAATCGATCAAAGACTCAAAGAAAGACTTACAAGGAAACTCCCTTGATTAAGAAATGATCAATTTTCTATTATCCATGGAAGATAGACTCATAACTAGATTAACAAGAATGCACAAAAGAAATGACAACTCACCAACTTCTCTTTATTCAAATTCCTAAACAAATTGAAGCCCCAACAAATTAAGGGAGGAAAAAGAAGAGGGAGGGAGAGAGAGAGCGCTTACTAATCGCTTGATCCATTTTTTATGATGCAAAAACTAGATTTATTACTGTAAAAAAACTTTTGCGAAAAGTCTTTAATATAACCAAAAGAAAAAGTGGTTCAGTACACGATACTTGCTCCCGCCACCACGGGTTCTCTAGAGGATCAAATATATGTAGCTTTACCCCTGCATACAGAGAGATTGTTACCCCTGCATACAGAGAGATTGTTACCCCTCTCGCTCCCGCCACCACGGGGTCTGGAGAGGGTCAAATATATGTAGTTTTACCCCCCGCATGCGGAGAGGTTGTTTCCCCGACTAAACCCCTTGACGCTCAGGTCCAACACACTTGATTAATCATTAACAATTGAGTATCAAGCTATTCACGTCATGCATGCTCCAAGCTCGTACATACTAGTTGTTGATAATCTACTCATGGGTAAGAGAGGCCACACATGACATACCATCCCAAGACACATAAATAAAAGCCAAATACTTCGAGTTCAAATCTTACCATAACCATTTCCCTTTTGCCAAACCTTCCTTTATGTAAACAGCTGCATGCTCTGTCCTGGCTCTTTTTTCATGTTGTGGTGGTTTTAATGTATTAACGCATGCCTAAAAGAGTCAAATCACAATAATCAATGACCTTACTATATATTTAGAAGTCTTAACTGCAACAATGCTTTGCCTTCTCAATTCTTGCTATGAAAGGAAAACTGAGAATGCCTACTCTATGTGCTAAACTATTAAAAGGCCTCATTATATAACAAGTAAACAACCTTTTCAAGATGTTTGTTACGGGGAGAAGGAAAATGGAAAGGAAGGGAAAGAGGAAGGGGTGTTAAACAACCATCTACTCCAAAAGATTAAGCAATCGGAGAGGTGAAATACTTCAAAGTGACCCCTCACATGGCGGCTTGATTTTGGGCCAAACGCGTTAAAATAGTTTTAAATGCCAGCATAGAATGTTAGACCGCCATCTATTCTAAAAACTTAAACAATTGGGAGGGTGTCACGTAAGTGTTTAAACTTCAATAGGGAGAGGCAGAAGGGAGAGATAATGAGAAGGGAAGGACTACCCCCCCCCCCCCTCCTCTATGATAATTTCTACAACAAGAACATAAGAAAGGTGAAAGAAACTAATAATGTATGATTTTATATGCTGACCTTATCTAAATAATGTAAAAAAACACCGTATTTATGTAGTTTTGAAAAGAAACCAAAGTTAACTTTTCATCGCACTTACAAACGAATCCCCTTATGTGGGCTCAAAGGGAAAGTGAATCCACTCTCTACTTTCCTTTCACCTTTTATATC
The DNA here is from genome assembly GCA_951799425.1 of Ilex aquifolium. NCBI lineage: Eukaryota > Viridiplantae > Streptophyta > Magnoliopsida > Aquifoliales > Aquifoliaceae > Ilex > Ilex aquifolium. Next base: position 24,597,777 of record OX637404.1, read on the forward strand.
CAACAAGAAAAGGTTTATGGTCCTTTTCACATCCACCTTCTTTCCTACCAATTTTCACCCATACAAAACATAGTGCTAAGTACAAGAAATTAAAAGAATTCCAGTTTTACAACCAAGTTTATTAATTAAGAATCACCAAAAACTCGAAGTGATTGATCCCTAAAATTACTTGTCGAAAATTCTGGTCAAATTTTAGTAAGCAAAAAATAACAAAAAAGAAAAAGACACAGCATCATCTAGAAGGCTTAAGGGCAAAGACTAAATGTCAAGAACAAGTACCCGACAAAAGACAAGGGCCGCAAGTTCCACCAGACCATACTGTGAGCTTGTCAAGGTTCCGCCCTTGTCATCCCTGGTTGTCTCACTCCTGATACAAAATGCATATGTAATGAAACACTCCACACAACCCCAAAAAAAAGCAAAATACAAGCAAAAGCTCACCAGGGTGCATTGGTACAAGGAGTACTGATTTGATCTAGTTCCTTGCCTATTACATCCAGAAGCTGCTCCAACAGAGCACTCCCATCAGAAGCACCCCTGGTTAAATTCAACTGTAACCTTGCATACAATACAAGGGAATCCTGCAAAGAGCCATGTAGAAAATAAAAACACTTCAAGTGTATAGACACAATGCATTACTATACATTGAAAAATTTACGAACCTTTAAACTTCGGTCATGTGTGGTTATCCAACAACGGAACAGAAATTGCTTCACAACATCATGGATTTCTAGCGATTGACCACCCAAATTTGGCCCATCCCTCAACAAGTATGTGTTGATGCACTCAATTAGCTTGCGTGAAATCTTTCCTTCATCCCTGAAAATGACAGGGACGGAGATTGCCAAACAGAATTCCAATATCCGAAGTTGTGTCAGTAGGCGGAAAACTAAAATCAGGGTTTCTTACATGTTTTACCTTACATAAGATAAAATTCCAACAAATCCCTTGACAATGTCATCTCGTAGATCATCAGGAAAATCTCCAGGAGGATTTTCAAGAAGCGAATGCAGCGTCAGCATGCAACGAAAGACCTCCTCTTTGGGATTCAATTGGGCACTACTTTCCCCACTCATGCTTGTTTCCACCTTTTCCATGTATAGAAGCACCAGACCTGACCAAAAAAATGATAATGAGAAAGAAATGGAAAATTTATGATGTTCTATGCCATTAAGGGCTACATAATGGCCATGATTCAGAAATTAGAAAGGATACTCACTACAGTAGACTCGCTTCCTCATGTGAAATTGATAGTGTCTTAAGGCCAAAAGATGCCGGAGAATAATCCCGTACTCAGACTGAAAACTTGGGACATCCTTTAGAACATCCCAGATGTGGTTGAAAAGAAGTTTAGCCACAGGTAATAGAAGCATACCCTTGCCTGCCAGATAATGATTGTATTAAAGAATGAGATTTTTCAGGATAAAAAAAAATTTCATAAAGAAATTAACTTTTTCCAATATAAAGCTTACCAACTCAATTTGGTTGCCCACGAAATACCAAATTAACATATGAAAAGGTATCTATTATGCTGTTTGGAAATTTCAACAATGAAAACCCAACAGAATAAAGCCACCAATATGAATGGACAAGTAGATAACACCGATTAGATTCTGAAGCTCCTTAAATAATAGAACTACCGTTCAATTTACCATAAATACTCGCTCAATATTTTCTTGATTCTTACAGAAAGCATGAACTAAGCATAGAACTTCGAGCCCTAAATTGTTGAATTAGAATCCAGAAGTTTAGTTCCTTTGCTACTGCATTGGTACTTATTTGTGCTTTGCCACAGCCATTAGAGGTTGGTGGATTATATTAATTTCACAAAACTCCACAGCATATAGCACCATACTTTTGGTTAAAAGTTAACAGATGAACCAATGAATAAAAGATACAGTATGTGCACCCAAGTTTCTGTTCGTTACCCAATGCAACCTTGACCACAATGAGGAATGGTGTATAACATGATTCAGACAATGATAATAAAAAAAATTGCACCAGCAGAGTCAATTGCTTTTTAGCAGAATGAATTGTTCAAGTTATAGACAGTCATTAGGGCTAGGCATATGTTTTGTCCAAGGTAGAGGGTAAAGGCACAATGGCCTTCCCACTTTATATTGCATTAAGATATGTACCAAGTAACTAATTGAACAACTATGACCATCAAACACTAACCAGAAAACTTAGCATCCTCTGCTCGCTGAACTACAATTCGAAGAGTCTTTGCAAAAATTAACTTGGGCACGCGACGCTTGCTCGCAGATATCTCCAACGACACACATTTAGTGAGCAATGGAATGAGAAAGGGCCACGTTTCAGCTGCGAAAATAAATTCAATTCTCAACTTTATATCAGTTACCACACTGCATACACATATAACAAACGTGCACCACGCACACACATGTATTTAGATATCTCGAAAAAGAAAGGGGGTAGAGTCTTACAGTGAGGTATCTCATTAGGCTTAAGCATTGCACTGTTCTGTCCGATATATTTACAAAATCCGATCGATCTCTCCCCTTCTAGCCAGGTATTCAACAATTTAATCCCTTCCTAAATTCATTAATCAAAACCAAAACCAACAAATATGTAATCACACAGACTCTCTACCTAGTTGCCAAAAAATGCAAACAAATTATAACAGGTTAAAAACTAAAGTAATTCGACCTAAGTTGCATGTGTTCGAATGAATCCTTTTTTTCAAATTGAAAGAATACAAAAGATTTTTAGTGGCTCGTTTTGTGGTGTCTTTTCCACAATTTCTCGGCCAAAAAACGGAGGCGAAAGAAAATAAGTGAGAATCAGAGGTTACTTCTCGAGCTTTGGCTTTGTCGGACGAGAGCTTCGATACGATCTCTTGAATATCTCTAGAAGTGACTGTGGCCATTGCGGGGTTCACAATCACGATAACTCAGGTTTTCGATCGGGTGAGTGTGGAAAGAGGTAGAGATGAAAGCTAGGATTTCTCTGCGTTGTCTTTGACGTTAGGAGAGAGAATTGGCGGGAAAAAAAAAGACGACGAAGGGTTTAGACTCTAGAGGCGGTGAGAGACCACCATTAACGAGTGAGTTTAAACACAAAGAAGGCCTTTAAGGAGTGAGCTGAATCACGTCAAAGCGTGTTTTCACTTCAGGAATGTCTTTTTCTCCGAGTAAAATAAAAGGGTAAATTACATTCACACCCCCTAAGTTTTGTCACTTAATCAGAAAGACCCCCTCAGGTATGAAATATTACACTGACACCCCTTATCGAAAACAGTCACCTAACGGCCCTAACAGAAGTTATAAAATGACTGTTGTACCCTTTGATGTAAAGAAAATAAAATCAACCTAACCCAAAGCACATCTACCATACCCGAATCTAACCCGCCCTAACTTCACCCAACCACCCTGATACCCATAAATATCTTCCCTCTTTATTTCTCTTCGTCGTTCCCTCTGGTAAACCAGCTCCCAGCAAACACCCCCCACCTGCCCAAGAACAACAATAATCACCCAAACCATAAAAACCTACATGGCCAAACTTTATCTCTTGCTAATACCATATATATGTATAGAGAGCAAGAGAGTGAAAGAGAGAGTCAACTCATTCTTTATGTATTTGTTCTCTTTCACCCTTTTTTCTCAAATCCATTGTGTTGGATTGTTAGTGATGGTGTTTATGGGGTTTGTGATGGTGTTAATTTTTCACTTGTTTATTTGTTGAGTGTTATTGTTTGTGATTGTTAATTTATAGATAAATCACAAATTAACATTCAATGGGTGTTTGATATTGTTTTGGGTGGAAATTTTTGTTTGCAATGACTAGTTGCTCGATCTTGTGGTTTAACTTGTGTTGAAAAACGGAAGTGGGGGTGCTGGTGGTTTTTGTCACATGTAGTGGCAGTGGTGGTGGTGGTGGTGGTGGTTTCTATCAAAGGTGGTTATGTGGGTTACTGGTGGTTTTAGGTGCTGGATTGGTAGTGGTTTTGGGAGCAGAAATTGCATGGTGGTTGCTAGAAATAATTTTAGGGGTTGGAAATTGCACAGAGTAGCTAAAAATTGCTGGCAGTGGTTTTGGGTTTGGGGGCTGGAAGTGGGATGGGAGATGTTTTGGCATGAATTGTTTTCTTTTGGGTGTGATTTAACTTGGTTTAATGGTTGACCAGAAAAGGGAAAAAAATTGTTTTATAATGGATGAAAATGTTTTGTCCCGTGGGTCTTGCAATGGGTAATTTGGGAATTTTTTGTTAAAACTAGGCTAACATCACATAACTTTTGACAGTGTTTTAAACAGACTTTGACAATAGGGGTGTTAAGTGTAGCAAGCATAGAAAGTTGAAGGGATTTCAATGTTATTTGTCAAATATGAGGGGGTCTACCTGATTAAGTGACAAACCTTAGGGGGTGTGAATGTAATTTACCCAAAATAAAATGAATAGTTTTATGGTATATTTGGTAGGAAGAATGATGGAAAAATAGGAGGAAAGAGAGATATTTTTTCTCCTTTTTGTTTGGTGCGGATGATGGAAAATAAAAAATTTATTTTTCATCGTTTATTATTGAATAAAAAATTAAATGAAATAAAAATATGTATGTAAAAATTACTTCTCTACCCTTATTATCCTTATAATATATGAGTAATATTATTGTGACCTAATTCACTGTGTGTTCTAGCAAATTTTGGAATTTATTATTGATCTAATGAAATTATATCATTATGTCAATAAATTGATCAAATTTTTAAGTCCCTATAATATTACTCATAGGACTCGTTTGGTAGACGTATTATGAGGAGATTAAATATTGGATTGTACTATTTTTTATTTAATCGGCTCTAATACTTTGTTTGGTACTCAAATTTGATACCGTATTAATTTAAAAAACGTATATTAATCGTATACTTATCGTATATTTTTTTATACATTAGACATGTATTATGTAGGTATTTTAATACCACCAAAAGAGGTGGTATTATAACCCCCAACTGATAAAATCAAACTGTCATTAATGTAACAAACACTAATTGAGGGTATTTTTGTTAATTGAACATTAATACAATAAAATAATTTCTTAACCAAACAACTGAGGGCTCGTTTGGTTGCCGTGTTAGAAATGGATGGATTAGATAAAATAATCCGGTTTAATACTGTACAGAATGACAAAAGACAAAACTAAATAGGGTATTAGAATAATATGTAATTTTATCTAGTGTTTGGTAATACACAATATAAACATTGAATAGTAATTATTTAATTCAATCGGTTGTTTGGTTAAGAAATTATTTTATCGTATTAATGTTGAATTAACAAAAATACCTTCAATCAGTGTTTGTTACATTGATGACAGTTTGATTTTATCAGTTAGGGGGTTATAATGGTAAATGTGTAAAATAATACGTTTGAGTTGGATTATAATACCACCTCTTTTGGTGGTATTAAAATACTTTCATAATATGTCTAACATATAAAAAATATACGATAAGTATACGATTAGTATACGTTTTTGAAATTAATACGGTATCAAATTTGCTTACCAAACAAAATCTTAGGCCCGGTTAAATAAAAAATAGTACAATCCAATATTTAATCCCCTCACAATACGTCTACCAAACGAGCCCTGATTGGATTAAATAATTATTATCTAACGTTTATATTGTGTATTACCAAACATTAGATAAAATTATGTATTATTCTAATACCCTATTTAGTCTTGTCTTTTGTCCTTCTGTATTATATTAGACCGAATTATTTTATCTAATCCATCCATTTTCAATACGATAACCAAACGAGCCCATAGTATATTGAGGACCCAATGTTTCTTGCAATGAAATAGTATGACTCATTCAAGTAGTTTTTTTTTTTTTTTAAACTCATTCCAGTAGGTTGGTTATTATGAACAAGCAAAAAAAAAGTTGGTTATTGTATTATGCCATCTAAATAGTGGTATAACCATCTATGGGACATTAACCACGTGATAATACACCAGACAAATAGTGATAAGTGGAAGTGGGTTCTGAAACAATGTTTTAGAAGTGCATCAAGTGCAAAAACATTAGATTAGACAAATTATTAGTTGGTCTGCAACTTTTCTCCAATTTTCTGCCCACTTTTGGGGGGAAAGAATTTGGTGGGCAAGAAGGATAGCATTTCACTCTAATTTTCCTCTCCTCCTCTTTTTCTTTCAAACCAAGCAGTGGAAAATCTTTCCTTCCATCCACTTTTCCTTTCTCTATTTTCCATCCACCCTATTTTCTATCACACCAAATAGAGGATTAGGAAAGTGTGGATTTTTCTGCTTCCCAAAAATAAAAATAAAAAAAAATTAAGAAATTTTGGGGAATTCTTTTTGACTCAATATTATCTGGGGTATTATAATTATGATCGATACTGTTTTTTTTTTCTTTTTTTGTGGATTGCAATGGTACAATTTTTCACTCACGCACTAAACTTATATCAGACTTTTTATAAAATCGTCTGTTTACACAAGTAAAAAAGTTTGAAGACGATTACTAGTAGAGTGTATCCTCCATTAGATATTCAAACTTTTAATTTACACTTACTGTGACATTGATGAAGTGACTAGCTACTATTGGGTCACTCCAAAGTCGAGCCAATTGACAAACAACTTAACAAGTTATAATATTGGAGGCATTTAAGTAGTTTGGAATAAAATTTAGGGTTAATTGTACTAAAAGTCTCAAAAATATGGAGTTTGTCTCATTTTAGTCTCTAATGTTTAAATTGCATCATTTTAGTCCATGAAATATTGAATATTAGTTATTGTTTGTGCCTGAAGGCACAGAGTAATAAAAAATGATAAACAATAAACATATTTGTATTTATATCAAAAATCAAATCACAAACATAGAGGAGAGTTAAATGAATTTAAGCATCGATTGTAGTGGGGGTGAGAGGTCGTGGTGGTAGGAGACGGTGATGGTTGTGGCGGGTGGCAATGACCGTGGTGGTGGCGGCGGCGACGGCGGGGGTGGTGCGACGGCGATGGTGGCGACGGTGGTGGTGGTGGTGGCAGCGACGACGACGATGGTTGTGGCGGTGGTGGTGGTAAAGATAGTGGTGAGGCAGTTTCAAACACTAATTTTTTTTTTTAAAGTACTTATGAAAAATAATTTTTAGAAATACTTTTGAAAAGTCACTTCAAACACACCCTTAGTGGCCTATATTTCCTATTAAATTTAGGGTGTTAATATTAACAGTTAGATTAACTTTAAAGTAAAATTTAAAGCGATCTGAATCGCGAAAATTAAAAGTCATTTTATTTATCTTTTGAAATTTGAATTGTAAGCTACTTTATTATATAGATGTTTCTATATGGTCCCTCAAACAAACAACGTCCAGACTGCTAACGATTTTTTATCATACATTTATCACGTAATACCTAAATATGAAAAAAAAAAAAAATTTATATAACTATTGACCAAATTTCTACTCAAATTATACAATTTTGATCATGAGCTATCCAAATTTTGGTCAATAGCCATCCATATTACACATTTTTTTGTTAAGAGCTACACAAATTTTGTTTAAGAGTTATCCAAATTATTATTTTTTATATATTTAAGTATCATGTGATAAGTTTATGATAAAAATTGTTAGTAATCTGAACGTTGTCTACTTGAGGGACTATATAGAAACACTAGTTATTGCATGTGCCTGAAGGTACAGAATAATAAAAAATGGTAAACAATAAATATACTTGTATTTATATCCAAAATTAAATCACAAACATAGAGAAAATACAAATGAATTTAAGCATCGGTTGTAGTGGGGGTGAGAGGTGGTGGTGGTAGGAGACGGTGATGGTTGTGGTGTGTGGCAATGACTGTGGTGGTGGTGGCGGTGACAGTTGTGGCAATGATCGTGGTGGCGGCGACGGCGATGGTGGTGGTGATGATGGTAGTGGTGGTGGCGGCGGCGGTGGTGGCAGCAATGATGGTGGTGGTGGTGGCGACGTCAGCGACAATGGTGGTGGCGGCGGCAGCGATAGTGGCGGTAGAGGTAGTGGTGGGACGATTTCAAACACTATTTTTTTTAAAGTATTTATGAGAAATAATTTTTAAAAGTACTTTAAAAAAGTCACTCCAAACACACCCTTAGATGTCTATTTTTCCTATTAAATTTTGGGTGTTAAAATTAGCCGCTAGATTAACTTTAAAGTAAAATGTAAAGTAATCTGAACCGCGAAAAGCAAAAGTCATTTTATTTATCTTTTGAAATTTGAATTGTAAGCTACTTTATTATATAGATATTCAATACTTTAAAAATCATGATGCAATTGAAATATTGTCATATTGGGAACTAAAATGAGATAAACTCCATTTTTTGGGGACCTCTAGTGCAATTAACCCTAAAATTTATTGGTGTTTTCAATGGCCGATTTAGTTTGAGAAATTTTTGTGTCCAGAAGTTCAACAAATGTTCTTTTAAGTGTAAAAAGACAAGTAAATTTATAAAGATTAATTTATCTTTAATGACATAATTACACATCACAAAATGAATAGTATGATATAACAATGACACCGACATAGTACAATAACATTAGATAGTGATATTGAGAGAATGACAATGATATAGGACAGTGACAGTGAATTTTCATTATCACTACCAAAAAATTATGAGGTGTGAATTTAGAACAGGTTTCACTAAATGCTTAAAAAAATCTATCCAATTTAATCGGTTATCACTGTTAACACATTTATTGTGTTTGTGTAACTTGAGTTTGTATGAAATTTGAGTTGTTAAGTTTCTAATGCATTTCATCAAACACCATTTAGACGTAACACAATAATTCTAGTATGCCAAACAAACACACCGAAAAATGACAATTTAATAGTGGCATCAGAGAGAGAGAGAGAGAGAGAGAGAGAGAGTTTAGCCCAAAAAACAAGGTTTATTGCAATGGAGGGCACAAGAAGAATAACAAGACATGAGTTTTATAGATCTACTAGATGAATCACAATAGCCATGATGACTAAGCAGTACTAGTCATGTCCATTATCAGTGTCATCACAGATCCATAACAACAAAGCTTCTCATGCATTAGAAAAAATAAAACCACTTCATAACAAAGTTTTTTCATAACCACTCGGGGTATTCAATGGCATACCACTTCATATAGCTATTCGATGAAGTACTTACCAGTCATGTCCAGTAGACTCTAGATACAACCACTTCGTAACATAGCTTTTCATCCATTATCTAACAGACAACCCTAACGCAGCCGTCAAGTTTCCCAATCACCGCATGTTCTCACAATGTCTAACTATCCTAAATGGTGGCCAGAGGTGAGTTATGTGTGGGATGCGGAATCGAGATAGAGAGAGAGAGAGAGAAAATCCAAGGCTAATTTTGTTTAGTAATATAGAAAAGGGAGAATTACACCCACTCCCCTTAAGGTTTGTCACTTAATCACTCAGACCCCCTGACATTTGAAATATTACACACAGACCTCCTGAGGTTATACGCGCGCAACAATTAGACCCTTGCTGTAAATATATTCATTAATAAATTACACCCAGACCCCCTAAAATTTGTGAATATATATTACTTAGACCCCTTAAATTTAAAATGTTATACTTAGACAAAAAATATTTCAATCAAAGATAAAATATCAAATATTTTAAAATTTACAATTAAAATTCATGTTCTATTGAATCTTTTATTGAAATAAAATCAAAAATAAAAATTCAATTTTTTCTTAAAAAATCATGATTAGTATACAATTATATTGTCTATTGAAATTTAATTTGATCGTTCAAACGACTAAATTAAAATATCAAACTACCTCAATTAAAACTAAAAGATATTGTGTCAATTACAGTTTGACCCCTTATTTAATTTTTTTGTATTATTCTAATAGATAGTATAATTATATATTAACTATGATTTTTTTTTTTAAAACTAGATTTTTATTTTTGATTTTATTTCAATAAATGACATAATAGAACATGAATTTTAGATGTAAAATTTATGTTCTATTATGAATGACTTAGAGCCCTTGTTTAATTTTTTAGCTTTATTCCAATAGATAGTATAATTGTATACTAATTACGATTTTTTAAGAAAAAATTAAATTTTTATTTTTAATTTTATTTCAATAAATGATACAATAGAACATGAATTTTTGTTGTAAAATTTAAAATATTTGATATTCTATCTTTGATTAGAGTATTTTTGGTCTAAATATAATATTTTAAACTTAAGGAGTCAAAATATTATATACCTACAAACTTTAAGGGAGTCTAAGTGTAATTTATTAACGGATATATTTACAGCAGGGGTCTAAGTGTTACGCGCGTACAAATCTCAGGGGGTCTGTGTGTAATATTTCAAATGTCAGGGGGTCTGAGTGTAATTATCCCTATAAAAAAATGTGTGCAAAAAAAAGAGTGAGGTCAAAGGAGAGCACCCAGAAACCAACCCGATAGGTTCTGGTGAGATCATGAGGCCTCTCGAGAATGAACCTACCTAGGTTAGCATAGCGGTCAATCACTGAGTCCAAATGTGGACTTTAAGACTCGAACCTCCAATCTCAGGATAAGAAATTTGACCGATACTTTACTAAATCACTTCACTCAATGATTAAAAAAAATGGACTCAAGTGCCTAGACAATTATTTTTGATAGATTTAATGACAAATATGTTTAAGTTATGTACATTTAAGTCTGAAAAGACTCTAAAATAAGAGGGACTCCAATTTCTCCTAATAATTTTGACCAAATAAATTTTGGAATAAGAGGCGACTCCCGCAAAACATCAGATCTCCTTAAACCAATCTGCCCAAAATCAATTTTGGAATAGGAAGGCCCAAAAAAAATCAAATCCAATTACCCAAAACCAGCCTAGACAGTGGCTGCCATCATCACTCTCTGTCTCTCTCGTGCTTTCAAATTCAATAACAAGAAGTGTCCAGCAATAAAGTGAGAAAAATAATTTTACATAAAAATATAATAATATCATATATATATATACTAGTTAGTTATTGTCTGTGTCTAAAGGCACAGAATAATAAAAAATGGTAAACAATAAACATATTTGTATTCATATATAAAATCAAATCATAAACATACATCGGTTGTAGTGGGGGTGAGAGATGGTGGTGGTAGGAGACAATAATGGTTGTGGTGGTGGTGGGGACGGGGATGGGGATCAAAATTTACGCAGGGTGGAGACGGAGGTGGTGGACGAATATTTTTGAAATGGGGTACGAGAGTAAGACTACTCCCCCCACCCCCCCGGTCACCGTCCACTGCCATCCCTACCCCATATACTATCAAGCTACTCTGGTTAATAATAATTTTTTTATACAAAATCAATATAAATGCTGAATCAATGGATCTCATTAATTTACATTAATCATCTAATGGTTATGAGTATAACATGTGGTTTAATGTAGTAAATCTGGTAAATATTTCGGTACGAAACACTATATTTATTTTAGTGAACAAATTATTAAAAATTTAATATAAAATACAACACAAAATTATAGAGTTTATTTTTGCTTACAGATCTTATAATTGGCATTCCCCAAAGAATAATTTTTTGGAGAATTTTCTGTTTAATTTCTTTATTAAGTTGAAAAACTTTATGATGGAATAATATCTATCAGTTTTACCTAAACCCAATTTTCATTGTACAACATGTCTTATGGCTGTTACATGAATTTATTTATTTATGATGAGGACAATATTGAAGAAGAAAAAATTCTGTCAATTTCATGGATTATGATGAAAAATAGTAAGGTGTACAAAGGGAAGAAACTAAAAAATAATAATAATGATATAAAAAAACAGAGATCGAGAAACTCTGCTTGTGTAAGTTATTGGGCGTGAATTCTTAAATAGTGAGTTGCTGTCTTGGAATTGATATTAGAGACTGCAAGTGAAAGGGAAAATGTAACGACTACAATTAATTTTGTTGAAGTAAAAAGATTCTAATCAATTGAGCTCCCTTGTTGACTATCATTTATTTGGACGGGTTCCTAAATAGAAACGGTTCGAGAAGATATAGATATAATGGTAAAATTTATATTTTTTTCTTCCTCCCCTTCTCTGGGATAAAGTTGTGGGTAGTCAGGCTATTCTTTAGCTCCATATACCTCTCTGATCACCCTGCTTATTGAAACCAGACTTCTCTTCATATACCAACTACTTCAGATACCATGAAAACCTACCAAACTCCAATATACAAAGAAGCCATGAATATTTCCATAAGATGCAATAAACCAACCACACAACAATCTAGCATCTCCTTTAACCCCACCATACTCAAGCTTCCCCACATATACTCTGCTATAAGCATCTGAACATTCTGACTGATTAATGGCTAAGATGCATACATAACACACTAAAGGGAAGAATCACCACACTCACATTCAAAATTAGGTTTCTAAGGAGCATTAGAGCAGCGTCCACCTGCATGCAAACCAAAAGAAAAAGGTCCATTAAAGCAGCAGCTTACACAAGAAACTAACCATCATGCCGGAGGTTTTCAATTTGACCAAAATTTTAATAAACAAAAACCGATTTGAAAATTTGTCATTTTAAACATTTCAGCAAACAACTCCAAAATAACTAGGTTCAGTTTGCCAAAACGAAATAAGATATGCGAGATTTGTAATCAATAATTTGTAATATAATTGGTCATTTGGTTTTTAAAGTGTCATTGAATGTGCTTATATTTTTTTAGTGGTTTATTCGATTGTTTTGGTTTTGAAATTGAGTAATGTTTATTTGCTTGGAGTTGATGAAGTGATGCTAGCATATTTTTATGGTAGAATAATTGAATTTTGGAATTTGATAGTGCATACCAACTATTTGATTTTCTGCTAAATAGCATAAATAATCATGAGTTATTTAGATATTTTCCTTGACAGTGTTCTTCATGCGTTCTAAATTATCTTATTTTGTCCAAAAGTGCATTCTTTCATTAGAATTGCAAAGTTACCCTCACAACTATTGTTTGTTGTGAATCTAATGCCCATGCTTTTACAAATGTTTGGGTGTTTTTTGTTCTTGATTGGTCAAATATTATGGTGATAAATGTTTTTCATATTAATTATTTAAGTGATATCTCTTGATATTGATTATTTATGCGGTTGTTGTGCTAGACAGATGATATTTACCTGAGTTATCTATTGATTTATGCGGGCTATCAACTATATGACAATATTTTTTGTGTTGCATTGCGGCTCCAAACACAGCCACCAGGTCTAAACCACGTCACCCACCAAAGCTCTCACTTTGCTTTTGAATTGTCAATTAGACATGTTTTCAAAAGAAATTCTATCAAAATTTTATTAAAGATAACAATTAGTTTATATCAACTATTTAAATTTTGTTTGTTACACCAATTATTTTAATCTGAGTTTCACGTGTGTTGTCATAACTACATGTAATATGTTGGTATTTGTGGTGTTGAACAAGTGATTGGATGTTGAAATAATTTGTTCGAAATATAATGATTTGCAAGCACATACTAGTAAGGAAAAAAAATAATTTGTTCTACATGCTTTCTAATATTCATGATAAATGATGGGATATGAAGAAAAGACCTGGGATATCGCCCGCAAAAAGTCTTCGAGGTAGCCCAAGCAGAATAATCCACGAATGCGGTCCAACCATGAGTGTCTCCAACAGTGTACACCATTGCCCAACTTGATTTTGTAGCACTTAAAACCAGTACAACAAAAAATACCCCAGTAACAGAACTAGCCATTGTTGTTGTGTGAGAAGAAGGCCTCAGTGTACAACGCCCTGAGAGAGAGAGAGAGAGAGAGAGAGAGAGAGAGAGAGAGAGGGGGATTTTATACTGTGGAGACATTGATAAGGTAGTTTAATTGAAAATTCCATAGTCAAAACCTAATTTGTTATTGTAATACGACGTATTTGGTGAGGGGAAAGGATACGATACCGCGGTGGTACCAGTACCTAAATTTATAACTTTTTAAGACAAAGTTATAATTTTTTTAAGGTGTAACTTATAATTTTAAAAGACATGATCAATCATGGAAGGTTGACATTGATATCGAGATTTCATGATCGATAATGATTGTGACTCAAAATTGTAATTTTTCCATAAAAAATGATAACCGGCTGTACAGATATGGGAGAAATACACTTAGACCCGTTGATATTTAAAATATTACACATAGACCTCTTAAGATTTGTACGAGCGTAACAGTTAGATCCTTATTGTTAATGTCCGTTAGTAAATTACACCAAAATTCCCTGAAGTTTGTAGACGTATAATACTTAGACCCATCAAGTTTAAAATGTAATACTTAGACTAAAAATACTTTAATCAAAGACAGAATATCAAATATTTTAAATATCATAATAAAAATTCATGTTCTATTATGACATTTATTGAAATAAAATTTAAAATAAAAATCTAATTTTTTCTTAAAAAATTATAATTAGTATACAATTATATTATTTATTGAAATTTAATTTGATCGTTTAAACGATCAAATTAAACTACCAAATTTCATAAATTAAAAGTTAAAAGATAGTGTTTATTACAGTTTGACCTCTTGTTTAATTGTCTTTTTTTGTACTTCGTTGATGTTTCAGTTATAAGATATAAAAGCAAAAATTAGTGCGTAAACCGAACATTTTACCTTAAACTCTCAACAGTGTTCTCATTATACCAAACAAAAAACGAAAAATTGATCATTTACGCAAGAGAATTTACCCTTTAAGGTAGTGCAGACATCAAGTTTTCAGTGATTAATATTTAAATGTCTTAATTTAGAGTCTCGTGAGAGTTTTATCGATTAATCCCATGTGTTTGATTTTATATATGATTGCATATACTTTTGTGACAACAAAAAGTACCACAAACAAATATATCTCCATCATATCATATCATACGAAGATCACAAACAAAATGGAGAGAGAAGCTAATGGAAAAGGGGACAAGCTGATGGAAGCACGGTCGGGTTGTACAGCCTACAGGCATGGAGTGGGCCCAACCACTCAAACTAAAATGACACAAACATGTTAAATCATTCATTTCACTCTAGTTGAGCTACAAAACAAAGAAAAAGAGCACACGTACATAAGACTAAATATTTATGGTTGGCGTAGGAGATCCTGTCCACCGACCCCTTAGATTCGTTTGTTTCTATATGGAATATCACCAGAAATTTTAGAACCCGGTGTTAAGACGAGGATAGCAGTTGACTTAAAAAGGTAATTGTATCTTTTGTTTTTTTCGATTACATTAATTTCATATAAAAATACAATGATAAAATATGTATTTATAAATATTTTTAATTTTTTTTTAAAAAAATTAAAAAATAAAAATTAAATTTTAAATTAAATTTTTTTTTATTTTTTATTTTAACTAGGGGTGAAAATTTTCGACTAAACACGATGACATGACTCGAACTCGACACGAATTTGAAAATGACTTAACACCCGAACAAGAAATATAAAAGACGCATATTCAGTTTAATCAGTCAAACTCAAAATTGACACCATTAAACTGTTTATTTAAAAATAAATAATTTTTCTATTTTCTTATTTGTATGGTAACACGAAACTAACATGTTTAACTAGTATTATAGACATAAAAAGTTAATTATTTGTAACTATTTATTATACACTTACATAATTATTATATAAAAAAGATATTTTTACTTATTTATTATTATATTTATTTAAGTTAATTTTTAGCTTGTAGAAAAAATATTAACATGGATTTAATTAAGAGAAAATAGAATATTCGCATTAAATTTTTTATGGAAAAATTTCAATCACACCCCTCCTAGTTTACTATATCTTCAAGGACACCCCCTATATTATAAAAAATATAATTGACACCCCTTATAGTTTATATTTAAACATCACTAACACCTCATACAATTAAACTATCATTTCTAATAAATAAAAAAATCTTCAATACCAAAAATGCCCCTACATAAATCTGAAGTAATTTTTCTACATAAAATTTTATTAAAATTCGAGCCGATTAAATTTTTTTTTTCTACATATTAAACTTTGAACCAATTAAAATTCGATTGAAACTGAATAAATTTTATTTTTTTTAACGTATTAAAATTTTTTGAGTCGATTTGAACTCTACTCGAGTTGTTAGCGCCGATTAAAATTCGCTTTCGAGTCGATTAAAATTTATATTTTTTTACTTATTAAAATTTGTGTCAATTAAAATTCGATTTACTAAAATTTGAGTCAATTAAAATTTATATTTTTTATGTATTAAAATTTGGGCTGATTAAAATTCAATACGAGTTGATTAAAATTTGATTTTAGTCGATTAAAAATAATTTTTACTTGGCTCAAATAGAATTTTAATTAGTCCAAATTTTCATACGTAAAAAATATAATTTTTAATTGACTCAAATTTTAATATGTAAAAAAATAAATTTTAATTAACTTGAATCGATTTTTAATTCACTCGAATTTTAATACGTAAAAAAAATTAGATAACAGAGGGGGTCTCATTGAAGATATGTTTATCTAGAGGGGATCTCATTGAAGATATATTTATCTAGAGGGAGTGTGGATGATATTTGTCCTCAAATATATCATTGGCAATTTAGTAAAATTGTATTCTAGTTAATATTTTTAATCTGACAAGGGGTGTCACTGAAGATTCAAAAAATAGAGGGGGTGTATTTCAAGATATGGTAAACTAGTGGGGGTGTGGTTAAAAATTTCTCAATTTCTATTCAAAGTTTATGTGGGTCAACACGAACATGACACGAAAATAATCAGGTCAACTCGCAACTCGATACGACACAATTAGTTAAATGAGTTGAGTTAGGTGTGACAAATGTTCGACACAAACTCGTAATGACTCAACACGAATCTGACACGATACGACTCGATTATCACCCCTAATCTTAGCCAGCACAAAAAAAATAAAAAAAATTAGGCATTTTTATTTTTCAGCCATCCAACTAAATACAAATGAAGGAAAGTGAATCATTCATATTTTCGTTCCTTGAATGATAGAAAATGTATTCCTCATACTTTCCATAATTTCTACTTTCAATCATTCCTACCAAACGAATCATAAATTATTAAAATTGAGACAAAATTTGAGAATATGACTGATTTTCAGAATAAGATTGGCCTGTTTGCTACCTTGCTCCCGCAGTCACCGCTGACGCTGGACCTGTCACGCATGCGCATAGCATAGATCTATAGTGGTAAAGTCACGCACTTAGGCAACTAGTCAAGAAGTTGGCTGTGGCAACTGTCAGTAGGGCTGGCCACCGATAGTATCGTTTTTCTGTCGTGCGTAAATTGTATTCAGTGAACCTCGAATGGGTGGTTCAATAAGGGTATTAATCGAATTTTTTATTCTGAAGTTAGAAGTTTGACTCTTATAATTTATATTGGGGTTCGGTGATTGACTGCAATACTAGTTTTTGATCTCCAGAGAAGTAACAGGCTCAGTCAGGACTTTATGATCTCACAAATGAGAACTTATTAGGATGGTCTCTGGACGTTCTCTTTTGCCCCCACTTCTTTTTTCACAAGCAAAAAAAAATAAACTGTATTTAGTGGATTTATATCTTATTCGACCAAATACGTATTGGTCTATTTAGTTGACAAGTGAATAAATTTATCTGCTCATCATTCTTACCCGTAAAATTTAAATATAAGTTTGCTAATTGAAGTTTATTTTGTGTCGTATATTTTATTTGGTTAGGTGTATTGATCCATTTATTTGACTTCACTTGTTTATCACTCAAACTCGTTAAAACTAAATATACATCAAACAATTTTGAGCTAGATATGGATTGTATCACCTTTGTTCATATTCCAATAGAATATGATCCAAGAGAAGTTTAGTAATTAATGCTAAATTTAGCTCAACGGGATGCTTAATATCATTAAGATTTCTTCGCAATTTTTTTATGAAAAAACGATAATACTTTCATTCATTAGAAATTATACCATTAGATTTGATAGTTGGCATCAACCGTTTTGGAGGGACATCTATATAATAAAGTAGTTTACAATTCAAATCTCAAAAGATAAACAAAATGACTTTTACTATTCGAGGTTGAGATCGTTTTAAATTTTACTTTAAAATTAATCTAACGACTAATATTAACATCCTAAATTTAATAGGAAAAATAGGTTCCTAAGGGTGTGTTTGGACTGATTTTTTAAAAGTATTTTTAGAAATTATTTCTCATAAGTACTTTAAAAAAAATAATAGTGTTTGAAACCGTCCCACCACAACCACCGCCACCACCACCACCGCCGTCGCCACCACCACCCCCACTACCACCGCTGTCGCCGTCACCATCACCATCCCCATCACCACCACCGCCACCATCACCGCTACCGCCACCACCACCACCACCACCACTGCTGTCCACCACCTCTCACCCCCACTACAAACCAATGCTTAAATTTATTTATCTCTTTTCTATATTTGTGATTTGATTTTGGATATGAATACAAATATATTTATGGTTTACCATTTTTTATTACACTGTGCTTGAAGGCACAAGCAATAACTAGTCTCTCTATATTACACGATTAGGACACGACTGAGCATATCTACTAACAAGTGTGTTGCACCACTACCCTGATCTACGAATCAAATCATTGATTATGCTGATCACATTTCCTCGCAATTATTCAGCATTATTTGATTTAGTAATATTGGAGTGACATGGATTATTATAAAAAAGGGCTAAATCTAAGAAATTATCTTGAGGAAGAAAATAGAAGGATGCTGCAGGGTCAATCCAATCCCATAGTATTACACGTAATCATTCACATGGAAAGAAAGGAAAAGAAATATCAAGATCATCCCCTAATGTCGGAGTAGTCTACCATACTTTAAATAAAATTTCGGAATCATACCATTATTTATAATTTTTGTGGATATTTTTATAAAAATTATAAATTTTTTATTGTAAAATAATTTACAAAAATTATAAAAACATCTATAAAATTATAAAATTTAAAACTGCGATACCAAATTTTTTTTTTTTCCGGTAACCTAGTCCTCTCTTCTAATGTATATTGTTCACAAGCAATAAATGGGGACATAATTGGAAAGTTTTGGATGCTACCATGGTCCCCATAACAAGTTGGAGAGAGATCACATGATTTCATCATTGCCATATAGGTGGCCTAGAGCTTCGGGATTAATGGAAACTAGAAGATGATGATAATTGATAGGGACCCACATTTCGGAAGAAACTTAGCCCCAATCGAATCAGTTTGACTACACATATTCCGAGGTGGGCTAATTTGAACCATCATCATGATATCATGAGGTGGGACCACCACCTTAGAGGAATCCCTTCAAATTTGAACCCTTTGATTCTTTTGTATTTTTGAGTTTCCAGAGCCAATGCCACTCAAAATTTGAACCCACACTCACTGCCATGACGCTTCGAATTCGATGCTTATGGACCTACTTCGATGGTCCTCACCACCACTTGAAGTTGTATGCATTATACAAGTTATAATCAATTTTGTTGTTACAAAAACTTTGGAGTTTTAGACTATTCAGGTTTGTATCGATTATTTATTCGAGTTTAACGATTGATCATCGTAATTTGAGTTGGGTTATGACATATCTCTAAACGGATAAGGGTGACTTACCTTTAAAAACTATGAGAATAAATTGAATCTAAGACATTTAGATTACTAAATGTTATACCCAATCACTAAGTCAAACCAAACTACTAGTTCACCTTTAAGAGTTCTATTGTGTTGTATTGATTACAAATAAAACAATTAATTTCTAAAAATATAATTTTCATCGTATCATTGTTG
The DNA here is from genome assembly GCA_951799425.1 of Ilex aquifolium. NCBI lineage: Eukaryota > Viridiplantae > Streptophyta > Magnoliopsida > Aquifoliales > Aquifoliaceae > Ilex > Ilex aquifolium. The sequence goes on from OX637404.1 coordinate 24,617,562, forward strand.
TATTGATCTCACTTTCAAAGTTCAGTTCGATTTTAGAAATCCTTGAAAATTAATCGGTATAGGTAAAATCACTATTATTTTTTAATGTTTCTTATACAATGACAACCTTACCTAAGAAGAAAATAAGCCAAACAAACACAATTGATTTCAAAGTTTCAAAAAATAGAACTTTTGGGTTTGGTGGTTGTTGAAGCAAAAAAAAAAAAAAAGAAAAGGGAGAGGATCAAAAGCAGCACGAAGATGGCTTGAAGTTGAAGACTGGCCACATTCTTCAGTTGGAGCTAGTTCAAAGGCATTGCGAAGAACATGTTTACTGGTAAAACCTGTCAGGTGTACTGTTGGAATACATAGTCATTCACTTAAATCATTCACCTGATGATCAAAGATTGTACTTTCAGGTCTGTTTTAGTACTGAAGCGTGTTCCACACGCCATTACTGCCTTTTTTCTTTTTCTTTTCTGATAAAGACAGAAGGTGAAAGGTCCCCAGTGTTTTGTGGGATCCGGCTCCTCTGCTTTTCTCTAAGAACAGCAGGGGCCTGCTGTTCGCCCAAAACGTTGCCGTTTTTCACTTTTGGCTTTTTTGCTCATTTAATGGTACTGTTCCAATAACTTGTAAACATTCAGCTGCTCCCTAAATCAACAGCCGTCTTTGTCGAGCAGAAATCCGTTAGACTCCAAACAATATTTCTATATAAAATTATATTAAAATTCGAGCCGATTAAAATTTATTTTTTTTACATATTAAAATTTGAGCGGACTAAAATTCTTTTTTTGTACATATTAAAATTTGAGTTGTTTAAAATTTGATTCGAACTGATTAAATTTATTTTTTTTTCGTATTAAAATTTGAGCTTATTAAAAGTCTTTAACGTATTAAAATTCGAGTCGATTTGAGCTCTACTTAAGCTGTTAATCCTAATTAAAATTTGTTTCGGATCGATTAAAATTTATATTTTTTTATTTATTAAAATTCGATTCAAATTTATTTTTTACGTATTAAAATTTGCTGTTCGGGAGGAACAGCAGCCCCTGCTGTTCTTAATACGACACCGTTTGGTGCCTTTTTTTAAAAAGCAATCACACCCTAAAATAAGGGTTAGACCACATAGATAGATCAGTGACTCATGTAGTATAATTTTTTTTTTAAATTTTTGTACGTATTAAAATTCGAGCTGATTAAATTTGAATCGAATTTTAATAAATAAAAAAATATAAATTTTAATCGATCCGAAACAAATTTTAATTAGGATTAACAGCTTAAGTAGAGCTCAAATCGACTCGAATTTTAATACGTTAAAGACTTTTAATAAGCTCAAATTTTAATACGAAAAAAAAATAAATTTAATCAGTTCGAATCAAATTTTAAACAATTCAAATTTTAATATGTACAAAAAAAGAATTTTAGTCCGCTCAAATTTTAATATGTAAAAAAAATAAATTTTAATCGGCTCGAATTTTAATATAATTTTATATAGAAATATTGTTTGGAGTCTAACGGATTTCTGCTCGACAAAGACGGCTGTTGATTTAGGGAGCAGCTGAATGTTTACAAGTTATTAGAACAGTACCATTAAATGAGCAAAAAAGCCAAAAGTGAAAAACGGCAACGTTTTGGGCGAACAGCAGGCCCCTGCTGTTCTTAGAGAAAAGCAGAGGAGCCGGATCCGTGTTTTGTGATGCTATAACAATCTCTTTTGTGGTCTGTTATTTTGATCCTTACTTGATTGAGTAATTAATGCTATTTAAATTTAAAAATTTAATGATTTTTTTTTTATATCATGTATAGTATCAATTTATGTGCATCTTGACTAAATTAGAGTATTCATAAGAGATAAATCTCTCACGATCTGAATCTAAGGGATTGTTTGGATATTTTTAAGAAAGAAATTTGATTAGATTTAAGAAACTCTTTTAAACCCAACCATTAAGTTTTGTTCATGTGATTGAACAATGTATCATATTTAATTTCATGTTTGATAAGTGACACAAATACAAATTAAGACCTACGAATTAATTATAAATATCACCAAATATTTATTATGAAATTGCCTAAATCCACTCAAACCCACCACTTCATGAATTTGTTGAAACCCTTATACATGGGTTTTTCCTACCGGCATGTTATGGGTTGGAATTCAAATTTCGACCCTAAAATATACAGTCAAATAAGAAATAAGGTGATATATTGGACTCTTTTGACAAAAATCACACTATAAATCCCATCTAAACCCATGAACCAACACATGCCGTACGAGATTGTTAAAATTTAAATTCAAGATGCCTTAATTTATTGTTTGTCCTTATTACAATTTGAGTTACCGATCACCAATTGGTGTGACGAGACAAACACTTATAAAATTCAGTTATTGTTCAGTCGAGCAATGCTATTGGGACATAATTTGGGAATATAATGAGTTGTCACCAATGAAATAATAATGAATTTATTTAATACTATAATGGGATCCATTATCAAATATATTTTACTATCATTTCATTGATAACAACTCATTATATCCCTAAATTATGTTTCTCAATTATGTCCTCGTAGCATTAGTGTTCTTAGTCAGTTATTGATGTGAACAAGGGTCTGGGAGAACTGTACACGTGATTAGCTTAGGAGTAGACACGTGACAAGCGAATTTATCCTTTGCTTGTAAGAGGAGGCTAGTAGGGGTCCACATGTCCTGGCCATTAGGGTCCACAAGTGGAGTGCTCTTTCGGTTTTTAGCTCATTTGTTTGTGCTCTTTCTCGAAGACCAAAATATTCTCACCTCTGTCACGTCAGACATATAGGCTTCTCAATACGACGCCGTGATTTCTGAATTCCTGACCCCAGAAAATGTAATCACCATCTTCATCAACGCTTCTGATCTTCCTTATTGGAACTGTGATGAGATCTAAGCCGTTGGTTCACTGGCAAAGTTACACAGTCAAGCAGGACTATGTGTGGGGCCTAGAGTTTGGACAGTATACAGACAGTGTGGGGCCCATGTGATTCTCACCGACGGAAGCAGCAGGTAGCTACTGCTCCCACCACTTCCTTTTTCTTCCTTCATATTCACAATCGCCAGCCCACCCTTTGCCAACTCAAACAAATCAATCCTTCTAAGTTCTCTCTCTCCCTCTCTCTCTGCTTCCCCACTGACTATATACAAAGAAATAACCCACATATCTCTTTCTTTCTCTATACTCTCTCATTCTTGTATGTATTTAATTGCAGTAAATCTGTGAAATGCAGTGTCTTTGAAGTTTGGATTTTTGGCCTGAACAATCTCTTATCTGTGTTGCTTCTCATAGCTCAGCTGGTTTAATTAATGGGTCTGACTTCTCTACAAGTTTGCATGGATTCATCTGACTGGCTGCAGGTATGCCATGCATTTCCTTTCATTACTCTCTCTCTCTCTCTCACACACACACACATTCTATACCACAGCTGCCATATCATCTTGTGTAGTTTCTTTTGTATCTGAAGGACTGAGATTATGTGAGTTATATATTTTATTCATCTGCGTCTAATGTGTTAACCGTCTTAATGAGCCTCATCATTCACATTAATGCAGGCTCTGTTTAATGACCAAAATAATGCAGCTGGCTACATTTTCTGTATAGTGACCCCATTTTCTTTTGATGTGTGCACCTTCAAATGTCACATGTATGAACTCAAATTATCGTATGCGCTCGAGCTTTAGATGACTGGCTAGACAGTTTTCAAGGGAGGGATATAACAGTTCTAAATTCTAATGCCAAGAAAAAGAATTTGAATATTCATATATATATACGTAGCAATTTCCTAGCTTGTATTAATTGTCAACTATTACAGCTTTAATTGACTGTAATTTCAAAGGCTGTGTGAACAAGTATAAACTCTTACACCCACTGGCCTTACTCATGTATGCTCGAGTCCTCTACTATCAGTATCAATTGAAGGAAGCAAAAACTCTAGTTCCGGCGTGGATGACCTGCCTTTGATCGGATCTGAGAGATTAATCGAGGTGTGCATAAGCCGACACAAAAACCCTGACCGTTGAAAGGAAGCAAAAACTTGACCAAATTCCACACCTAACTCTGGAATCTGAAGTTTAAAAGAGAAGTATATAATTTTATGTAAAGATAGTTCAAATCACGAGATCTGTGCTTTCTGAAAATTAGTAGAAAAGTAGCGTTCTCCCGGGTACAAAGAGACAAGTTGAAACAAAAAAGGGATAAATACAAGGTCCTAATCATGATTATGGGTACTGCTCATTGACTAAACTTGGCAGTTAATCTAAGACATCTGACACAAAGTTTGGCTCATTTGTTGGGATTAAAGTGTTCGCATTTTAGCTCAGAAATCAGAGACATTCTGATATGCATATCTCTGAATTATACTAGACAAGGAAAGGAATGTCTAGTACCAACATTATTTTGACATGAACTCTGACACAGTTTGTTTCCTTGGTTTTCCATTTCAGGGCACAATTACCGATGAGACAGGACTGGATTCTTCTTCACCATCTGGGGACATGCTCACATGCTCAAGGCCTTTAGTAGAGAGAAGGCTCAGACCCCCGCATGACCAAGCCCTCAAGTGCCCTAGGTGTGATTCAACTCACACTAAGTTCTGTTACTACAACAATTACAGCCTCTCTCAGCCAAGGTACTTCTGCAAAACTTGCAGAAGGTATTGGACCAAAGGAGGAACACTAAGAAACATTCCTGTTGGTGGTGGGTGTAGAAAGAACAAGAAGGTTTCTTCAAAGAAATCAAATGAACAAACAGTTAATCAGAACCCTGGATCATCTTCTAACAATCCAACTGATCTTCAACTTTCATACCCAGAGGTTCAATTCTCTCACCTCACTAATTTACTAGGCCACCACGGAAGCCTTAGTCTTAGTAACCCTACTTTCATGGACACCAAGTACAATGCCTTTGTTGAAACCCCTAGACCCATTGATTTCATGGAGGGTAAGTATGATTTCATGGGAAATGGAGAATTGGGTATGATGGGTGGGATTCCTGATATGGGTACTCATGGGTTGGGCACTGGTTTCCATGGCCTTAGCTCTCCATTTGGAATGTCTCTTGATGGGAACCCTAGTGGACCTTTCATGGACAGTGGCCATAGATTAATGCTTCCTTATGAAGGAAATGAAGGTCAAAATGCCATGGATGTGAAGCCAAACACCAAGCTTTTGTCACTAGAATGGCAAGAACAAGGCTGTTCTGATGCTGGGAAGGACTCTTTTGGTTATATCAATGGTCTTGGATCTTGGACTGGCTTGATGAACGGTTATGGATCGTCTACAACAAACCCATTAGTTTAAAAGATCCAAATGATGGACGGTCGAGATTATCTGCAAGAATATGCCCTAACTAGGATTGTATCCAACTACTTAATTTTAAGGACATGCCTTTGATGAAAAGGGTTTTTAGGGTTTCTTTCTGTGAAGTTTTTTCCTCTAAATTTGACTTGACTAGGTGAGTGTGAATGGGCAATGTGAGGGTCCAAATATGACTGCTTTAGTATCTTAATGTTGATCTTCATCTTTGTATTTTATTTGCTGTTCGTCAATGTTTATTATATTTTGGCGTCTTGGTTGGAAGACTGTGAAAGCTGTAGGATTCTGTAAGATATGGAGGAAGATATAATATCGTTGCTTTTTAGTTACATTGAAGATGTGCTCATATACTACTTGGTGAATATCTTTATAAATGATGGCAATTTTTTTGGTATCATACTATGAGAGATCATATCTATCACGAATATCATAGTTCTTGTGCGAATGGTATTTCTTTGATCAGATCAGAGAGGATATTAATCGAGATGCGCGTAAATTGACCTAGATATTCCTGGCCGTTAAACTAAAAAAAAGACAATATCTTTATAAATTGAGATGTTTTTTTTGGGTAAGTATAAATTGAATTATGAGAAATGATATTTAGACTTAAAATATATATTTGATAATTACAACTATTGAATAGGTAGTGAGTGACTTTTTAAATTCGCTTAGCATTCCTCGTACTATTTAGTGCAGCTTTACATATAGTGATGTCCCTGAGATTGGGTGAAGGAGTTGTTAAGTTAATGATATTATTTACAAAGTGATCTAAGTGTCAGAGATATAGTTGGGTAGTGATGACACTGGAATGAGAAAGAAGGCAACGATTTCAGTGAAAGCAAAAGTCTTTTGCATTGTGTCATTTTATTGTAATTATTGGAGTAATACTAAATTTTAATAATTGATAGGTCATATAGTCAATTCAAAGACCATAATGAAATAAGTTATTAAATTAAATCTCAATAACATTATTTTTATTAGAAATGTAATGGGGGAAAATAACAAATCTAGCAAGTAGTAATAAAGTCATGCTATAAGTAAAATCTTACAAATGGTACCTTCCTTTTTTTTTTCGTTATACAGGAAAATTTCATGGCCTGTCCTCAGCGAGTAGAGACGCACTTATGCCGCTCAGACTCGTGGCTTTGAGTAGAACCAAGGGCAAAGCCCGGGTGTATGAACCGGTCCCTCAACTCAGACACCATTTAAGTCGGGACTTGCGCTTCGTCAGGGATTCAAGACCCACACCAGAGACTTGAATATTGTTTATCCAAGCAACTGAGGTCTTGTCCTACCAAACAGTCACGCTTTTTGCGCCCAGGGGACTTTGAACCCATGACCTCCCACTGGAAGTCAGAGGCTCTGGGCAATTGAGCTACCCCAGTTGGTTACAAATGGTATCAGATGGTTAACGATCTTGATTATATTTTCTAGGCAATTATACTAACAAACGTTATCAGAATAGCCGGTTAACGATCTTAATTATACTCTCTAGGCAATAATACTGACAAATGGTATCAAAATAAACGGTTAACAATCTTGGTTAATGAGGTGGTTTAAGATATATAATTACCTTTTTTATTTGCAAAAAGAAAAAAAAGGGAACATCACATGGCAGTGGACCAAACAGTTTTGGGCCAATGGGCTATGATTTTGACAGGCAATCTCCCTATTTAGCGTTTTCGGTACGCATTCAGGCCCTTCCATTTCCCAAACAAGAGTGAGCCCAGATTTAGTGGAGCTCGGCCCATTTACCCACCATGATCTGCTTAACCTCTAGATAGACTCATTGAAGTCCGGTGTAGCAGTGTTAGTGTTCACTGAACAACCTTCACTTTCACATCTCACCTAAATCTTCTTCTCTCTCCTCCAGGGTTTAACCTCTCCGTAGCCATAGCCGACTACTCAAACTGTGCTCCGCGATTTCGACTAGGTAATCATTTCTCCGTATTCAATCGGATCATATAATGTTTCTCATTCAGTCTCTCTGTACAAAGGGTATGGCGGTATTGGATTACCGACAGCTTTTGGCATATTATGATGACATATTGGGTTGGGCGAGGGTGTTGGTTTGTGGGTGACTGATTGGTGTTTTTGAAGCTGACTTTTGTTTTGGGGGTTTGCGCATATGATGTTTGATTAAATGCCCATTTCAAGATGGCTTGCCAAACTGTGTTAGTTTGTGTTTAGTGGATTTGACCTGACAAGATAGATGATATGCCTAAACCAAGATTTTGTTTTGAGGGTTAGTAAAATCCTGCTAGAAGATCAAATATCAATACGTTAAGTGTTAAGTATTAAGGATCTTCAGGAGAGGTTAAAGGCTCCTCCTTACTATTTAGAATGTGTAGTTGGGTTTATGGACCCGTTCTAGTTTTTGTACTTAGTCTCGAGTTGTGAGAGCATCTCCAACCCACTCTCTATTTCTTCTCTTTTAGCTAAAGTAGCTAGCCAAACACAAAAAATTTTCTCAAACCCACTCTCTATTTCACTCTCTATTTCCTAGTTAACCCAAATGGCTCACCAAATGTGGTGAGCCATTTGAGCTCTCTAAATTCTCTCTACCTTTTTTTTCTCTCTCTCTCTCTCTATATATATATATATATATGTTTTACTTTTTTTAAATTATTGGAAGTTAGTGAAAGTTGGGTGTAGTAGTTAGCTAAAATAGAGAGTGTGGTTGGAGTGAATTTTAAAAAATTGTTAGCTAAAGTAGTGAATTGAATATTTAAATATATTTTAAGTAGCTATTTTGTTGAGTGTAGTTGGAGATGCTCTGAGAGATTATTTTATGTATAGACTAAGTGTATGAACGGATCAAACTGAGTATTGCTTCGTGTGGCCTTTTTTTGGCATGTTTTGAACTTCATTGTATATTTTATTTTTTCGGTTTAATAAATTTATTTACCTTCCAAAAAAATCTGGTGTCATGTTATCAGTGGATGAAACAGTTGCACCTATTCAAGGTGAAAAACACAGGCATGTTGTTGTCGTCTGAGTGCATTTGAACAATGATCTTGATATGATACATATATAATGGAAGTATCTCTCCTCAAATTCCATTCCATGCATTAGGCAAATAAGATTTGGATTTCCTTGTAAGCAGTGAGCGGATAATTCGTTCTTGATTTGCGCTGTTGAAAGCAGAGTTTTGTTGCGACATGCATTATATTTGAGTGGACTTAATCTACTACAAAAAGAAATTTATGTGATGGACTGGTTGGGCGAGGACTGATTGGTAGGTGGATTTATTTTCTTCTGTAATTTTTATAAATATATAGCATTTCGTGTTTACATATGAAGATGGATTAATTAACGAAAATTTAATTTAGAGAAATATACTTGACAAAATTTTCGAACAGCATTTTATCCGAAAGCTATACTGAAGAATTGAATCTGGGTTTTTTTTTCCTATGTTGAAGAACTGATCATTGTGAGTTTTTTTTTTCTTTTCCATTTCGTGTCATTAGTACTTACCCCCCGGGCAAATAAATAAATAAAAATCATGGCATTATTAACTGTCATATTATATCCTCTGACTCTGATTCGCCATTCAATTCTGAATGAGAAATGGAGGTTTATCCTGAAAATGGGACAAAATTTTACTAGCATTCTTATTTCCTTTTCCCAGGTCAAGTTCTGGTCACTATCAGAAAAAAAAAAAGTGTCAGAGTTCTGAGCAGGCATGCGGTTTATAGTGTCATGAGAAAAAAGAGTTGCTACCCTGACCAATTACATGGAATGCTACAAGTACCGGATTAGGTTCCCTCTTTCCAGTTATTTTCATCCTGTAAGTTAGTGTATATACTACTCTGCAAACCATGAAGTTTGTTGCACCTCTCAGATTCATTTGTGTCAACCCCACTCTTCGTGGAATTACTGGCCCTTTGCAGTCGCGATCATTCCAACCCGACTTTGTTCCCAAAGATCCTGAGGCAAAGCTTAAAAGATACAAGTACCCGCCGTTCTATGATCCATATGGCCCTAGATCCCCATCTTCTGATAAGATCATTCAGCTTGCAGAACAAATTGCAGCCCTGCCCACTGAAGAACGAATTCAAATCGGTCCCACTCTCAGAGAGAGATTACGACACCCCAAGATGCAACCAATATCAGTAGAGGGCATGGATTTGGGTAACCAGGGAGGGGCAGGTATGGGATCCACAAAGACTGAGGAGAAAAAGGCAGAGAAAACAACATTTGATGTGAAGTTAGAGAAATTTGATGCATCTGCAAAAATCAAGGTTATCAAAGAGGTGAGGGCTTTCACAAGTCTAGCATTGAAAGAAGCGAAAGACTTGGTTGAGAAGGTACCCGTTTTAATTAAACAAGGGGTTACCAAAGAGGAGGCAAATAACATAATAGAGAAGATTAAGGCTGCTGGAGGCGCTGCGATCATGGAGTGATGTTCTTGAATTTTCTCCAGATATCTGACCTCCTAAACTTTCATTGTAAAGCCATGTTAGGAGTTCTTGCCAGATTTTGGAGAGAACAATTTGTTTTAAACTACTTTTTTGCATGTTGTGAACTATACTTCTTAAATTAGATTGTTGTTAACTCATTGTGGTGTTCCCAGCACTGGCAGTCCAATGCATTGCTCAATTGATGCAACTGTTTTGATTCTCTATTGTGCCTTCTGCTGGGATGCAAATATATTTCGGCATCATGAAACGACCAATGCAGAGTTGCGCGGTTAAATGTTCATGAAACGAGTTGCATAGTTATTACTACTCTGTTGTGGTCGTCATGGTGGTGTGCACACAATTATCCTGAAAACATGTGTTTCTTGAATTAGTATGATAATTGACTCCCCTTGTTTATCGAGGAAAAAAGAAGATAATTGGCTTCCCAATACGTGGTCTGTTGATGAAAGACATACCAACAGGCAAACTATGTTCTTGAGATGTTGACAGAAATGTGTCTCAAATGCCCGTTCAAGGACATACAATTTTGGGATACCCTGTGCGGCCTTCTCAAACTATGTTTCTTCTGAAACTAGTCGTACATTCGGATTCCAACAGAAAAAGCCACTGCTTCTTGTGCTCTCTCCATTAAATTCACAGCAAGATTTTCAGTTCGAACATCAACATTTCAAAAGGAATATAAGAGAGAGAGAGAGACAGACAGAAATGGGAGTCAAACAATCCCCAACTAACAGAGTCACTAGCCTTATGGAACAGCCTAAATCAAAAGATTCATTTTTTACAAATGGGATTAAGCAGAGGAAGAGGAGCCAACCATGGTGCTTACCTTCTTTAGGAGACCCTTAATCTGACTCTCCAATTTGGCTCTCATTTCTGCTGAAAGATTATCCCCCGCCTGCTCAAGCATCGATGTCATCATCTCAAGATTCTGTCTTATGCTCAAAAGATCAGGTGCTTGACCTTTGTGAGATTTCAAACCAGAGGGCTTTGCCGCTGTCTTCAATCTGTCCATGGGCTGCAAAGTCTGTGTAATAGCAGCGGTTGAAATATGATGGAGGCGATAACTTAAAAGGGCTGGTCCAAAAGGACTGCTTTTTTCTAAACTCTGGAACGCGTCTGCAGCGTTAGCACTCCTTGAGAAGACAACCTGGACACTACAATCACTCAATGTCCGTGTTTCCGATTCCTTCAACGGTCCAAACCTGCCAAACGTCGCAACCAGGTCCTCCTTTGAAGGCAAGGGAGCCTCTGGAGCAAAATTTAAGAGCAGAGCAGTCCCCAAAGCTTCTCTCTTATCTAGCATCCCAGCAGCAGCTTTATTTCTTCTTCTCCTCTTCCTCTGGGGTTTACCATCAGGTGAAACGAAGTTCATGTCGGCCAAATCTTTTCCTGTTGAGCTGGGTTCAATGACATTTCCATTCAAATCTGGTATGACAGAGGCAACTTTAGTCTTCAGAGAATCGAAAGCTTTGTCCTTTCTCTTTCTCTTGTTGCTGTTAGGCTTACCACCAGGAGATGGAAGGCCCATCTGCTGCAAATCTTTCACCAAGGACCTAGGTTCAGCATTGTTTCCATTAACATCTGGTTGCGCAACTGTGAGTATAGTATTCTGACACAATGAAGCAGTGTCATTCATTTTCTCTCTACCGTTCAGCTCAGGAATACATTGGAGCGAATATACACCCACTACTTCAATATCTTTCAAAAATGGAGCAACTTTAGAGCGTTTAGTCTTTGTAATCTCCAAAGCAGCTCCCTTGCTCCTTTTTCTCTTCTTTGGCTGAATTTTACCTTGAGATGCAACAGGACCTGTAATCTGCCTACCGTCAACCGACAAGCTAGTGTTGTTTCTGTTCATATCTACATCTGCTTCTTCCATTCCAATTCCCTTCTCCATCAGAAGAACTTTAGGTAAGGTTGGGAGAACATGGTTAGACTCCTGCTGGCCAACTGCATGAACTCGAGCCATCTCATTGTTTAACTCATCGTAAAAGGAGAAACTTCTAAATCCAGAAAAGAATCTCTCAACTGCATCGAAATTCGTACTTTCATTAGGGTAGAGACAATCTAGAGCAGAACGATGGAGTTCCAAGAGAAATTCAGCTGAAGATGCATTTGTTTCCACTGGTTTATTGGAGACATTATGCACCCTAATGGGCTTCCTGGACCACTTTTGCCCCAACTTCTTGCCAGTAAACTCGACCATTGGGTCTTCTTTTTTGTATGCTCCTGAAGTAGGTGAGCTTTTGAGCCCCCAGCTCAAGTCTACAAAAGGAGGTGATAAATACTTGCTCCTTTTCCGTTCCCGTGACTCATAGCCTTTATCAGATCTTCCTCTGGTTCCCCCATCAACATTTCCTATGCTAGAGACTCTACCCTCTATTATTTTTGGAGACATTAAGGGGCTGATAATCTCCACCTCACATGAAGCCACTTTACAGCCATCAAGATCTTCAGCTTCATCACCTACGTTCAACTCTCTCTTCCTGGATTCTGTTGGAGTATCACTTGAAATAATCTTTTCTTCAGCAACACCACTCCCACATTTCAGCAATATAACATCCCTGTCCCCTCCGGAAAACTTAGTCAGGTTTTCGTCCTTCTTTTCTGATGGCAACCCATCCCGAACACTGTCTTTAGCATCTGCTGTTGGCCTGAGTTGTTGCATTGGCAGTTGGCAATGCCCTATGGAACGATAAAAGGCTGACAAATGATTCTGGATTACCGTAAAGTCAATCATACCAGGCATGGAAACATCCTGGGCAAGGGATTTGATAAATGCAAGAAAAGTGGTAGGTTCAAACCGAGTCACTGAAATTTCACCAAGTTCACCCATTTTAATCTCTGACACAGAGTCTCCCTTCTTAGTTCCAGCAGTCAACAGAGTAGCAAGTTTGGTTCGGCACTCTTTTGAAAAACAAGAACAAGTCATCTCCATCTTTACACGCCTACCAATCACACCTACAGCCTTCTGTACAGCACCAAGGAAGCTTCTAGAGTCGCTTTGCCTCGACATCTGGCCAAAGTACTCAAGAAAAGGCTTAAACTGAGATGGAGAGCACCAAACAAAACTACCATTCCCAAAGTATTTAACTAGGAGGCAGTTCCTTTGATCAGACTTTGTGACATCCTTCGATGCACACGAGGGATCATAAATCAGTCCAGGCCACCATGATTGTGTCCTTGTTTTAACCCATACCAAATCACCCACACGGAACTTGTATTCTTGATCACCACTATCCCCTCCCTCCACCCCATCCACTTCTTTTGCTTCACCATCTACAGGGCTATCTTTTGTCACATCAAGCACACCTTCATGAACCTCTGAACTCTTTCCAATTGTATTCTCCCCATTACCAGGTAACAACTGCCAACTTCCTTCGTGCTCATTTTTTTGATCAGATGTGCCCCCTTTGAATACTTGATCTCTCACAGGGTCTGCATCATCACCTTCAAAAATTCCATTCAACGGACCAGAAATTTCTATCTTCTTAGCTGAATCAATCCCGTGCAACTGTGATGCAATGACTTCTTCCACATCCTTATCCGTTACAACCTTTGCAACTCCAACCTTCTCACTACTGCTAATTTCCAACCCCACTTCTGGAACTGACACATTTCTAGTTTCCATCTCATTGCTATGCAGTACAACTAACCTTTTCACTTCGGAATCAGATTCCAGAGAACCACCTTCCATTGGAGTTCCTTCAGCAACACTTGCATCTACCAAAGGTTCCTTCAGAACTTCCCTAAATATATAACTGTTTGTGACTTCCACATTGCTCAATTCCATTATATCGCTAACCTCACCACCATTTTCGCCAGCCAAGCCCTCTGGATCCAACACTAACCCTAACACTTCTCAAACAAACTAGACACCCCTGAAGCTTGACATGAATTTTATCACACAACTTTTGAGGTTGACCTAGTTTGGACACCAAAGAGCAGCCCTCCTCTAGTTCTGAGGTTTATGTGGTTTCCATTCCAAGAATGTTCCATTAAAGGTCTTACTTTTTTCCCAAAATTATCAACATCATAGCTGAATATCATAGGGAAACACACAAAAATGAAATAGCCTTTCAACTTTTTCTATACATAGATACATTCCAACCTAGACAAGCAAAACGAAAGAGAAGACAGAAAATAACAAAAACCCACTACAATCAACAAAAATCCAAGCAAAAAAAATATAAATTTCACCAAATAATAGTACGATTAGAAATCGTGAAAAAACTTAAAGAAACTCAAGTACCTGAAGAACACATTCAAGGCTTATACTTTCCGAACAAAATCAAGGCTTCTGCTTTTTTTAGTGAACTGAACCCAGTGGTAGTCTTTCAAAGAGAAAGGACGTGATATTTACAACTGGGTAATGAAAGAATAGTTGGAATGTTCTCGAGAAATTGTTGAAGGGACAGTGGAAAAGACACAGCTAGTCATAACAGTGTCCTGTTTCGTAAGTGCGTGATCACTAATCCGATGGTTGCTTGCACCTTCCAAAGGGCATTATTTTACTCCTAAAAATAATCTAAGACACTATATAATATCAAAAATAAAATTAATCCTATAATATTTATATTTTAAATAATAATTTAATTTTGGATAAATTTTATTGACATTCTCTAGATTTAAGTCATATTTTAGACATTCCCTCTGTTTTTAAAATATTATTGCATATTCCTATTAGTTTTTGATGGTTAAGAGATTTAACAGAGAACGTGTGAATTTACTTAATTACTCTTACTAAAACTCCCATTTTATAGGAATGTTATTCGATTTTACCCCTATATATTTTTTTTAATTTTATCGCGTGTTATGACCTAACCTAACTATGGACACAAACTTTTTTTACCGAAGAAGTTTAAATGTTCATTTCACATATTACCAAATTGCATCAAATTAATGCAAAATTAATTTATAATTTTATCAAATTAATATCAAATTGACCTTTTAATTTTGTTTGATTAATATTAAATTTTATTCAATTAATATTTAATTTTATCAAAATTAATACTCTATTAATATTTAATTTCATCAAATCAGCACCAAATTAACATTAAAATTTTCCAAATTAACATTCACTTTCATCAAATTAGCATTTAATTTATCCAATTAATACTCAATTTTATTAAACTAATAAGAAATTTATATTCAATTTCATAAAATTAATATCAAGTTAATATTCAATTTTATCAAAATCACATTAAACTTCATCAAAATAACTACCAAATTAATATTCAATTTGATTTAATTAATACCAAATTAACTATCAATTTTATCAAACTAACATTAAATTTCATTGAATTAATACAAGATTTTACCAAATTAACATGAAATTGATCTTAAATTTTATACAAGTATCATTTTATTTCAACAAACTAACATTCAATCTCATCAAATCGATATTCAATTTTATAAAATTTACACCAAATCAATATTTAATTTCATCAAAATTAACCCCAAATTAACATTTAATTTCATCAATTTAACATCCAATTTATCAAATTAATATCATTTTTTTTTATTCAATTTCATCAAATCAATACTAAATGGTCATTCAATTTTATAAATTTAACATTCATTTTTTTTAATTTTAGATTTAATTTTATCAAATTAATATTATTTTTTAAAATGAACACCAAATTAACATTTTTAATCTGATTTTTTTTTTATAGAAAACATTCAGTTTAATCCAATTATCATTTAATTTAATTAAATTAATACTAAAAAAAATGTTTCTTACCACTTCAAGCTTGTTTTATATGGCAAAGGGTAAATTTGACAACTCATAAGAGAATAAACCAACATCACACTTTTTGTGCTTGTCAATAATGATAATAGATGATAGAAGTAGTTTGTAAAACATGTGTATAAAGTATAAACTACAGGAATCTGTAGACAGTAAAATATGATTTAAATTCAGGGGTGTCAGTGAAATTTATCCTACAATGTTTTGTTGGCTTTCTTCTTCGTAATTGATGGTGTCCGGACTAGTATTGATTCAATGGAGTTCCATAATCTCTCAGCTACTTGCCCGGAAAAAAAAAACGAAAACTTTGCTCTCTGCACTTCTTCAAAGTATAAATGGGTTTTCACATACAATTTCTGAAGATGTATATACGTAAAATCTAGAAGATCTTTATGTGGAAGAATGATAAATTCTGAAAGGAAAGATGGAACTTGCCTCCGTGAAGGGAAAGAACCTTGACTTCTTTAGTGGCTTGAGTCTTTTAATTCTATTGGATGGGAGGCATGATGGGAACCAAACCACACCACACGTTTTTTGATTGAAATGACACTTTTCCTACTCTCCGAAAATTTTAACATATAATACAAATTCAACAAATGGCTGATTCAGAAGGAAACAACTTACATCAATATCTCAATTTCAATTCAACCATGAGTTTGACTCGCACTCTATGTTTTGAGAAATATTTACCGTCTAAAAAGAGAAAAAAATTGAAATATTTGTCCAAAGATATGCAATGAGAAAGGGTAGATATATAAAACATTTAAACTAGATAATGCTTTTTTAACTATCTCAAAATGAAAACTATCCCAAACAAACAATTACATGGTATTTATAGATGGGAAACTCTACGGGTACCGAAGGAGGTACCGTACCGTCACTTATTATTTTTATGGTAAAATTACAACTCATAAGGGAGAAATTACAACTGTTCAGGGGACCATGATCGATCACAGATACACATGATTAATCATGGACTTCTCCTGAGCAATTGTAATTTTTCCCTTATGAGTTGTAACTTCGGTATCAATCTCAATCTATCATGATCCATCATAACCTTTAAAAGTTGTAACTTATACCTCAAAAAAATTATAACTTAACCTTAAATGATTGTAAATTTCGATATGATACCTCATTCGGTAGAGTAGCTTTTCCCTTTATAAATACTCACTACAAGCAACAACATAAAAAACTACAAAAAGGACATATTATTGATTGCATATGAGCAACTACTTGACAAATTACATTCTTATATATATGCACTTTTAAAAAAAAAAAATACATCCAAAATACAAAGAGAATAGTATTGGACCACACAACCACCCTACTTGGAAATACAAATATTCGATTCACATCAAAAAAAAAAAAAGAAAGAAAGAAAAAAAGCATACGACTCACTACGCCAAGCATTGGTTTAAGCATACCACAAGGAGGCAATTGAAACAGAATGAGACACACTCATGTTTGATTCACTTTTAACCAAGCAAGTAACAAGTTTGTGGATTATTCTCATTTGGTTTTGGGGCCTGAGCAACTGCTGAGGCTTAAACTTTCACTAACAAGCTTAAAATAAAGATAAAGATTTGCAGAAAACAGAGTACATATATCAATGGCCAAAGACTTGCGATCGACACAATCACATCCCAGATGTCCCTGTTGTAATTGCTCAGCCAAAGATGCTAAGGAAATAAAAATATCTTGATAAAAAAAAAATTAGAAAATGGACACTATCAGGAAGCTGGTTCATATCTGCAGACAGAGTCATATATATTTCCTTTAATCAACTTTCCTGCCAATCGCTGATTCTTCACCATTGCAAGCTGCAAAAAAATGTTCATGTGATAGGTAGATTAGAACCTTTGAACAGCACACTTCTCATTGCTCCTTTTTTCATTCTTTTTTGGAAGGGGGAGGGAGGGCTCAATACTATCTGAAGTGCCAAGGTTTAGAGGCATGCATGCGGACAAAAATTGCCATTTTGGGGGTCCAAAAAAAAAAAAATTCCGCAAAGATTATCCACTTTTTGACTTGGATTTTTTTCTAACTTGTTTCAAGCTAAAATATCAACTGAATCAAGTGAAAACCTCCATGTAATCAGTGGCAAGCAATGGCGAATCATAATGGGGAAAGGTTGGCTGACTTGCAAATAACCATCAAATGCAAAAGGAGAACAAATGGGGCCACTCCTATGGTGAGTGACTACTAATGTGAACATGCAGAAATACCTCCTCAAAAAATCGTACAACTTCAAGAACATCCGGGCACAGTAGTCTTACCTTCAGAGCATCACATTTAAAGCTCGCATTAAAGTTAGTATGCAAAGCTCGACCCATCCCTTCCAAAATAATCTGCATGAAACAAAACCCAGTATATGATCAACCTATGATGCTTAGCCTTTCTTACATTGTTCTTGAACACAGTTGCATAACTCATCCCCAAAAAATTACGAGGAAACCCCCTTCCACACTGTTACACCCCTCCCAGAAAAAAATCACCACACAAAAAAATAAGAAAAAGGAAAGAGAAAACTTCAAGAAATTACAGCCCTAACAAAGCAACAATTCTTCAAATGGAGTTCCATTAAAGGAAAAGCATTGTACCAAATCAGCATCTTTGGCAGCAGCAGCAAGCTCCAAGCTGACCTGTCTCAAATCTATGCATGGACTCCCACACCCGTTCTCAACAACCATCAAAGGAACTGGAATTGATTTTTCTTTAGAACCATCTTGGATGTTAATCATTGCATCCACAAGCAAGCCACCTGCTTCAGCGGCTCCCCGAATAATGTCACAATGCTGGAACAGAATAATACGTTCCCCCATATTGATTAGCAGAATGGTCTCTAGAGTCATGTTACAAGGATATTTTGTTGGAACAATAAGCAATGGAATGGGAACACCTATTAGTAGCACACAATTATAGGTATCATTGGGGTAAGCTATAACAGATCAGGATTGGCCTTAGCATCTGTACGTAAATATCCACATTTAAAAGGCAAATATGGTTTAGGTGTTATGTGGGGTAAGCATTATAAGACAGAACCTATTTTTATTCCTTTCAATCTCAACTTCTCTTTTTCATCTGATCTTGTAAAAGATAAAAGAATCTATCTACTAATATTTAAGGAGGACTAGAAACATTCTTCTCTGTTCTCACCTGTAGAATCTAAGAAATTTCAACATGTACATGAATGTATTGGAAAAAGCTTTTTTTTTTTTTGGACCCGCCTGCCGGGGGGGGGGGGGGGGACACATCATAAAGTAAGAAGAAAAAGAAAATAGGCCTACGTTCATTGTGCCTATAGTTATGACGACAGGATTCTGACTCAAGTTTATGAATGTACACGTAAAGCCCTTATGCATATAGTTCAACACACACCTTGGCAGCCTCAGCCACAATATCGGGCAGCTCCATAGCAGTAACATCATTCAGTGCAGGAAGGGAGTTCGCAACCAGCACAACCTGAAGGACTATTGCCAGTTACTTGTTTATTAAGATACAGATATACATTTAACATATATAAACTAAAGCAAAGCAGGTTCAGAAAAAATGTTCCTATGTAGTTAGATCTGTAAAGAAAACTTGTATCTCACATCGAATAATTATGGCCGTTGGTAAATGCTTAAGGGGCGTCTCCACTCATGACTAATTAGTTTTGAGTAAAATGGTATAAGAGTTGGGCCTTGGATGATTAGTGGGCAAAGTCTCTTACCCAATATGTTTGTTTGTCTGTTTGGCAGCTCCACATGCAAGCCCGTCCCACATGGAGGATGTAAAAGAGCTTTTGTCCCACATCGAATGAATAGGGTCACCCAAGGTTGATTTATATGGTTAAGGGGTCTCTCTACTCATTGCCAATTGGTTTTGGGTTGGATGTTTTACCAAGATCCACACTTTTTACCTCCTACCTAAAGCATTCCCGTGCAAAACAATTTCATGGTATATGAACTTCTGAATATAAAAGCCTTGCTAGTTATAAATATCTGTGGTTAAACAATTGTTTACATGGGAAGACTTGGGACAGGCATAAACCCATCCTCTATAACCAATGAATTTTGTTGATAAATTTCCCCCAGTGGGTGATGCCTTTCAAACAAGTCAAACTTACATGAAACTGATTCAGAACTATTGAGAAGTAAACTCACTTCAGTTCCACGTCGGAGAAGTTCACGTGCCAAGGGAAGCATTCCTAGAACAATGTCAGCACCTGAGTTATCCACAAAGAGCAATGCTCTTTTATGTGGTCGAGGTTTCTTGTCTCCAGATCCTAACATCCTCGCCTTGAAAACATCAAAATCATCCACCTGAAATACATCAGCACAAACTTAGTCGTCCACAATCTTTATAAAACACTTACTTTACTCAAAGAAACATGATTCAAATGAAAAAAATTGGATCCACTTGCCCTCCAAGGTCTTTGCATTTTTTTGCGACTCATCCTATATATTTCAATAATTGTTCCTTTGTGATAGAGGTCAACACAAGCCCGGGATCCCCAATCAAAGATGTTTGCAGCAAGTACACCTTCAATTAGAGTTAGCATTCTTGTTTCCTGCAAATAAGAGAATGATCCTAACCATTAGCAAAATGAAGACAGAGGCATCAGAAGTATAGCAAGGAACGACTGAAGGAGCCCATTCCTGCAAATTCAGTTCTAAATTTATTTAAGCAGGGTTCAACAGGAATCTTTGAAATTTTTTTTTGACCAACTTAAGGATGATTTCTTCTCACTTGCAGGAAATTATGTCAAGTCATAATTGATATACATGGTAACGGTCCATGCTAAAATAATATGACTCTATTCTTCTACCGCTGAGGGCAGGGAGGGGACGAAAGTATATGCCTGAAATCATACATACCTCACTCATACTATCAAGCTCCATTAAAAGATCAGGTAAAACAGCAAGTGATGCCTCATTTTCCCTACCACATAGAACAAACAAAATGGGTAAATGAAAAGTAAAATCAATGCCAACAGCTCAATATTTTATGTGCACTTCAACTAATAGCTGGGTCCGTGAAAGCTTCACTACAATGTCCAACAATGGGAATACAATGAAATAACCCAAATGCCAGTTCATGTACAGAAGAAGTGTTCTTAGAGGAATGATGCCACAACCTTGCATTTTCATATGATATATAACAAACACAACGTCTTCATCATATAATAGATGCATACCTCTGTTTTATGCTTCGGTAAGCATCAACAAAATGGAACTCTCTCAAGCACTCTTCCCTTAGCTCCAAAAGGTTGGCCAGTCCCAACTTCCCATATGCAGCTGGCTCCTCCATCAACCTATTTCCCGTATAGGAGTTCCAATTGAAAATGGTGAATACACAGAATTTCATTTTTGAAGTAATCTAAAGACTTATTTATTTATTTATTATTATCACCAGTAATTTCAGCAGAGAGAGTAATTGATGCAACCAAAGCTTTTTCAAATAGTCCAGTAGTTGGTACAGAATTTGAGAAGGTACTTTTCCCGGGAGAAAAAAAAAGGCTTTAGCATGCAGAGAGTACAAAGCCTAAACATCAAAATACTCGAAAGGTAAGCAGTTCTCAAAGGTTCGGGTGAGTTTTTGTTGTATTGGGTTAAAATGGAATTGTTGAACTGAAAATTTGAGGCAAGGTGTGAAAATAAACTTTGGCAAAATTATGGATTAAATTGAGTTTTTTGCCGAAGGTATACCACTCAAACTTTGATTAGGTATCCATGAAACTAAAAGTCTGTAGACTCTGTACATTACATAATTCAAAAGGTTTCACAAATTCAATTGGGGTCAACAAAATTGAGCCAACCTCCAATGTATTTAAGAACTGCTCAGCAGGTTGTAGTCCTAATAAGAATGCGTTTTCTATCCCACTGGGATATGAAATCTAATAACATAGAAGTGGAAAATTACTTTTCTTGCACCTTTACTTAAGGTAGTCTGTTGTAAATTATTGTAAGCTTGCTACTTGCCACAGCAAGTTCAATCTTTGTACACTCATTGTATCTGATTAAATTTGGTGACATTATTCTTCTGAAGTGTCTTCTTGTTGCAGGAATGGTGCTATCTTACATCCACTCTAAGGTTAGTAGAACCGTGGTGGTGATCCAACATAAAAAAGGAAATTCTACTGCTGGGGCCTTGAAAATTGGAAGGGGTATGTATCCACAGCCAAGCAGGCAGAGATATAAGTAGCATCACATGGTCCATAGCTTGCCTTTTAAGTGGATCTTTGCATGTGATTTAGGGCAAATGATTTGACAGGAGGCACCTGGCTTCCAAGAGTAAGAGGGTGATCTCTCTGACCCGGAGATAGAGGAAAATCTAAAACTGGTGGGCATCAAAGCGTACAAAATATGGTATCATCCTGTTTGGATTCTCAGAAATCCAGTAGCCTACATTTGACCCAGATACATTGTGAGCACAATTGGTACAATAGTGTGGATCGATCGGTCATCATGAATCTTCAGATGTGACAGAAAACAGTACAGTATATTTCTTTTTCTTCCCCGGCTCAACTCAGCAACTCAACCAACAAAACCTAATCCCAACTACTTGGGGCTGGCTACATGAATCTTGCTCCCCAACTAGGCAACAAAAAGAAAGAAGCTGTACACTGTGTATACAGTTGGAAAACAACGGCATGACTCCAAAGTCCAGAAGGTGGACATGAAAAGCCATGATGGGTGGGCTCCTCATAATTGAGGATTATGTCTAAAATTTTTGAACCAAAGACACATAATCCAAGGATCTTGATCTCTAAAACTCTAGCCGTGCCCCACTGTGCTCTTCTCATCAGCAACGAAAAGCAGTAGTCCTCAAAACTCATCCATGGTAAAGGTTACCTGGTCCCTCATCAAATGAAAAGGTGCAAGAAAAGGGAAAAATTATCAGTGTGTATATACCTTGCCAAGTGGGCAGAGAATGCACGAGCAAATGCATTAGCCCTTCTTTTAGCATCATCGGTACCACCTTCACTTGCCACTGCCTGCAAATTTCACCTCAAGTTCTGACAGTTATAACCTTAACAAATATCTAAATAAAAAATGGACACAAATTTCAAAAATATACAGCCTTATCCACACAATATAAATCAATTACATAATACATTGAAACCTCCTAAATTTTTGCAACATTATGAACAGCCCTTGGCATTTCAGAAATTACACGAACTTGTCAGAGTAGGTGACCCAAATGGTGTTAACAACATTAAGTGGCTAACCAGCGACTTATTTTATCATTTTACCCCTCCATGTCAAACAATTGGAAAATAAAATCCATTTGTTTCTTTTCCTTCTCTGATCCTTACAAGTATATATAAAATGTTTATTTCATATACCACAACTGCCCCAGTGGTAAGCGAAGCCGATGCAGAAGCTGGGCCCCCAGCAATATAGTATGGGTAATGGGTATATTGGGAATTTTCAATGTATATTTGGTAGAGGAGTTTTACCAAGGTTGCTTGTATCAGATTTACTAGGACTAGGTTTTCTAGTTGGATTAGGGATATTACCCGGTGCCTATAAATATGTTGTAACCTTACCAAATTCTGATACATTGCGAAAACAACCACTCCCATGGACGCTGGTAATTAAATTTCTTCCAAACCACATAAATCTCATGTTCTTGCTCTTGATTGTTCACCACACTACACGTTCACTACATACACACACACACACATACCCACACATTTGCATTAATCTGAGGTGTTAAAACCCACATCTCATCTTCCCTTTCTCTACTTCAAAATCTACCCACCACTTCCATGCACAACAAACATCACCACCCTCCAACATCAAGCCTGTCATGCCAAGATTTCTTCTTCTTTTACATACACAGCTTTTGACCAGTAAATAGATTACAGTTATTGTATATTGTTTGCAAGAATTCAGCATGGAAGGGTGTACCTTTAGCATCGACTTCCTATATAATATTGGTCACACAACCTTACAACCCCACAACTCCAGTCAAGGAGAAAGGTCCCCAATTTAAACATGGGTTGGCTCACAAGCATTAATCAAATTATCGAAAAAGGGTTTTGTTGTATGAAAATATAAGACACTCCTTCATGCAAGCTTGTTGTGAGCCCAAAATAAAGGCACCCGAACTTCAAGTGTGTGTGGGAGCATTTTTCTTACTCCAAACATGATTATTTAATTAGATTTTACTTATGAAAGGATCGCCAATAGTGCTTGAGATTTAAGAAAAATTTATTCTTCAACACATGTGTAATTGTATTTTCAGTATATTATGATAACTTATAATGTGAAATTAGAATCAGACTGAAAGGCCCAATCTTTACAAAGAGTAGAGGTGTCAAAAGTGACATAGAAAGAGAGCACGCCTATAGTTTTAGCAGAATCTCAGTGTTTAGTGCTAACCTTATCAACAAGGTCTGGCAAATGCTCTGACAGCACAGTGAACCAATATCTACAGAAAAATTCATACCCAACATAAGCAAAGAAGCATTATATCCCCTCCTAGTTAAACCATTGGATTTAAGCCGTTAAAGAATTTAATTGAAAAATAAGAAAATTTTTCTTGATGAATAAATAGAAAATAAACAGCATGCAACTTACTCTAGCTCACTGTGATCTGAGAGGTCTATAGTATTAGGCTCATATCTGCAGATAAGAGAACATCAACATCGGGCAAAAATGTTACAACTAATTGTTGCAAAAAGGCAAAAAAAAAATATAGGGAAAAAAAACAAAACAGGATACTTATTCTGCACGAATTGGCAATTTGCACATTGTTGGCAGTTGCACTTGCAAGTAAAGAAGATGATCTATACCTAATGGGGGACCCCCCCTGGCCCGGGGGGGGGGGGGGGGGGGGGGAGTCTTTCCAGGCCAACCCCAAGCCCAGCCCTTGATAATTGCCTTGGCCCAGGTCCAACCATGGAAACAGGTCCATTATAATTTTTAATTTTACACTATTGATGCATTTTTATAAACATTTATGGTATAAAATAAGAAATAAAAATAATTATACATTTTACACACACACACACACACATATTTATACTGTTGAAGGCATATGTAATGCTTAAAATAAGGAATGCAAACTTACCAGAAAAAGAAAAAAAAAAGGAATACATATCGCACAAATATAGAACTTATAGTTTACAAATTCAAAGGAAATGAATGAAAAATAGTATGACCGTGTTATTTTCAAATCGATTGATAGATAGCTTGATCGGTCTTGATAGATCGAAAGCGATAGAGAGGGAATCTATTAAGAATTGGGGGAAATCTCCTATTTCAAGAGAATAGTCTGCCCATTCGTCCTTTCCAGCTAGCATAGTATGGTTTCTATATTTGTGCTACTGTTCAAGGCACTGTCTCGGAACAATGATGAGGCATTTTGGCTCATGCCAAGCCAACAGGCCAAAAGTAAGCCCCAAACCTTCTTTTAGGTGGTCGCCTGCCCTACCCATGCCTGGCTGCCCACTCAGAATAACACATCACTCAAAATGGAAAAAGACAAAAGCTATATAGACTATAGAGTAAGGACACAAGCAATACATGAACTTGAGTAACAAGTAGAATGGATAGTTTTCATGAGAGAACAAGGAATTATTTAAGAATTTTATCTCTGGTAACACAACAATAGGATGATTAGCAATGAATAGGGCAACTAGCTAAGCATGAGAAATCCTAATCAGGCACATATGCCTAGAATATCAAGATATTTGATAATTTCTCTTCCATTTCAATGGGATATTAAATCAAGAAAAGGGATGTAGTCAGATGAACTATTAAAGCAGATATTGACTAGAATATGTTATACAGCAAGACAGTAAGCAAGGTGTTGCAAGATTGACATACGTTTTCGGGTCCGCCAATAGTGGGAAAACTTCCAAAGTGGGTACAAGATGGAGAACACCAACATTTAAATTACTTGCATCAGACCTCAGAGTATCTCCTTTGGATGATGGAGCTTCAAAGCCTCCAAGGCCAGTCGTTCCTGGTGGTTCCATCGGAACAGGAGCAGTAATTTCACTTCCCTTCTGCACGAACTTCTCCATCCAAGATATCTGCAATTACATGTACGTAATTTGTACTGATACTTTTTATAATGCTGCACCAGAACCCTACATGTAAAAAGTTATGACGACATTTATGCTGTAAAAAGAGCAAAAGTTATATTCACTTAATTTAAAGTCACTATAAGCAACCTTAAGGTTTCAAAGACTAGTATGAAACTCTCAAGCATTACCAACTTTTGGAATAAAAAGAAGAAAGTGGGAGGATTTCATCTGGAAAATTTAGGACATTGCACATGTTCAAAATCTGATAAGCCAAATATCTCTTTCAATCATCCATAAAGATATAGTTCACTTGTGTATATATATACACATGTAGAGCACCCAAAACAAAATTTATAAGATTGTGATTACCAATATAGTGTATACAAGAAAAAGTGAATTATGGGGACAATCTGTGGCAATCAATTAGCACAATAAACTTTTGTCACCAATGGATTATATATTGATTGACCAACTGCTCGTCATTTCCAGACAACTACCACTTCTGCACATTCATTGTTCAGCTTATATGGTTCTTAAGGTCATCGATGGAGAGAATATTCCAATCTTTTCAGCTTTAGACCTCAGCTGGCTTGCCATATCAATTCTGCTGAATATATGCCTATTTGGTTGCTTTAAGAATCTATTCTCTCATAGGCCATGAGGCCCACGATTGCTACAAGTCAGAATAGGAATATAGATCAACTTGTTATCTATTGCAACTACCATTCTGGCAAGCCATTGTTCAACTTGTAAGGTTCTTTAGGTCATTGATTAAAAGAATGGCCCAGTCTTTTCACCATAGACTTCAGCTGGTTTGCCTTAAAACCACTTCTGCTGAATATATGCCTATTTTATTGCCTCTGGAATCTATTGTATTAAAGGGAATGACTTTAAGTATTTCAAATACAACTTAAGTGACCTGGAATAAGATACACATGAAAGCTAATAGATTTTCCAATATAGATAGACAATCAGACTTTTTTTACTAATATTGTGAAGGAATATAAATATATATATATATATGGTCATAAATTCCTTCTAGTACACAGATCCAAGGTTAAAATTGTGTACTTGCAGGTTCAAGTAAGAAAAACAAAAAGAAACGAAAGGAACAAATAATTTAAGCTCTACGACTTCAGTGAACTACACAAAGCTTGAAGTTATGACTCTAAATTCTATATCTTGCATTTGGACGAAATATATACAACTCATAGCATCTGAATGTAAATCATAATGCTAGAGAAAGCTACTGGCTCTTAGACGTCTAGCTTCAGTAACGGATTACTCGAATAAAAGTAAGATGAAATAAACACCAAGGAATTGGATCTAATTTTTGTTTGAATATAACATTCCCAGATTCATATTTACAGAATCCAGAAAAAACTTTTAATTTCACCGGCACTTAAAAGAAATCTCTACATATTCTATATTCTGTGGTATACTAGTGTTTATTCAGGTTGTATTTTGAAAAAGTGGCGAAGGATGTTGAGTCATTGGTTTACGAAAAACTATTTCATGCCTCTCTGATAGAAGAAAGCAAGCTGTTGACAGTCATCAGGAGCTTGTAATGTATCAGATTCAAGCAGTTTCATATCAAGTTAAACTTGACAAACCTGTGGGTGACCAGTTCGAAACGCCCAACCATGACCACTGCATTAATTATACATTCAGACTCAACGTGAAAGTAACTTGCCAAATCAGATATTATACAAAAACAGACACCTATTATAAGAACAAAGAGCTTCAGACAGAAGTAGAACCAAGATAGCTAATCAGATTGGCCAAGTTGATCTGGTTGACATCCAACCCAAACCCGACCAGTTCATAATCATGCCAGATAAGGGTTACCCGACTCACACCCTATTGGTTAAAAACCCCAGTGGAAGCAAATTGACAGGTCCACAACCACAGGTGCCAAATTTAAGTGAAAAACTTGCCTTCTCATTCAAATCCCCCAGTGGTGGACCATGAATCTTTCCACCAGTGTATGGTGCACCCATCGGGAACCTTTCTACCAACTGATGTACCATCAGGTCATCCAGCCCATGCTTTTCATAGCTCATAAATGCACCTAAAGCTCCCAAAAAACCTTCATGCCGCAAAAACATTGCTTGTGCATCTCCCTGTGACCTAACAAAGAATTAGAAGAAGAAGATGATGGCAATGAAGAAAAATCTGAAAAAGAAAAAAGAGATGGAAAAGACCAGAGACAGAAAAATAAATTATTTCAGCTAGAACAATAAATTTTTGTAGTACAAAGGAAAACATTGTTACCAGAAATTAACCGCAAACGAGATTGTGTCCATCGTATAAGCGTGACCCCTTATAAAAAATCCTCCAAAAAATATCCGCTTAAGTCCAAATCGTAACGCATTAAGATACGATATCTACAAAAGAGCAAGTGTAAATTGGATACACAGGCATCATGTAGTAGCCATTGAACAACAACCTCAATGCAAGTCATAAGGAAAACTCAAAGCAAGTGACAACAATGCAATAACAATTGTTATCTCAAAGAATTTAAAGATTTCTTGGATTATGGCCCATTTTAAGTCAACAAGAATTTTGTTTGCGTTTGTAGAGCCTTCAACAGAAGGCACGCATTTACTATGGGCATAAAAGCATGAATTGCTGAACATTGTGATTTCAATTGCTAGACTCCGACCAAAATATTTAATGAAAGGATCCCACGTGCATCAACTCATAAGCACATACATTTGACAACATCAATGTGGTGCTCCCATTAATTTGCCCAAAAAAAGTTAGTCAATTCATGGACTGGGTTCTATGTTAAGTTCATCTGAAAATTTGTGGGGCAGTGTGTAATAAAAGTAAACTTGAAATTGTTTGGAGTAAAAAAAGTTCCATTTTATGATAACAATTGGTTTTTCCCCAACAGAAACATGTCATTTTACTTTCCCATCATAGACCCAATAAGCACGTGAACTTCAAAATACTCCTTTTACAAACTAAACTATACATACATTGTGTGTATACACATAACCATCCGTTGTAAGATGAAGTTTCTGTGCTCATGCAACTTGCCTGTCCGATGTTATACGAAATCATGCGCAAGAGTGACAAAGAGATATCTTCAGGTCTGTAGTCTTCAAGCTCCTTGTTCTCAGAAATAGCCTTGCCAAAACTAGAAGCAATCGTTGATGCAGAGAGACCAATCTGTGATGATTTGTAAGAATAAAGGATAGGTGCTAACTCTAACAGAATAACAGGAAGAAAAAAAAACTAAGAAATGAATGAATGCAGGCACACACATCAAACAATCACTCAACAGCATCCTTACAGGTCCAGAACCCTAATATGCGAACAAATGAAATAGATGGAATGCAAACCAACCATTTTACCTTTGAGTAATCCATACCACCATAAATGTCGCCTACAAGCATGTCTACTGATCTATTATCTCCCCGTTGACTTAGCTCCAACAGTTCATCAAAACTGACATGGAAATAATTGGGAGAATGAACAAATTTTTGGTGCAGAAGATGTAATTCAGTACAGTATTGACCAGAAAATCAAAACCACCTCTTGCATTTTGTTAACAGCCTTCCTAAGCCCCAGTATGTACCGCCGCCAACATTTGTCCCGCTAACCCGCTGGAACTTCCCATCCCCATCAACCTAAACCATGCAAGAATAGAAGCTTTAGTAAAAAGGTTTATACGGTGCCTAATCCCAAGTGAACAGTATATATATAGCAAGAAACAAATTGTGTACCTTGATCATACTGACACCGGACCCGATATTAACTAGAAGATACGGAAATAGCTCATTGTGGTCAATCTGCACAAACTCTTTATGACCTTCCGTGTGTGTGAAAGCTTCATGACGAATTGCCTACACAAAGCACGGTCAGAAAATGAGATTCTCAGCAAAAAAAATAAACAAACTGGAGGATGTAATGCCCACCTAACAACTCAAGCTTAAAATTTGACGTGCGTACAGATCTAGTACAGTTCTAAAACACTTGCACATGAGGAAATAAGTAATAAGGAAATGTTGCCTAATGAAAGAAACAAGTTCACTAATACTATCTTGTGCAGTGTTACTAGGACACTGGGCTATCATAGTTCTTCACAGTATGAATCTGCTAGAACAAATCAAGCCTTAAGTTAAACCTAGGTCAGATAAATCTAGAGCTCAATACCAATTCTGTGAATTGTTGAACAGTGTTACTTTTTTCTTCACCACATCAGGTGAAAGGAAAAAAAAAGGAGACTACTTCTTTCAGTAGATATCAACAGGCATTTCTGAGAACAAGGACAAGAACAAAAGAGACCAAGACAATGTAGAGCATGAAGTCGACAAGAGCACATCATTTTTATCCTCGTGATCAAAAAATTGGCTAGATCAACTTAAGCTATCTCAGACAAACAAAAAGCACAGTACAGCTTAAAATTGGTGTTTGATCTGAATTGTTTTTCTTCATTTTGCCACGGCAGGGCAGGTGAAAACTGCACTTGTTAACTTAGGACCATTACTGGGAAAAAGGACAAGAACAAAAGAGACCAATATAACATAGAGTATATAATATCCATCAAATTACTAAATGATTCAAACACCAATCTCATTCTCTATCACCAATTCAAATTTTGATAATTCAACCTCAACAACTCTTAGTTAGAGATGCTCCTTTTATTTTACAACTTTGATCACTATAGAAACTGGCAGAGATCCATATGAATCCCTGCCCTGTGCATCTACAAGTTTCATGAAGAATATACATATAACTCTTATGCCCATGCATCCACATACAATAACGAGTTAACCCTGGTTCCTACTTAAGGTAATATTTATGTCGGTTCATGAATGACATTTCATCAGCAGTAAGGCAATTAATAGATCCAAAACTGACATATGGTGCAACCACAAAGGTAACAATAAATGAAGTATAACATTTACTGGATAAAGCTACATACACTATGCAGTGGAAGCTGGTTTCATTGCATATGCAATCACCAACTAATCAATTAGAAGAGAATACAAACTTGATTAGAATTGAGGAATGCACCTTGAGCAAAAAATTTGCTCCAGCCACAAGACAGTTCATTTCGTCTTCCTTCTCAATACTAACACCAAGCCTATCCTTAAAGAGATCTGCAAACTTGAACGCTCCGCCACCTGTAGCCTTCTCACAAGTTCTAACTGGTTAGTAGAAGTAAATGCATCAAGAGTGGGCCAATTTCCAATGAGCAATGCAGAAAGAGGATCCCTAGATATTAAATAATTATGCGGAATTTTGTCTATCTTCAACCTATATTTTAATATCAGCACACTACCTATATCTACATCATCAATACCCCAGATTTTGTGAACTTATCATATGCGGCCTATCGAGAGCCATCTTCATTGTATATATGGTGAGAATCACGAGGAGAAAACACGAGGTGGGGCTATCTACTTCATGCTAATACGTGGAAAAGAAAACAAAAAGTGAAAGAATCCATGAGGGTATTAATTGAAACAGCGGAACAAAAAATTTACCTTAATCATGGCATTGTCATTATTTGGAGCCTCCGAATTCCAACCATGTGAATCCATCCCTACCGAGCCAATGACAGGATTAGGAGCAGTATGTGACCAGAGTACTTAAAATCCTTTGGCACTGAATGATTCTCAACTACACAACCTTAAATGAGAAGTCAAAAATGTAATCTGACAATAGGTGCAGTTTACTCAATCAGCAATTAGGACGTGAACTTCAAATCAAGAGGGGAAAATAGTCATACCACCATGGTGAAGCTGCTTTGAAGAGATAAAATCTAAGCACTCATTGATCTTGGCTGTCTCAAACTTCACAAAATGAAGCCTCCCTCCCAAGATAGGGTAGCTTCTCCTGTTTCCATTTGAAACACCCAATCTCTCCTTTAC
The DNA here is from genome assembly GCA_951799425.1 of Ilex aquifolium. Lineage (NCBI taxonomy): Eukaryota > Viridiplantae > Streptophyta > Magnoliopsida > Aquifoliales > Aquifoliaceae > Ilex > Ilex aquifolium. Next base: position 24,648,970 of record OX637404.1, read on the forward strand.
TGTCCTCTTCCTCCTGTCATTGACTGACCGCTCCTCGTGTCTTGAAAAATATATCAACTTGATGAGAGATCCTGGCATAACACATTCAGAATAAGAAAGAGGCTGCCTATGCATAAAACTTTCTGTGGTCGTCTGAAAATCTAACATGACAATAATAACTACAAATCAACGAGTAGGATAATAACAATAAAGAGGAGCATGACAATAAAATCAGGATAGCTGTCGAGAACCTGGCATGATATTTACCATTCTGGTGGTCATTGTCAAGAGTTAAAGACTTTTAAGAATTCTACAATCACTACAATCATAGGAAAATGTCACTGCGGCTTCAATGTCACTTGAAAACCAGGCTATTCAGAAGGATTTGTGGAAGCCACGTAGGGCACATTAAAATGGGAATTATTAGAGAAGAAAGAATTATAAGGCAATATGCATCCAGTTGACTAATTACAAGTTAACTACAGCAAGTTTTTATCCAAAAAAAAAGCTCCACTAATGATATGCTATTACCCAACATGTGATGTAATTCTTGCAGTTTTATATTTGTTACAAAAAAACGGGAAGGAACAGTAGGAGACACACTTTTGCAACATTACCATCTTCAAGTTTATTTTCCTTAGAAATGTGAATTGCTGGTTCAGATAATCAAGCTAAGGAAATTACAGAATTATTGCCCCTTTACAGTTGGTTGCACTAGAAATGGCAAAGCAAATAATTGCCTCCCATGAAGTTTAACCAGAATGACTTGGAGGCAAAAGAAACCCAATTTAATATTTGCGACGCTGCAGCCATACATGCTTGGGCTGGGTAAGGGGATGAGAAGAATGGAAACAGAGGTATCATGCACATTTATAATTTACTATACACCAAATTAAGCTTTTCTTTTAAATCTCACTAACCCGCAAGAATCATCAGAAAATAAAGCAAACCAAAAAATGCTATTAAAAGAAAAAAGGTAACAATACAAAGAAAAATACAACCCATTAACATATCTTATTAATAAAAACATAACTATTAGGAAAAAGTTTCAAAACTAGGAAAAAAAAAACTTAATAAACAGTGTTGAAATATCAAGGAATGAATAAACAACAAAATTAATGGATAGAGTAGGGCCAGAATCAACATATAAACACAGAAAACCAATCCTAGTGAAGAAACCACACAATGAAGCCCCATGAGCAACACAATTGTCTAACAATAACAAAGGTTTAATTCACCTCCAATATCCAAAGCCAAATGGTAGATATCATCAGATTGATTAGGTAGCAGAATTGTTGGGTCTTTCTCCTCAAAATTCCCCTTAATAACAGCACCACTGAGGTCGAGTTGCGGCCGAGAAGTGGACCTGTGAATTGAACTCCCGACGGGCGGAGCCATCTCTCTCTCTCCTCCTCCTGTCTCAACAATATCCTTTCCAGACTTGTGCCTAATTTCTTCATTTATATCGTCATTTCCAAGAGGTGGGTGGTCTTCTGTTAAACCAGCCATTACTCCCTGCTTCCTTCCTAACCCCAACCCCAAATTATTACTACTGGGTCAAAGTCCACTCTTGGGTTAGTTGTCCTATATTCAAACAAACCAGGAAACTCATAAATTAAAATACCTAGAAAATCTATGACAATACAAATAAATGAACCGATAGTGACCAATTCAACTTCAACATTCAACCCAAATATAAAATAACCAAGAAACAGCTCAGTGTTTTAACCCAAAATGAAGATTAGAGCATAATTGAGAGACCAATTAAAATTATGAAAAAAAAGGAAAAGCTTATTCTTTCACTTTCAACAGAATTCACTGAAGTTTGGTGGAACAAAGCAAATGCAATACAACAGAATTCACTGGAGTTTGGTGGAGCAAAGCAAATGCAATACAACCACCGTACTACTTAGCGTTTGTTGTTTTCCACTTCAACCGAACAAAGAAAACGGCTATAAATTACCCTTGTCATTATTGGCACAAAAAGTGAAGTAACCCACATGTTCATGACAAGCCCAGATAAAAACAACTGCTAAAATGGGGATTAAAGAAAATTGAGGTTGATGTTGAAGACTATATGTAAAAGGGTCTTCAGTGTTCAGTCAAAGTGAACTGAATAGAATGAAACAACAAGAACATCACCAAAAAAATGAAAGTAAATTAAAAAAAAAGCTTTATTTGTTGGATTGCTGATGAGTGATTCGAGGAGGATTTTAGGGAAACATGAGAAGACGATGGGGTTGCTAGCCGACTCTCTATCTCTACGGTGTGAGAAATAATGTGGTCTAATGGTGATTGGACACTCGCGATGCGTTCGCGTGAAGGTTACGTTCCGTACAGAGCGAGACTGAGAGAGGCGGGTAAATAAGAAATGGAGTACTGTACATGTCCGCGAATGACGTTGAAGCTGACGACTAGAAATCAAATGCTTACAAAAATAGTCATTGTCTATCTTTTTCATTGGGCTAATTCACATATCCACCCCCTAAATCTATCTAATATTACACCTACAACTTAAAGTTTCCTTCTTAATTCACGGTTAAAATTAATCTAATTTTTATTTAATATAATAAAATTTAAAAATATCATCTTCTCTATATGATCTTTAATGTCAAACAATTTAATCAACACGCTTCTCGATTAATCTACACCTACCTCTCTCTTATGTCTATCATCTATCGCTCTCTTATTTTCTTTTTGTCTTCTTTAATTTGAAATTGTATGATTAAGGTCGAACAGTCTCAATTTCAACACAGAATTCTAAGCAGACTCGTGGAGCTGCAGTTTGGATTATGGTAAGCACAAAATTATTGTTAGTTTATTCATATAACAACATGACTGTATGACATATAAAAGGATTAAAGGGCAGAATTGAACTAAATTGATATAATGGTTATTTAATACTCAATTTGAATTATATTATTAGGCTGTTTTTAATAACTTTATAAATAATCTACCATCATCATCTTAGTGTATTCGATATTATATAATAAGTGATGTCAAATGCGACATGTTTGATATTAGTATCTAAAAAAAAAATTCCTATTGGTTAGAAATTTATTTTTTATCTTTTTTTTAACTTAAAAATGGGCATATACTTTATCTAAGATTTAATTCCGATATAATAATATAGACAAATTGATTGAGTAATCTATATAATAAAGTAGCTTACAATTCAAATCTCAAAAGATAAACAAAATGACTTTTGTTTTTCGCGGTTCAGATCACTTTAAATTTTACTTTAAAGTAAATCTAACAACTAATATTAACACCCTAAATTTAATAGGAAAAATAGGGGGGCTAAGGGTGTGTTTGAAGTGATTTTTTAAAACTACTTCTATAAATTATTTATCATAAGTACTTTAAAAAAAATAATAGTGTTTGAAACCGCTTCACCATTACCTCTACCACCACTACCCCCACCACCACCACCATCGCCGCCGCCACCACCATCGCAGTCGCCACCACCATCGCCGCCGCCGCCGTCACCGCCGCCACCACCACCATCGCCGCCACCCTCGCCGCCATCACCGCCACCACGGTCATTGCCACCCACCACAACCATCATCGTCTCCTACCACCACCACCTCTCACTCCACTATAATCGATACTTAAATTCATTTATCTCTCTTTTATGTTTATGATTTGATTTTGGATATGAATACAAATATGTTTATTATTTATCATTTTTTATTACTCTGTGCCTTTAGGCACAGGCAATAACTAGTTTATCTATATAATATATATATATCTTATTTGGATCCACAAAAACAATATATAAATTAAAAATCTACTTGATAAACATTATAATCAAATTGAACCCAAAAAAAAACTTTAATTCTTTAAATAATAATTCCCAGAACTTTAGACCAATAAAAAATGAAAATAATATTTTTTTTGTTCATGTCGAATTCATTTTATTCTATATTAATAATGTGTTGTCTCGAAAATTGATTTACCCAATATTCTTCAAACCAACCCTCTAATCGGAATTCATAACCAAAAGCTTTATGGTGAAGTAATGTAACTCGCCTTCGGTGTCCACATAACATCAGTTTCTGGGACCCAACTTCAGCTGACCACCAACTGTAAAGGTGCAGTGTCGCAGTATGATCCATATACCAAACAAGTTAGGACACAACCCAGCATACAACCTCTTTATCTATATCTGGATCATGACAATGCATACAAGATCAGAAAAAGAACAAAATGACTTCAACCTTTAAACAAAGGGAAACAAATCTGCAGTGAGGTCTACTATCTCCATTGGAAAAATGGAGTAATCAGTGACAAAATATGAACCGGATCCAATATCAACTAGACACCATCTTCTAAAAGATGAGGTTGAATTGGTCAGATGTAAGGAGATTAGCTGATTAAGTAAGTAGGGTCTTTCCGTCAACAATTCATTGCTTGCTTTGCACCATATAACACAAAAAATCGTAGCCACAGATAAACTAATTTACACCCAAATAGAAGCTTTATATTTATGCAGATTGCTTTACATCCCAGAAAAACTAGTTTTCAAAAGCAGTTCTCTAAGTACAAGGCATCACGGGGAGAGAAAAAAAAACCCAAAAGATTAAAAGATCACATTCTTTTGCCAGTTTTCCGATCTTCTCTTTTTTTGTCATCATTATCAAGCATCAGCAGCCTTCTCCAAAGGTGCAGCTTCTGCACGTTTTGCCTCATAATTTTTTACAGCTGCCTTTATTGCATCTTCAGCAAGCATGCTGCAGTGGAGTTTAACTGGTGGGAGGGAGAGATGCTTTGCAATTTCACTGCAAAATCATTGAAAATAACACCAATTTAGAAACATAATTGACCAGAAGTGATATGAAGGGCTACTGTCAAATCTCCAAGCTTTCAGAGGGAATAAATAACGGTCTCACACAAAATTCAAGCTGAAAACAAGAACAAAGCAACATCTAGGATGAAGCATTTGATTTCACTCAAGAGGAAACCTTGCATGTAAGATGGAGAGAAATATTATGATGGCACACAAAAGGTGAGAACACAAACAGGGAATTCAAATCAAGAAATACAAAAGACGACTTGATTATTTTTTACCTTTTCATTCCAATTTTTCATAGCAGACTTGATAGTCTGCAACGCTAAAATACCTTTGCCACGTCAAATTTCAGCTCCACACAACTTAGAACAAGAAATGACAACTAATGAGCGAGAAGGAGGTATCCCCACTGCATCAAACAACTTCTACCCACATTGGGCACCAAATGATATCTGTGTCCACATTGAATATCTAGGGCAGATTATGCTGAAGGGAGTTAAGCCGAGGAATGTGCCCATTGGCACAAGAGATCACTTACAACAGATTCAAAAAATTGAGAAAGGGAGGAGAGAACTAATTACTAGAGTGATGAAGCATTCAAATTCTTAGGGCAAGAGATTTCGCATAACCCTCAGCGGCAGCACAACCTCTATAAGATAGAACTCAACTCTCGTATTCCAATTATATTTGCAACTCAAAGCATGAACATAAATAGGGGAAATGAAGGTCATTCTTCTTAAAGGAAAATATTAATTGACATCACCAAATACATAAAACACAACATGACAAACAAAACAACTAGAAGCCAGTACATACACATGACATGCAAAATATGAACACTAGTAATCACAGTTCAATATGAGAAACTAAACTAGTTATATAAACATGTCAAACTAAAAGGGAAAAGGCAGAACTTACGTATTCTTGATAGTTAGAACTTCCTCCATTTGTTTTCCCTTCACCCATTCGGTAGCTGAAAATAAGAAAGCTAATCGTTAGCATTGCTCCAAGTGCAAAAGCCCCTAAGAACTTTAAGCACCATATTTGAAACAATCTCTTAGTTGAACATTTTTCTCAAATAGATAGATACAAAAGCATGCTCGATAGAAACATTTAATGACCAACCAAGCATAGGAGGATCCCATTGCAACAGAGCACTCAAACAGAATATTGTTAAGTTAAAATTTCAAGCCACCACCATAACGGTCTAAAAGCATCTTAGAAAGTAAAATTTCCAACAGCAATCTGAATCCAACAGCTTAGGATTGTGTGACACCAAGGGAAGCAACTCTATTAGTGTGACCCTTTATGAGATAGTCTATTGTGAGAGAAATGTTTTCAGCATCACATTTGTCAAAACAGTACTTGAAAGTTCAATTGCCACTCACCAATATAATACTTCATAATGATGTCAAATAAAAATACACTGGATTAAAAGCGGATACCAACATATTCGTGATTGCCCTTGCTGAAACATAACCAATCTCCATAAATTTGCAGCTATTCGATTCAAACCAGAACAACTCATGCCAAAATAACATACATATGTCAAATCACAAAGTCCCCCCACCAACCCCACCCCAAACCAAAACACGATAATACTAGATAAATAGGCAGGTCCATCCTGCTGACCTGGCCAAAACACCCGAGCATAGAAACAGGAACAAGCTGACCTGGGCCCACGGGAAGGACACGTATCCAGATTCACAATACCAACACGATTTGATCTTCAGTATGAAAATTACCTAAATAGACAAGGGGGAACCTTTGAAGGAAACCCTAACTTGAGCAAGAAGCTACTCCACCTAGACATTCGCACCATTCCTTGGGCCCGAAGTCTCTTAATGGCCAAGATTCCCAAAATATTCCCCCAAATATTCCCTAAAAATCCATTACATAAGGAATGGTATAGTGTAACAAGGGGTAAGCATTTATACTGCCCCTAAGAAACCCTATTGTGTATTCACACCCCCTTGAGCAATAACACAGCCCAACCTCACTCTTGCTCTTTAGCAGGACGAACTAATCTAATCTTTGCATTTTCGGTATTCAGTTCTTAATCCATCACTTACAGCATCCATCTAGAAGTTCATTCTTTAACGTACTCCTTGGTTTTTTACACCATCAAACACACACACACAAAAAAACACATTGATATGGGGGAGAAAACCTCTGGAGAAACATAATGATAATCAATTACTGTGTCATAAACTAAGCCAATATTCTTTCCAAGTAACAAAATTTTGCTCATATAAACAAATTCTCGCACAATACACAATAAAAAACTGATAACCCAATCAAACGATTGAAAAATCCCAAACAAATTAAAAAAAAAATATCCATTCAATCATTCCAAGCGGCCTAACCCACAACACTAAATACTAAGATTTAGTTTCAACATAAACATTTCCTGGCAAATTTTCCAGTAGCAGAAAACGGAATTAGCCCCGTTGAGAAAATACTCCCAAAAATCCCTATAAATTCATCACATTAACGGATTTCTCAAACTACTAATCATTCCCACAGGTAAATATAGCTCAGACAGAATAGATATGCACTTATAAATACACATATGTATGTATAGGTTCTAGACGTTCCGTATAAGTTTCGAGAGACTAACCTACAGAAGAAGAAGCGATGGCAGAGCCACAACCGAAGGTCTTGAAACAAGCATCAACAATCTTCCCAGTCTTGTCGTCGACCTTGATCTGAAGCTTCATGACATCGCCACACGCCGGCGCACCGACGAGCCCAGTTCCTACCGTCGGATCATTCTTGTCAAATGATCCGACGTTGCGCGGGTTGTTGTAGTGGTCCACGACCCTCTCGTGATAAAATCGCGGCAACACCTGTATTGCCGGCGATCGGGACTCTCCGAGAAAGCCCAGACCTAGAAGTCTTCTCGCGCTTTGCCTTAACATTTTTGCTGATTGTTTCGAGCTGAATTGAGAATGAAATTGTGTTGAAGTTTCGGTTTAGGGTTTGCGGTGATATAAAGGTTGTTTGGGTGGAGGAATAAAGGCGGTTCGACGAGGATCGAGAGAGAGAGAAAGAGTGGGGGACACGTGGCGTGATATTACCCAGGCTCTTGGAATCGAATGCTTACAAGTTACAAGTTACACCTTCTGTTCTGGAGTTCTTCTAATTTGGGCCAGGGTAAAGGTTGAGTTATTGGGCCGGACAACCATATGGGAAAAAAAGAATTTTTTAGGTGTGGGTACAATTTTTTAGACTTATTTGAGTAAAAGTGTATGGGTAAGTTGTTTATTCCATTAAGTACAATTTTTATAAAAAAATTTATGTTTAGGTACAAAATTCAAATGAATTAAAATCATTTTTACCTAAACACCCTTCCTTAATTTATGCAGCTATCATTGACAGTTATTTTAGGAAATGAATATGTAAAGATTACATATTTGTTATCTTTTAATTTTTGAATTTTGAATGAGCAGTTATGTGAGAGATTTTAGGCAGCCATTGACAGATATTTTAGGAAACAAATATGTAAATACTACATATTTTTTATCTTTAATTTTTTGAATTTTGAATGAGCAGTTTTGTATGATATATGCAATAAATGTTTTGTTAGATATTATGTATTGTTCGTTGTTGGGATGTAGGAAAAAAAGAACTTCTTTGTTTTTTTTTAATGGGTGTAACTGTTTTTTAATGGGTGTAACTGTTTTTTAATGGGTGTAACTATTTTTTTAATGGGTGTAACTGTTTTTTAATGGGTGTAACTATTTTTTTAATGGGTGTAACTGGTTTTTAATGGGTGTAACTATTTTTTCCGGTGAAGAAGTTGTCGGAGACGATACACAATTACTTGATCGTAGACGACGATGAACAATAACTCGTATTCCTCTATTTTTTTAGACAATGAACAGTAACTCGTACTCCTTGTTTTTTTGGACGATGAACAGTAACTCGTATTCCTCTCTTTTTTTGGACGATGAACAGTAACTCGTACTCCTTGTTTTTTTGGAGGATGAACAGTAACTTGTATTCCTTGTTTTTTTGGACGATGAACAGTCACACTTCTGACATTCCCATGGACATAGAATCTTTTTGCCGAAAAGGATGAATTTTGATAATTAAACCCCCTATTTTCCCTCCCATTACTTGATTGCTGCAAAAAAAAAACGGATGGAAGATGATAAGTTTTCATACATGTGCTATTTACCGATGACAATAATGACATTTTTAAAATATATGCACTTTACCCTAAATAAGTTTTTGAGTTATACTTTTGCCTAAATAAGTCTAAAAAATTGTACCGACTTCTAAATTACCCAGGAAAAAAAGACAATCTATGTGCAGGACCAACGGGCCACTGTGTGCAGATTGGCCCAAATCTCATTGGGCCATAAGACTATTGGATGAAAGAATTGACAACCTTAGGATTCGTTTGGTTGCAGTATTAAAAGATGTACTAAAAAGTCATAACAAATTAAAACTCTATAATCTAACTTTATCATACATTTTACTAAAAATACTCCGTATTATATGTAATTGTATTTTGTTTTCGTATAAAATTTATATACGAATAATACATTTTACTCGTACTATTGAACCAATTTTAATATCACCTGAAGACGTGATATTATAGTACATCAAAATCATATTAAGTTATATTTTATTATTTTTTCCACCAACTAAACAAAAACATGCATAACTAAAATAGATAGATGATTTTTTAGTCAATATATAATTAATACTCTATTATCTCGCTCCTATCTAGTGTCTTAACAAACACCAGATTACAATAAATATTATTTTTATCTCATATTTAATTTTATGTTTTATTTGCTTATACATAGCTAGCGCGTATTAGCTAATACAATCATTTCTTTTATTATGCGGGAATCAAACGAGCCCTTAGTGTTATGGTTTCAACTCTCAATAAATGATAGAGTCGGATGTCTCTTGAGTTATCGTGCGTTTGGAAATTCGAGGTATTAATCATTAAAACTCTAACAACATAACTAGCGGCGTTAATGCTTGCGAGCCACTCTAACATTGTTTTATTTACGATGGCCATGGTCAGACAGAACCTATTTGAGCAGTTCTCATAGAACTAGACTGGTTTATGATAGGAATGTCTTGCTGGACTTGGCATTTTAGGACAAGGAATAGCATGGTTTCACACCCGAAGGCTAAAAATTATGGGCCGTGATGTACTCTATATTCGGCTTTTTTCCGTTCTTTCATCCTTGAAAGTAGCCTGGCCCAGACCAATTTGCATAGATTTGACACCAATGGATGGTGGCCAACTCAGTCGAGTTACGTGAAACCTGATCCGAACACTTCTGATTACAATATGAAATAACAAAAAAAGAAAATTACTTCAGTAAACAAGCCTGTGACCATTTAATAATATAAGAAGGAGAAGCACAAGTAAATATTTATCGGGCACAGGCAGTGTATGTTTTTCCCTGAATTTGAAAATCGATCCACAAAACTTAATTTCAAGTTTCATGTAGTAGTTAGCCAATAGTGATTTATTGTTATCTAGTTATTCAATTTTTGAAATAATAATGCCACCTAAAATAATTCCTAAACGCTACTCACCCATGTATTAGTATACGTCGCCTATTATTAAAAATTAATAAATCACATGAGCGATGATTCAACCCTTTTAAAGTTGAAATCAACCGAGGAAGAACAGGAAAAAAAAAATTACATATATGTTATTTCCTAGAATATTGTAGGAATAATATTAACTTATAATTGTCTTCTCACACCTAACAATCATAATAATCAGGTGCTCACCACTCTTGCAATTATTGCAGTTATTATCAAACCTAGACCAGAAAATTAGCAGAGGGTAGCAATCTCTAAAGTTTTGAAAAAATTTATGGCCATAGAATTGGAAGTATTCCATAAATAAATCTATTGCAATTAAGGTGATGTTTCAAATCTTGGTAGATAACCCACTTGCCCTAAGATACCATTATTGATCATTATTATCCTCCAATCCATGGATGAATGATTTACAAATGGGGATGATAATTGTGTCGTGGCGGCAATATTCATGTTGTCTTAATTCGAGTTGTGTCGAACATCAGTCAATCTTAACTAAGAGTGGCAATCGTGTCATATTCGTGCCGTGTTATTACGGGTTCGTGTCGAGTACTAGTCAACTCTAACCTAACTCATTTAATTAATCATGTTGTGTCGATCTGACTTGTTTATTTTCATGTTGTATTCGTATTGACCCATATAACTTATGAATAAAGAATTTAACGCTAAGATTTAAGTTTAACTTTCTATTATCATTTAATTGAATCTATTCTCATACTTTTTCTATAAAATAAAGATTAACTTAATAAACATAACAAAAAAATGACTAAAAATATTTTTTTGTACAATAATTATGTCAATATTATTTGATAAACCATAACAAATAATTGGTATTTTATTCTTATAATACTAATTAAACTTGTTAATCGTATCAATTTCGTGTTGTTCGTGTTTGACACTAACCCGACCCATTTATTATTCATGTTAATGAATTGTGTCATTTATGGAATCGAATTGAGAAATGATAAACCGTAACCTGCTAATTTCATATCGATTTTGAGTCGTATTTTCGTGTTGTATCAAAAAATTGTCACTTTCTGCTAATATTTTAAAATAATCAATCCTAATTCACTAATTTAATGTCCACTTGGAGAGTTGCAGCCCTTATTTAGACCCATGGCTTTACCTAGTGGGGGTTGGACCGGAGGTATATTCTGATCCATTCCTACAACAATGCTATTGCAGAGTAGCATCTGTTTTTTTCTTGTAGACTTACAATGAAGACTGAGACATATGCACCATGAAGTTGTTGTAGTTGCTAAGCTCTTTACTTATTTATAATGGTTTGCTTTTGTATTATTGCAAAAGACACAAACAATCACATCAAAACCCAAACTTTTTCTAAAATTAACATATCCTTCATTGCCTCGTACAGTTGACCAACTTTGAGCATAGCTGGAACCACCTTCGATTGTTTCATCCTCAAGTGAACCGAATACTTTTAAGTTTGAGAATCGGGATTCTATTCTAATGTATGTCACTTGTGACAATCTTAATTTGAACTCATCTTCAATCCTTTGTCACCATATATCAAAAGCAGAAAAAAAAAAAATTGAAAAATGTGGATCTATAAGTGTTTTGGAAGTTGGGTATTAAATTGCCTTCGAAGTGGGATTACAGCTCGTCTCATGGTCGAATTTTGGTAACTTTTTTGGAGTCATATCACGAGAAATTTATTATTCACGAATATTCTAGATTTGGCGTGAATGATCTGTTTTTGACCGGACCGGAGAGGGGATTAGTCGAAGTGCGCGTAAGCTGGTTCGTATATTTTTAATCGTTGAACTAGAAAAAAAATAATTTAAATTGCCTTCTAAATGAGAATTATATATTTGAAAATAAAGAAGAAATAACCAATTTTTTGTTTTTAACTTAATGTGGAGAAACATCAACTTTGATTGATTTTGTATAGACGATTGGTATGCAATATATAAAAGGTGAGTGTGAGAGTTTACTTATTTTTGGCCATACATGATACAACAAAAAATAATGAAGTAGGTTTGCAAGTTGGAGTTGAAAGAGGAAAGAAAAGAAAAAATAATGATGCACATGTCACCTTTTATACTGTCGGTTTGTTTGTTTTTGTTAATGGGAAGTCTATTACTCTTTCCCTTCCAATTGTCACTCACAGTACGTACATGATATGCAACTTGCTGCAGGTGAGCCTTTCATGTCTTATCTTCTGAACCTTAGGGTTGTTGAAGCTATACATTATTATTCCCCTCTCAAGCATGCATGTTGATATATTTACATGTCTTCCTCCTTTTTTTTTTAGTTTAACGATTATGTGTGTCTGGACTAGTTAACGTGCATTTCAATTAATACTCTCTCCGATCCGATTAAAGACAGGTCAATGCAAGGACTAAGGTAGGTATTCACGAATGATAAATTCCTTATGACTTAACCTCAAACAGTTGTCAAGATTCAATATTTACATCTCTTCCATTGATATGAAAAAAGAGACTTCATCGTAGAGTCCAACCATTTTCATTACTCAAACTCATAAAATTCAGATCATAATAAAAACAACTTTATTATTGTGCTAAGATCTATCCTTAATAAAATATTATATTTAGTTGTCATTGATGAGAATCTTAAAGAACAGATGAAGATCGCACTAAGATCTGTCCTTAATAAAATATTCTATTTAGTTGTCATTGATGAGAATCTTAAAGAACAGATGAAGATCAAACGGAGATCTTTGGGATTATGTATACAAACTAATTGTCATTGGGTTCACACCAACAACCTAAATGTTAGTGAACCTAAACTCTTTCCATGAAAGTGCATGCTACAAAATTTCTAGAGAGAATTGCATTTTAGAACTTGGGCTTGATTGAAGTCAATGGTCAACCAAGTGTGTTACGAATAATCCTTACTAGGTTTACGACTTGGGCTTGAAAATTTACCCCACCTTGCTGATTTAACGATGTTCTTACTTTTTTTTTAGTAAAAATTCATTCCCCAAAGCAATTATTAAATTATATAATAGAGAAAACCTCAAAAGATAATTCAAGTAGTAATAGAGACGAGTTTTAAATCTAGACGTCTTGAGTTCGAATATTGACAAGCCTTTAGGGTCAAGTCATGAGAGATATCTCTCATGAATAACCTAGTCCCGACGTGGATGACTTGTCTTTACTGAACCGAGGAAGAAATTAGTCGATATGTACATAAGTTAATCCGGTCATCCTTAACCGTTAAACAAAAAAAAAAAGATATAATAGAGATATGTTTATTATTAAGAAAACTTAGGAGTCTGCAGAAAGTCTGTCAGTCAAAACTTCTCATCCAAAGAAATGAATTATTTTTGGAATCTTTCACTACATGAAACCTAGGTTTACTTACAGTTTGTTTGTTCTCTGGTCTGGCTTATTCCTCTCCAGCCACATTTACTGCAGTTCACCCTCGTATTAATAGGAACTGATCAGGATGTGCGCTGTATCACAGAGAGTGACATCCACCCCAACGCATTTTCTTATTTTTTTTTTCTTGACAAATTATTTATTATAAATTTAAATAGAACCCATTTTATATAAGTGAGTGTATCGTATAGATTAGATGATATATATGATTTAAAAGGGTTAAAAAATAAATAAATGTGAGATCTCGGCCTCAATCAATTGTCACCCAAAGTAATTCTTTTTAAGTCAATATATTTTCTTTTCTTTTTTGTGGGTAAAACGGTTAGGGGTGTCTGGACCAACTTATGCGAGTTTCGACTAATCACCTCCCCAGCCGGTCAAAGGTAGACCATTCATATCAAGAATAAAATATTCATAAAAGATAAATCTTCCTTAACATAATTTCAAAAAATTTTCAAATTAATATATATATATTCATATGGACAAGACAAGAGGACAGCTAGGTTCAGAATGAGTTACATTCATGCATGGTGTTATGTCAATTGTCAAAGAAGTGTCTGTAGCTGCATAACAAAAAAATCATTTCTTTAACAATTATTTTCCTTCTTAGGTTTTTTTTACTAGTTATAGAATGCGGGACCAAATGTCTTTTAACATTATATGAATTTAGTTAAAGAAAACTTTGGGAAAAATAAAAAAAAAAACTAGTCGATCACCATTGAGCCCTTGACAACACTAATAGTGGTCCCTCCCCCACTGAACCAACTTGATACAATATTTAATCTTTGTTTACTTCAAAGATATCAATTAAATTAAATAATAGTTTACCTTTAAGATGCATGCATGAGAGAGAGAGAGAGAGAGAGAGAGAGAGAGAGAGAGATTATTTATTTCTGTTTTCTGCATGAATTCATCACCTTGAACTTTTTATAGACCACACAGTTAGGTCTCATCCTCATATTTTTAGGGTAAATTGCATTTAGATTTGTTAAAGTTTGTCACTAACTTACACGGACCCCCTCGGGTATAAAAAATAACATTATCACCCCTCAAACTGTGGGTGCATATAAAACAAACACCTCTAGTTGTTAGCTCCCTTCAATATACTGTAAAAATTGAATGACATCAACATATTATTTTACATAAAATTTCTAAATTACCCATCAACATATTATTCTAATGTATAATATTCAAGAGAAAACCCAATAATTATCCATGCCCCCAAAACACTCCCAAGCGGATCCACCTTTCAACCCCTAAATGCACATCTAGCACAAAATCAACCCCCATTCTTCCCCTCCCTGTCCAATCCTTCCACCCTAACCCCATGTACCCATTGTTGCAAAAAACCACCAAGAAGTGTCTTGGGGGAGAGGGGGAGGGGAGAACAGATGCACAGCAGACCCAACTCCACCCCAATCCAAGTTGAGAGTGACAGTGGGGAGAGGAAGGGTCCTTGTTCACTGATAGGGTAGAGTGCGATGAGGAAGTAATCGGTGCCTTCGGTGGTGATGATTGCGTAGAAGCTGGGATAAAGATAGAACAGAAGGAAAAAATGAGATATCTTATGGGTTTCACGTTCGGGTCGGGTTGGTTAGCTTTGGGTTTGAAATTTGGTTTTATCTGAATTTTATCAAGTATAAAATAGACATTTTGCAAATTCTGTCAAGTCTGTTAGCTAGTTGCTACTGACAGGAGGTCTCAGTGTAATTCATCAAATTTGAGGGGTCCGTCTATATAAGTGACAAATCTCAAGAGGTTTAAATGTAATTTACCTTATTTTTTATTTTCTTTGAAAAAGCTGAAGGAAAAAAAAAATACTAAAGTAAGACGCAAACACACGTATCCAATAATTATCTCAAACATAGACTTTCAATGATCAATTTTAATTTTTAATTTAATATGAATATGATTAGTTGAATAAAGCTTGATATTTTTCCCCGATTCTCACTTTTCCCACTTAGTTTTGCTTAAATATGAAACTTATTTTGCTCATTTTCAAATGGGTATAACCCATATGAAAAAAAAAAGGTAAATATCATAACTAGTTCTTAAATTTTGCCATATGTTTAAAAATAGTCCATAAATTTTTAATTATCTTAATTTAATCTCTTAATTATCAATTTCGTGTAAATTAATTCATTCAATTAATTTCAACCGTAGGAACAAACGATATCACATGACAAACACGTGACTTGCCTCTATTTATTCTAATGACTGAAATTGACAAAAAAAACTTGGTTGACACAAAATTAATAGTTGATAAACTAAATTGAGACAGTTGAAAGTTTACAAATTACTTTAAAACGCGAGAGAAAGTTTGGAAACTGATTATAATATTTACCCTATAAACTTATTATATCCAATGATATATAATTGCTTGTACATTCCGCATTAATAATTGTTTTTGTATATAAAGTTGTCAGATTTTTATTTTTATTTCACTACAAAATTAGGGTTGTTTTAAACAAGTTTTTTACGGCGACAGTATTCACCATCACAAAAAAGCGTGTTTTAGAGGAAATATTTTTTTTTTTGTGATAGTCCTATCATAAAAGGTTTATTTGCTACCGCAAATACAATTTGAGACGGACTATTGCTGCCACAAATTTTTTTTGAAACTCCACTTATTACGGTAAAGTGTTGTGACATCATACCTTGCCATAATAAGTGAAGTCTCAAAAAGTCTTTATAACGTCAACAACTGTACCAAATAGTATTTGTGATAGGAAACAAACTTTTTATAACAGCACTACTGCCACAAAAAAATTAATTTTTCCTTCAAAACATGCTCTTTTTTTGTGACAATGGACATCGCTTCCACGAAAAACAAATAAAAAAAGACTTTGACCTTTTTATTTTATCTTTATGGTCATTTTGATCCAATCTCTTCAACTCCACCACTCCTCTAGCTATAAGGATAAAAATTATCTAATGCACATAAAGCAAAAGCAAGCAACTAGAATTTCTAGTCAAGCATATCTTAGGTTTCATGCATTCAATATTATTTGAGTTTACTTGTAAAAAAATATATAGATAAAGTACTTTAAAAAATTATCTCAAGGAGGTAGGAGTATTGGATATATTAGAGAAATATAAAATACAATATCAGTTCCTTTTAAGAAAATTATCTCATGGAAGGGTTAAGTGTATGAGATAGATGCAAAATAGTATTTTTTATTTTTTTTTGGGTAGCTGGGGAAATCCCTACCCTGTTCTCGACGAGTAGAGACACGCTTATGTCGTTTAGGCCAGTTAATTCAAATAGAACTAAGTACAAACTCCATGTGCATTAAAAATAGTTTTTTTTTAATAGTTCCTATAGGAGATATCCCAGATGCCACTTTAAGCACCAACTGGTATCAGACGCAACTATAAAATACATATATATATTTATCACCGTCTACAAGTCCATAGGTTATATAAGAAAAGTTATCCTATGTACGATCCCACACTGAGTGGTTGAGTTGTCGGATAATGGGCAATGAATAAATCGAGTTTGATATTTTTTGACCATATAAAATCTAAGTTTAACCTAGCTATCCATGTAGTTAGAAAGGTTGTTGTGTTTATTCGAATTTTGCGTTGACATGAATTTAAATAATGTATAACTTAAATTTTCTCCATTTTTAAGTGGGGAAAAACAAAAAAAAAAGTATAAAACGATGCTTATTTTAGGTGCCAACATTCACACTTTTATCAATCATTCATTTACTTTATCCTCGTTAGTTATAATGAAAGACAGATAAAAGGATGATAATTTTAAAAAAATACTAGAAATCCCAAAAATAATATCTTCAATTTGCAAAACCCAAAAATATTTTGGGCTGATCTAGAAAACTCAAAGTGAAAATTGGATGTGAGTCCCCCTAGATGGACTTGTTTGGACTTAAGTCCGGCAAGGAAACTTATAAGGGGCTAAGTCCGTTTTTAAAATTATGTGTAATGAGTTAAGTCCACTTTTATTTTTAATCCCTAAAACACCCTTAACGGTGTTAATTATGGTCAGAAACAGTAACGTCATTATTGTTTAAATTTTAGATATATTTCTCTCTCTCTCTCTCTATATATATATATATATATATATATATATAGGATATATATATATAGATATATCAACAGAAACAACGGTTTTTATGGAAACTGAATTTTTCAGTTTCCATAAGGCTTGAATCACGGCATGAGTTGTGAAAACCTGATTCAAATACAGATTTATAAGATTTCATTATGCATTTAAATTCAAATTCAAATTCTGAATCACATAAAAATCGTTGAATCACAATTAACGTTTTTTATCTGTCCAGGAAATTACCACTGGTCTTCTTCTCCATATCACACGGATACTTCATATTGTGTTTTGCAGGAGTTTCGAAAGCATTGCAGTAGGATTTTCGCCGGAGTTCAAGCTGTAGGAGATTCGAAGGTGATACCAGCAGGAGTTTCGAAGGGATACCAGTAAGATTTCGATTTTTCCTATGAATGCTGTCTATTCTACTGGTTCCGATTTTTCTGATGTATTTTCATTTCAGTTTTATTAGTTTACGTATTGTGATTAACGTTGATGCTTTCACAATTTATGTATAATGAAAGTTTATTGCCGAAATTTCGATATTTCTCACAGGAAGATACATTTGAAAGTTATTTACCGGAATTATTATTAATTAATTTTCGTTTTTACTTTGTACTTGCTGAAATTCAATGTTACTATGCATTGAATGTAGTGTGATGTTCAACAACCGTTTTTTATTTTTAAATTATTTTTTAAGTTCTATTTCTCATGTTACTGTTCTGTTATAATGAAATTAGAATTATTTTCATATTTTAATTTTACGGTTATATTGGTTTTCTTGGTTTTAACAGATGGAGGATAACATTTTGGTTTGTTGCAAGTATTGTTCTGAGACTGTTGTGCTAAGAATTACAATGAATTCCACATATGATGATGTGTTAGTTGGTTGCCGTGACAATTGGAATGGGTTGAGTTCTAATTGTGTTGTATTGTCGTACGCTATTCCTGGACATCCGAATTGTGTTTTGCAAAATGATCATGATGTGAGAAACATGTTTTTAATTGCACGATCTGTACAGTTGAATTTTGTTGAAGTTACTGTTGATGTTAAAGGGAATGTGGTTCATGATGTAGAGGGTGGGGAAGTGGTGGAAAGTTCAGAATTTATTGTTGACCCAGTTGGTTGCGAGGTTGATCTTCTCCCTCGTTTTTGTTCTCATAATGAGAAGGTTTTGTTGACTGATGGATGGTCGAATGGAATAGTAGAGGTTGGTCAGAAGTTTGAGGGAGGAGTAGTTGAGTTTCGGAATGCTTTATGCAAATTTGCAATAGAGGTTGGTTTTCAGTTTAATTATGTGAAGAATGAAAAAACAAGGGTGAAGGCTGAATGTGCCATGAAATATTCTGCTGGGTGTGAATGGTTTGTTGTTGCTACTCTCCAGCGGATAAATGGATGGTTTTACATTAAGAAACTAAACAATCAGCACACATGTGGTGTGGCTGCACGTACTACAAAGAACAAAAGATTGACTTCTAATTTGGTTGGAGGTCTTATTGTTGATAACGTCAGACAAAAACCTGACACACGACCAGTTGATGTGAAAAGTATGTTTCATACAGATTATGAGCTGACCATATCGTATGATCAAGCTTGGATGAGTGTTGAAAAAGCAAGGGGTATGCTGTTTGGGGACCATTCATTGTCATACCAGCAATTACGGTGGTATGTACATGCTGCTAATGAAAGCAATCCAGGTAGTCATTTTGTGTTGGAAGGTGATTCACACTCACAACGGTTTAGTAGGTTGTTCATGTCATTTAAGGCATGTATACATGGATTTAACTACTGTCGACCCATATTGTTTGTTGATGGTACATTTTTAAAGGGTAGGTATAAAGGAATTATTTTGTCTGCAACTGCAAAAGATGGCAACCAAGGTGAATATTTTGTTGGTTTATTTTGGTGTTACTGATTTTATGTTACTGTTAAATTTTAATTTTTTATTGTATGTTACTTTTTTTTGATGTTACTGTTGTGTTGGTATATGAATTGCAGGTTTGTTCCCCTTGGCTTTTGCGGTTGTTGATTCAGAGAATGAGTGTAATTGGCGTTGGTTTTTAGAGCAATTATCTGAGATTGTTGATAATACTAGGGAACTAACCATTATGTCTGATCGCAACGTCGGGTTAATGGAAGCAATGCCAAAGGTGTTCCCAACGGTGCACCATTCTTTCTGTCTACAACACCTAAAAGCAAATCTGAGAGATAAGTTTAGTGGGGGTCGTTTTACCCATGCGTTTCGCGAGCGTATGGTTTTTTTGTTTACATTGTGTGCTTATGCTCCAACAGATGCATTTTTCAATGAAAAGCTTGATGCGTTTCGAAGTGAAGGAGGAGCCATTGCTGATAAGTTCCTGGAAAACCTTCCGTTTGAGAAATGGACGAATGCCTTTTTTAAGGGGCGACGTTATGGGGAGATGTCTTCAAATGCGGCGGAGTCATTCAATGCTTGGATCACAAAGTCACGTCACCTACCTGTCACAAGTATGATTGACACAATAAGGGGGCAGATCATGAACCAAATGGGGTGCCGCTTGAATGCATCGTCACAGTGGATGGGCATTAATTGTCCAAATATTGAAACCAAACTTCAAGCTGCTTTCACGGAGTGTCGTTCCTGGTTTGTTAGGGTGTCATCAAGTCATGTTTACGAGGTTAATTCACATCCTTCAGTGACTGTAGACATTAAGAGTTGCACGTGCTCATGCCACCAATGGCAGATCAATGGCTTACCATGTGCCCATGCTGTTGCTGCAATTCAAAAGAGTGGAAGAAACATCAATGAGTTTGTTGATTACTTTTATCAGGTTACTACTTACAAATTGTGTTATTCTGAGCCTATACACCCAATTCCAACACTCGGTCGTCCTGACTTTTCAGCGGTTGAAGTTGATATGTTGCCACCATTGTCAAAAAAACAACCAGGTCGTCCAAGGAAGCGTAGATTTAGGTCTAGGGGTGAGCTTGTTAGAAAAATTCATTGTGGCCGTTGTGGCCGTTTAGGTAGTCATAATAAGAAGACATGTAACGAGCCATTGTAGTATTCCGTATGTTTTTTTAGGAATAAGATGTTACGTTATTTTCCATGTTGTTTGAGTTTATCATGTAAGACATTGGAATTATCATGGTTTATACAGTATGATTTTTTAATAGTGTAATGTGATCATCACATGTTCAATATTTGCTTTCATGTTACTGTTAATGTTACTACAATGTTACTAGTTAATGATCATGTGGCAATTAACTAATTATACTTTTAAACAAGTATTTGGTGTGATTGTTACTTTGGATAATTTTTAAATAATTTAATACACATGTTACTGTTTGGGTGATTATTTCAATAAGAATGTGGACAGAGTTTCCTTTGTTCGGCAAACATTCCATTAAAATCAAATATCAACCTGTCAACATTTACAATAAATTTCTCACCAAATATCAAACACCCAACAATTACAACCAATTTATAGGGATAATATCAACCACCAACCAATTACAACCAATTTTATAACCTATCTTGCAATTAGTCTAACCAATCCTGTAATCAGCCTACATTGAATAGCTACCACCCACAACAGAACTGTCTATTTGTCACGGTATCTCTTTCTCAATCTTGATCTTGTCTTGTAGTCTTCAACACTCCATGCATTCCTATGGTTTATGAAGGTAGACACCATATCGATCCGTAGAGCATTAAGTTGCGGTGGTTTCAATTTATCTTCTATGTGCTGTCCACGAGCAAGCTGCTGCATTAAGTAACACACGTACAATCCGCAGTCGACCCTGCATTCATGATTTTTTGTTAATGATATTAACATCCGAGACATTAAATGTACACTATTTTTATTATTTACATACGTGTCAGCTCGTTGTTGAGGGCATTTCTCAAATGAAGATATTGGACATTTGATGTCTTGTGTACTGACAACAATGTCATCATTTGGCTTCAATGCCTTCCTTTGTCCTTCTTTTGATGCCGACTCCACATAGTCTTTCTGCCACAATACATTGCTGTTAATTTTGTACAACGAAAATATATCAAACAATATGGGTTGTTCAGATTTTAATAACTTACCAATATTTTTGCATCCTCAAAAAACTTGTCTAGTATTCCACTTCGCGGTTTCAAAGAGTTGAAATGGATCCATTCCCCTGCTTCTGTATCTAGTACAAGCAAGGTCCAGTGGAATGGCGAGGGTTCGGTGCCCTGTGCATCTGAATTCATTGGAAACACTAGGAATGGAAGAAATTTCCCCATGTTAAGGTTGTTGTCTATCTCAACTTGCCGTGATGGTTCTTGTTCGTCAATCGTTACGAATGACTACATGGTAATCAAGGGTAACCCATAAATTTTATATATATAACAATGTCAATATATATCAAAGTTAATATATAACAATATCACATATGTTTTTTATACAGTAACATTCATGTTACTATATTAACATGGGGGATTTCATTCAATTCTAAGTAACATAAATGTTACTGTCTGTTATGTTGTATAGTAACATGCATGTTACTATACTCACTGTGTCTGATTCGCTAATCCAGTAACCAATATCACCCAGCACATATTGTTTTCTTACATATTACTATAGTAACACAAATCACATCAATGGTATAATAGTTTTATTCCTAGTAACCTGAATTTCACTGCGTTAATGTTACTGTAGTAACATGTATGTTACTGTAGTAACATGTATGTTACTATAGTAAACTGTATGTTACTAAACTCGTATTTCAATTCAAAATTCCTTCAATAAAGAATTCAAACATAAAATCAAAACAAACTCACCCAGCAAAGACTGTTGAAAAAGAAACATTTGCAATTTGCTTCCTCCATTAGAATTTCAGCCCAACAATCAATCACCTGTGTGATAACACGATTCTATGAATTAACAAATATTAAAGTATTCCTAATTTTGTTTAAATTGAAAAGAGGCATGGTACATTACATTGTTGTGCAGCTCTTCCCCGACCATGAATTTCAACACATCATCAACATCAAGAGTATTTCCATACTTTCTTCCACACCATAAGGTTGCCCTTTTAATTTAAAACTGACAATGTTAATAACATAGAGAATAAACAGTAATATTTATAAAATGTTTCATAATGGGGAATTTAGTTACTTACGTTTTTCCCTCGGCCTCAAACATTTGAACCAATTTGGCGTAATCATTTGGGGATAATTTCTTGCATGCCTTCCATCGTCTAGCTTCAACTCTTTTATTCTCTGGCTTTTCACTTGGGATTTTAATATCCAAATTATCAACATCAATGTAACTTTCTGATATCTTCTCCTTCCCTTTAACTTTGTCGGGTTGGTCCTGGATTTCAACTTGTTTCATTTTTTTCTTTCCTCCCTGTTTTTTCACCATATACTCAAATTTGTCATCTATCTTTCTTTTTCTTTCTTTCCTTTTGATTTTCCTCACCATTGATGTCTGTTCAGCAGCTTCGGTGGGCTGAGGTTTTGGTGGAGTCCCTGTGAACCTTTGAGTAACGGCATGAACAGCCATATCAGCTACAGTATCATGTAGGGAATGGTTCTCTTCCTCTAATTCGTAAACCCTAGATTTTAGTGTTTTAATTTGTTCATCTTGTGTTTCTTTGTTTCTCTCCAAGAGATCAACCAAAACCCTCAATTCTGAAATTTTGTTTTCCCTGTCAACTAGTTTCATGGAATATTCTTCAATCTCTTTCAATTCATCCTCCCTTTGGTTGCCCCCAAGATTCTTGATGACTGTTCTAAGTGCTTCGTTCTCAACAGTCAACATTTGGATGGTTAATTTTTGAACCACATTCTCAGCAATCAACCCAGCCTCACCTTCATTGTCATGGGAAGGCTGTTGTGATTTTTCCTCTCGAGGTTCCACTTCATCTTGTTCCAAACATGCTGATTCTCGGATGACCACATCAACAAACGCATCAAATGGTTGCTTGTTATCATTCTCCTGTTGGACAGGATCATCGTTTGTTGGAACCGAAACTGCATCATCAAATTCATGAACATCTTCATTCACCACAAGAGTATCATCATCAGCCACATTAGGTTCACCACCTACATGTTCTAATTCTGAATTTAAACCAGTATTGCTAGGAACAGTTTTTGGTTGTGGAACCTCCACAATCTGCTGTACATCCTTGCCATTTTCCCCATTTCCTTTCCATAATATTTTCTCAGCATTTGTTTTCTTAAGTCTCTTTCGGACAACCTGACAACATTATTAGTAACATATTAAAAATGTATTCAATAATTGTTCACATTTAATCTAATTAAATGCCTGTGCATTACACAGTAACATCTAAAGTAACATGCATTTTACTGCATTAACATTCACAGTAACATACATTCAAAATAACATCAGCCATAGTAACATCAAGTTGACAATCCCATGCAATGAGTTACACAGTAACATGCACAGTAACATAATTTACATAGAAACATACATAGTAACATTTAGAACAATTTATGATAGGAACACAAAAAATAACACTCCCATGCAATTAACAAATTGTCAAAATTAATCGAACTAAGATAATCCAAATTTTTATTAATACCTGATCACGTGTGATGTCGGAGAGTTTGTTTTGTCCGAGATACATCCAGAGCTTTCTTAAATCCCATTTCATCCAACGGGGGAAAGCATCCGCGTTGTCGGCCATAACAAGATATGTGTGTTCACATATCAAATACTGCAAATTAAGTTTTGTCACATTATTCTGAACACATAATGTTTATGAATTTTAAAAAGCACTTAAAAAAAATAACAATGAAAAACTTACAGGTAACAGTACTACACAACCGGTTACTGCACTTGGTGTGTCAATCTTCAACCGTATAGAATTAATGATTGCATCAATTGTTGCTTGACACCAGTCATATCTTTTGATCTCATCTAAATTCTCAATATATGAAACATACCCCCACCCAATTGATTGACCCATATTTGTAATCAGCAATGTCACTAAGACATATAATGAGAATAACCTAGCAAAGTCTTCACAATCATCCTTTGCATCACTCATGGCAGCATCCTCCATTTTGCTTTTGATAATTGGAGCATTCAATCTTTTTGTGTTATTGAATCTCCTCCTTACAAAATCTGACATTTTCTTTGCACTTTGGGGGGACAAAATTGGTTCCACACCATTTTCTATACCAAAAATGAGGGATACATCACTCTTCCGTATCTTTAAATTTTTCCCACCAATTCTAAATCTTGATGTTTCAACATCAAATGTATTAATGATGTCCACAATTATTTTGTCATTCTTCTTGAACCATTCCTTATCAACTTCATATTGAGATATTGCCTGATACAAATACCAAAATGGTGTTCTCCTCAATTGTTCTTCGTGAACATCTTTGATGTTTAGTTCACTAATAACCCTCACCAATGGCAGGAAGTTGGACCTGAATTGGTGAAATGAGGATGTTTTTGGAGCCATCAACCTATAATATGACAGTTACATATAAATAACTGAGTATAATACATTAACATTACACCAATTCACTACACTTAATGGATATACAACAGTTAACCAAAAAATCTTTATTCAAAAGTAGAATAAAGAGTAACACCAAATTAGATGGATTAAAATTTTAAAAAAACACAAAGGGGTTGATCAGTAACATGTTCATAGTAACACTAATCATTTAGTAATACCCACAGTACCAAATCAAATCCATACATGTGAAATTATGAAATCACACAGTAACCTGAAAAGTTTCAATCAACTCTTCAACCAATGTTTTTAGAATTTCATGAACAACGAAGAAAGCAACCAGTGGACTTCAAACCAAATAAGTTTCCTTGCAGGACTTATCACCAAACAAGTCCGTGTAGGGGGACCGGCCTCCAAATTTCCCTAATCTTAATCTATTAACTGAATCCAATTTAAATGGAAAACTATTGATTTGAAGATTTCAAACTGAAGATTGCAAGCATTTAAAATAGTAACACACAAGTAACACCAATTTTCGCTTACACTAGCAAAAAAAAAACTTGAGAGATATATGATGTAACATATACATATAATTCTCCAACAAAAATCATAGGGTTGCGATCACAAACACATTCACAGTAACATCAATTCACATTAACATCCACAGTATCATCAACATTTTTCAAAAACTACACATTAAATATGTGATTGCCACATTTCAAAGCTTCCAAGATTTGCACTAGTAACACATCAATTAACTACAAGTGACTGACACTTAAATCAGTACTCTTGATCCAATGGTTTCCAAATTTCATGAACAAAGAAGAAACCAACACAAAAATTACACATCCTATTATATAACACATTCATTAAGCAACATTAATATGTACAGTTTCATCCCTCCAAGTCTGTATTGTGTCATGTAACATCGAATTACAAATCAATAAACTTTGAAAAACAATAAACCTCATGATATCGACATTAAAATCAATATACTTTGAAAATTTCGCACACAGTAACATAAAAAATTCCAAATACCCAAATCAAATTCGAATGTATAACACCAACCAAAAAATAAAAAATAAAAAAAAATACCCAAATCTGTTATATAGTGACAAAGAAATCTCAATTTTAATGTTGATATAAAACCCAAAAGCAAACATCAAATTCCAATGTAAAGAAACATACCTCTCTTTTTTAATAAGAACACCAAAGGTTTTGTAAAGAGTTGGATAATGCCGATACCCACTTTAACGTCAACAATGGATCTTGCTGAATAAATCCAATTTTCGGTCTTGAAGTGAAAGATTTGGATAATGGCAGTTTATAAAAGTTTGGGTAATGCCGATTGGAAGCTTTGAATGTTTGAAGCTGGTTCGAATTGGGTAATGCCGATTGGATAATGGCGGTTTGAAACCAACATATATTAGTTAATATCAGCTTTTGAATTTTGAAGAAGGAAGATGATATAGATTGTGATGGATTTTTGCCGGATTTTTTGCCTGGAATGGAGGGGGAGTTTTCGTGTTCCTTCTCGAAAACCAAGCGTTACTTCGTCTACTGTACAAACAGCAACTTTAACACCGTTTAGGTTTTTTTAATAATTAAGGGTATAATGGTAAAAATCGCAAAAAGTGGACTTCAAACCAAATAAGTTTCCTTGCAGGACTTATCTCCAAACAAGTCCGTCTAGGGGGACCGGCCTCCAAATTTCCCAAACTCAAAAGAAGAATTTTCATTTCAAATAGTCCAATTGCTAAGTTCTACCCTATTATTTTATTTGGATTAAAATCAATATTCAAATTGAGACAGCTATAAATTTATTAGTGCAAACGAAGTGATCAATCTTTCTTGCTTTTGGCCTATTCAACTATGGCAGGAAGTATAAAAAGTCATTCCCTGCTATAGGTCGGGATGACCACGTTCTTTCTCTCTCTCTCTCTCAAGAATATCAGTGTTCTCCTTCCAATTTATAGGGTTAATTACCAAATACCTCCAACTTTGGGTAGTTTGTCATTCAGTCATTTATGTTTTAATTTCAAAAAATAGTCTCTTTTAATTAAGTTTTAAATATTTTGCATTTAATTTCAACAGTTAATTTTAGAGCATAAAAAATGATGAAAATTAGACATGAAAAATTCAAATAATCTCTATTTTATTGAAAAGACATAATTACCCCTAAAAAAATATGTGTGTGCAAGTGTGCTTGTGTTGGGCAAAGATGCTGGTGGAGACGAAGGCGAATATATGGTGTTGTGTAGTGTGTTAGTGTTGGACTGAATGGATATATTTTCATCTTGATTTTTTCATTTCCTTATTTTTAGGGATAGAATTGTTATATCACCAAAAAATGTGAAAAATAATGTACAAGATGGAGAGTGTAATAATATTTTCATATTTCAACCACTGTTGTCAATCAATTTAGTCCATTGAAATTTAGAGGGGATAAATTATAATATTTGAAACTATAAGAAGCTGATTGCAATAAGCGCATAATATGAGGGGACAAATTGTAATTAACTCTTTTTTTTTTTTTTTAAATGTATGTTTCAACTTCAAATGAAAGTCATTGTAGCCGAAATAAATGATACCGCTGATCAAGGTTGGTCTGATGGGCATAGTTCGTTAAAGATCCACCAAGAATAATTCATGGATAAGCTTTGGGTGATGTTACTGCCGCCGTCACCACCATCATCGTCACTGTCATCGCTGATAAACCTTAAAATATGTTATTCGAATTTTGATGTTTATCTCCCTCTAATAGTGTCTTTAAAAAAAAAAAAAAAAAAGACGAACTTTGGATCACCTTTTCTTTTCTGTACTGAGCTGGCTGGCTGGCCTGCTGATTGGTCACCGTCCAAGGCCCAAGTGTGGAGTATATATTCTGTGTGACGGTGATATCAAATTATTATTGTCATGTGATGTCTTTATTTAATAATATATATATATACTAGTTATTGCCTGTGCCTGAAGGCACAGTGTAATAAAAAAATGGTAAACAATAAACATATTTGTATTCATATCTAAAATCAAATCACAAACATAGAGAAGAGATAAATGAATTTAAGCATCGGTTTGTAGTGGAGGTGAGAGGTGGGTGGGCGGCAGTGGTGGTTGTAGGAGACGGTGATGGTTGTGGTGGGTGGCAATAACCGTGGCGACGGCGGTGGTGGTGGTGGCGGCTGCTGTGATAGTGGCGGTGGTGGCAACGGCGACGGCGGTGGTGGTGGCGGCGGCAGTAGAGGTGGTGGCGGCGGTGGTGGTGGCAGTGGCGGTGAGGGAGGTGGTGGTGGTGGCGGCGACGGTGGTGGTGGCGGTGGTGGCAATGGTGGTTGTGGCGGCGGCGGTGGCGGCGGCGGTGGGGGTGGTGGTGGTAGAGATAGTGGTGGGGCGGTTTGAAACACTATTATTTTTTTTAAAGTACTTATGAGAAATAATTTATAGAAGTACTTCTAAAAAATCACTCCAAACACACCCTTAGGGCCTTATTTTTCCTATTAAATTTAGGGTGTTAATATTAGCCATTAGATTAACTTTAAAGTAAAATTTAAAGCGATCTCAACCGCGAATAGCAAAAGTCATTTGGTTTATCTTTTGAAATTTGAATTGTAAGCTACTTTATTATATAGATATATAATAATAATAATAAAAAAAAAGTAATTTATAATTCAATCTTAAAAGATAAACAAAATGACTTTTGTTATTCGCGGTTCAGATCGCTTTAAATTTTACTTTAAAGTTAATCTAACGGCTAATATTAACACCCTATATTTAATTGGAAAAATAGGTCCCTAAGGGTGTGTTTGGAGTGACTTTTTAAAAGTACTTCTAGAAATTATTTTTCATAAGTACTTTAAAAAAAAAAATAGTGTTTGAAACCGCTCCACCATTACCTCTACCACCACCACTACCTTTGCTACCACCGTCGCCGCCGCCGCCACCACCACCACCACTGCTGCCACCCCCACCACCACTACCGCCATCACCACCACCACCACTGCCACCGCCGCTACCATCACTACCATCATCGTCACTCAAAACCCACCCCCACCATCACCATTGCCACCCACGACTGCTATCACCACCACAGTCATCGCCTTACCCACCACAACCATCACCGTCTTCCACCATCACCACTATCGCCCACCACCACTACCACCGCTCACCCCCACTACAATCGGTGGTTAAATTTCTTTATCTCTCTTCTATCTTTGCAATTTGATTTTGAGTGTGAATACAAATATGTTGACCTTTTTTTTTTTACTCTGTACCTTCAGGCACGAGAAATAACTAGTATATATATATATATTGACATTAATTTTGAAATAATTATGGGTTAGTAGCACTTTTGGTCCATAAAATATGTATTTTTTGTCAGTTTAGTTCTTATTATATCAATTTTATCAATTTGGCCCCTAAATTATTCAATCTGTGTCACTTTGGTCTTTAATCAGACAATCCGTCAAGATTTTTGACATACGTGATCACGTGTCATTCTTTTTAGACCGGTATTACGTGTTTAATACGTGATCATTCCATAAAAAACTTAACGGTTCGTCTAAGTAGGAATCAAAATGATGCGAATTAAATATTTTACGAACTAAATTATCAAAATTGATACAATAAGGATGAAATTAACAAAACATACATATTTTAAGGATTAAAAATGTTATTAACCTAATAATTATGTTTTTAATCATATAAGATCCACTTAGTTACATGGTGATCTTGTATTAGATGTTTTTTTTTTTGGTCCGTCAAGAAACAAAAATACAGCAAACACCACAAAAATAACAAGAAACAGCCAAAAAAACAAAACAAAACAAAATTTCAACCAATACCCACTCTTGCTTCCTTTTGTACGAGTCTTTTTAACTGCTTGACAAGGCGTAAAACCGTTAGATTGAATATTTTTATGGTATTGAGGCATGGAAGATAACATCAGACGGTGACTTATTGAATATTTGATTTTCAACATAAAGTAATGGATCCGTTAACCGTCACTTCTCTTTGAGATTGACCTAATCACAACGACACGCCTTATATTTTTTAATACGTTACAGTACAATCTTTTAATTTATCATGATACAGATACCCCACAGTCATTGACATTTGATTTAACAGAATAAGTGATGTCACGGCATATTTTTAAGTAGTCTAACAAATTTATCCTTAAATTGATTAAGATTCAATTTAAGGATATTGCTGTATTATTAATTTAACTCATCTAAATAATTCATAGTATTTGAAAATTATTATTTTTTTAATGATATTGCTGTGTAACTAACATGTAGTACCGGTGATGACACGATGATTATGGTAATGCATAATGTTATTTATACTTAAAATTTTGATTTTATCAGTTGACTTAATGATGTGATTTTATTATAATCATTGGATTAATACCTAGTTCTAATATTTGAGGAAATTTATAATCAATTCGATAATTATCATGAATTATATTAATAAATTAAATTCAAATAATATTGTATTTTACGATAATACAAAGTGGAATAGGCAATCCAAATGGGCTTAGGAATGAGCAATTTTCTATTCGAAAGTGTGGCGGGCTTCTTTCCTTGTTAAGGTGAAAGCTTTAGCCTTTACCTATCTCTTAGATGAACTATCTGTCTAATCTCAAAAGCCACACATATATATATAATACTCTCTCTCTCTCTCTCTCTCAAGTAGCACATTCCACTGCAAACAAAAGGTGATTAGGAATTTTAAAAGCATAATAAAAGTGTACTCACCAAATTGTCAACTGCCATTGGCTTAAGATGCTTTTACAAGCGTTGAGTCCTAGGATTAAGTCCGTGATTAAGTTCTTAAGTTGTGTCATAGGATTAAGTTCCTACGTTGTACATTAAGCTAAGAATTGAGTCACATCGTTTATTGTTCGATATGTTGACGAAAATAAAGTTATAACTCAATTTAATACTTTAGGATTAATTTTTATTTATTTTTTGTCATAACTTAACCTTATTGAGTAGATATTTAACTCAAATGCATTGTAATTAACGCCTATTAAATTGTAACTTCTGATATTATATTTTTTCAGTATCGTAGTCTCACTCTTATTAAAATTAGCAATAATATTGTTCCTCTGGCTAAATTTGGTAGGCCAGGAGAATTGACACGATCTCTTACCCAAGAAATCAGAGGTCTAATTATACCTAAATGGCCGTATATGTTTGCACATTCTTTGGGCCACATATTTAATCCCGAATTTTAGTCACTATAAGCATTTCTATTAAATTAATTACCAAATAAACTAGGAAAATTTGCAAATAACTATTAAATTAATTCAGTCTCATGCATATAACTACAAGAAAATTTCACAAAAATGTTATTTAATAACTGACTATCATATGGGTATATTTAAGTTTGTGGTTGACTATTTTCCCAACAATTAATAATTAAATCACTATTATTTATTTGAAATCATTTGCAGGTTAAAAACCACTTGATTAATGCCGACAAAATGCGTTTAATCACTATCACAGTTGCATCATGCTTATATTTCCTTTGGCAAAGTCGACGGTACCGAATTTTTTTTTTTTTGTGGTTATTGTACCATTGATTACTATTGTTTATGGTAAAATTATAATTTTTTTAAATAAAAGTTATAATTGTTCATGGGAAAACAATGGTCGATCACAAATACCTAAGATCGATCATGGGCTGAGCTTCTCTTGAGCAATTGTAACTTCTCTCTTATGAATTGTAACTTGACTTTTAAAAATTATAACTTCAATATTGATTCTAATCTTTCATGATTGATCATGACATTTACAAGTTATAATTTATACCTCAAAAAAGTTATAACTTAGACTTAAAAAAATTATAAATTTCGATACCGTATCACTGACGATAATATAGCCTTTCCTATTTCCTATTGGTTAAAATGGGTCAAAAAAGAATTTAAACATTTGGCCAAACTTTAGGGGCTCGTTTGATTGCAGATTCGAAGGTCGAATTAAGTGGATTATAGGGATGATTAGAGTAAAAATTCATTAATCCAACCTTACTTTCAAATCATGTGTCGGATTTTAGTGGAGTTGTATATTTGAATAATACTTTTAACCCCACATTTTAAATTATCGAATTATTTTTTAGACCGGTGTGAAAAGATGAATTATAACTCTTTAGCCAGATTTAACTATAACTCAACTAAAATGATTTTTGATGATGCACAAAATAGTCTCGTGCAAAATCAACAGTCGAGTGTATGATATAGTACAATTAATGAACAATTAATAAAGCAGTCAATGACAGTAATGTAAATATTAAGTCAACACACAGATATATCGTGGTTCGGTCCGAGTGACCTACTCCATTATGAAAAACTGCAATGGTGGTAGAGGGTCTTTATTGATGAAGTAAGGTGAACGGGGGAGAGCGCGATGATTAGCTCCAAGAGAAGTACAATAGCTTAGGAGAGAGAGAAGCTATGTGTGTGTGTGTGTAGAGAGATGTAGAGACAGAACTCAATGTGTCTTCTCATGTAGAGAAGACTTACAATTTATAGGCATGAAATCCTTAGGTGAAGCGGTGACGTGAGGACAAATATACTAGCTTTTTGGGGAGGATAACTACAAAAGGTAAGTACAATTAAAGATTGTCTTGATTTTCGAGAATGAGTATCCCGATAATTGCTCCCCATGTGCTCTAATTTTTTTGAACTCCTTGGACTTTGAACTGGGTCGAATTTACGAACTGGACTTGATCGGTCTTTCAACTGTTTGAGCTTCCTTGATTTATTGGGTCTGACCCGATTAGATTTGGGCTCATCAACTTTCATCTTCTCAACTCGTATTACAACTTCTTCGGCTGGTTTTTGCGAGATTAATCACTATTTCTAAATGAAGAAAAATCCTAACCTTAGTTTTCTCTTAGTCCATCACCAAACGAGTTTTAATTTTGTTTTTCTTTTTCCCTCTAATGTCAACTTGGAGCTCCAGCTCTTACGCAGTTAGTTTTTAACTGCAAGGGTACGATTGATCAAAATGACATCGTTTTGTATCAAAATAATGTCGTTTTATTTAACAAAACGTCGTTTTGATCTATCGTCGAGGATTCTCACCCACCTTGAATGCCAATTTTTCAAAAATTTCCTTAATTTTGTTTCCTCTTCCCTCTAAGGGCTAGGCCACTAGCTACTCTTGTCTTTTAGTACATATCTTTAAACTAACTTAAATAACGGTTCAATAATCGAGGTTATAATCAACAAATACCTAAACAACTTATAATATATATATATATATATATATAATAAAGTAGTTTACAATTCAAATCTTAAAAGATAAACAAAATGACTTTTGCTATTCGCGGTTGAGATCGCTTTAAATTTTACTTTAAAGTTAATTTAACGGCTAATATTAACACTCTAAATTTAATAGGAAAAATAAGGCCCTAAGGGTGTGTTTGGAGTGATTTTTTAAAAGTACTTCTAGAAATTATTTCTCATAAATACTTTTAAAAAAATAATAGTGTTTGAAACTGCTCCACCACTATCTCTACCCCCACCACCACCGCCGCCGCCGCCGCCGCCGCCGCCACCACCATCACCATCGGCGACACCACCACCGTTGTCGCCACCACTGCCACCGTCGCCGCCGTTGCCACCACGACCACCACGGCCACCACCACCACGACCACCACGACCACGACCACCGCCACCATCACCACCACCACCACCACCGCCACCATCGCCACCACCATCGCCGCCGCCATCACCGTCTCTTACCATCACCACTGCCGCCCACCACCTCTCACCCCCACTACAAACCGATGTTTAAATTATTTTATCTCTTCTCTATATTTGTGATTTGATTTTGGATATGAATATAAATATGTTTATTGTTTATCATTTTTTATTACACTGTGCCTTCAGGCACAGACAATAACTAGTGTATAATAAAGTACAATACAATTCAAATCTCAAAAGATAAACAAAATGACTTTTACTTTTCGCGGTTGAGATCTCTTTAAATTTTACTTTAAAGTTAATCCAACGGCTAATATTAACACCCCAAATTTAATAAGAAAAATAAGCTTTTAAGGGTGTGTTTGGTGTGAATTTTTAAAAGTGTTTTTAATACTTATAACTTCTCATAAGTACTTTAAAAAAAAAATTAGTGTTTGGAAACCTCCTCACCAACACCTCTACCACCACCAGCCCCACCACAATCACCACTACCACCACCGCCACTCCACCACCCTACCACACCCATCACCCCACTACCACCGTCACTGCCACCCTACCATCACCTCTTCCACAACAACCACCATCACCGCCCCACCACCTCCACTATCGTAACCCCACTACCACCACCATTGTCGTCACCTTGTCGCCACCTTACCACCACCGCCACTATCCTATCATCACCCCTACCACATCACCCCCATTGCCCCCCAACCACCATCACCATTGTCACCTATAATTACCACCATTACAACCGGTTGTTATCATCCATCACAACTATCACTGTCTCTCATCGCCACCACTGCCACCCGTCATCATTACCACCGCTCGCCTCCCTTATGACTCGTGCTTAAATTTTTTTATTTCTCCTCTTGTAATTTGATTTTAAGTGTGAATACAAATATGTTTATTGTTAACTATTTTTTTTGTAACTCTGTGAGTTCGGACACGAAAAATTACTAGTATATATATATATTTCCTTTTCGGCCTCTGAATTAGTTAGAAAGAAGCCTTGAAGTTACATCTCTGTTTTTTGTCTCTTTTCTCAGCTCTCACATCAGCGTGTTCTTTCTTTGAAGGTCTTCAATGGTAAGAAACCCTCGGGACATAGTAAAATACATTATCGTTTTATGCTCTTTCTCTCTGTAACATTATTCATCTTCCATATTTTACTGCTCTCTCTCTCTCCATTTCAATTATTTGTTTGTTTTCTCTTCAACAGGAGGAGGTCTGAAGGACTTATATATGCTTACTCACCACCCACTAATCAGTATCTCATTCACGCCAAAAATCCCTTCACTCCAGAGTTTGTTTCCGTGAGAACTTCCACCAAATCTCTTTCTCTCTCTCTCTCTCTCTCTCATCACGCACTCGCATACGCACTCTTTTTTCTGGTTATATTGCTTTGCTCATTGATAGCCTCATCTCATTACCTGGGTAAATTGGCGCTTCCCTGTCTCTTTGCTTTCTGAAACTTCCGTGTCTAAGCTCGTGTAACTGGACATTGTACCTTCTCATCCTTCTGAGTTGTTGAACCATCTGTAATTCTGTATCTGCAAAGGGTCTATTCTAAATAATGTA
Organism: Ilex aquifolium; assembly: GCA_951799425.1. NCBI lineage: Eukaryota > Viridiplantae > Streptophyta > Magnoliopsida > Aquifoliales > Aquifoliaceae > Ilex > Ilex aquifolium. The sequence goes on from OX637404.1 coordinate 24,684,496, forward strand.
AGAGTGAAGGGGGTACTTTCCTTGATAGTCATATCTGTTTACTTAATGCCAGTTTGCTCTAAAGTGACCTGAATCATTCCTGTCCAGATTTGGTCATGGGTTCTCGCTAATTGTAATCGTGCATAGACATTTGTGGTCATTTTTAATAGAATCTAAGGTCTTGCTTGCGTTCTGGTAATGCCCATTTGCTTGTTCTAAAGCACTTCATTTCACCTTCTGAAAAATGGGTCTTCGCTAATTGTTTGTAAATTTGTTTCTGAACTTCTCTACTCTTGAATTCAGATTTCCGAGTGTCGTTACACAAATTCAGACCATGTAAAATTGGGCTTTAGTCTTCAGTGGCATGTTGTTTTGGTTGAAGTAATTTTGGTGGGAATTAGTTAATGAGCAGGAGGCCTGTTGTACATGTAAGAAAGTAGCTGAGGTGATGGATCTGAGCTTTGTTGAAGTCAACCGCTAGTTTAGATCTCAGCAGATGGAGATTGTCTGTTTATTTCGTTAGCCCTTGATTCCTGAGTCCTAATGAATCCATTTCGTTAGTATCAACTGATTCTTACCTATAATGGAATTCAAGTAGTCGAGAATATATCAGGGAATCAAATCAAGAATTCAATTCTTGACTGATTAAATTCTTTTAGTAACTGATTCTTTTGTTATTCTATCAATATTTGGAAAGCCATTCTTTAAATTCGTTGAGATGTAAATTTCCTCAACCATATACATTTTAGTTAATGGACCACATAAGGGGTCAAGTATCATTGAAAAGCAATGAATCAACAACCTTTTCTCTGCTTTTCCCCAGAAATCTGCCCATGATCAAGTAGTTTTTGTCTTTCTGCCCATACTTCTTCACATTTTGCTTATGCAAGTCTAGTTATCAGTATATTGGCCTCTCGAGTTTGAAGTGTCATTCCCAGACCCCATGAATGGGAAATTAAACTGGGTTGTATTTGTATGTGTCATTCCGGTTACTTGTTTGCCTAATAAAAAGAAAGAAAAAAAAGGAAATAACTCAACCTATCCTTGTTCCCGAACTCTTGAACTATCATGGAAGAAACATTTGTTCCATTCCGTGGAATCAAGAATGATCTCAAAGGAAGACTCTTGTGCTACAAGCAAGATTGGACAGGTGGACTCCGTGCTGGTATCAGGTTTGTGATACTTTTGAAACCTGTCTGCAATTCATGTATGATATTTTCTTGTGGATGCATATTCTGCTTTGATGATAGTTTAAACATGATTTTGCTATCAGTATTAGTAGTTTTCTCTGTTTTGAGAGCAACACTTCTTAAGGCCTGTTTATATTATCAAAGTTCTTGCAGAAATTGCTAGTTCTTGACAAAACACGGATGCCAATGCCATTTAGATTATCATGCGTCCATTTTTTTCCATTTATATCAGGATCCTGGCTCCGACAACGTATATATTCTTTGCTTCAGCAATTCCAGTCATATCTTTTGGGGAGCAGCTAGAAAGAAATACTGGTAGGAGGACAGTTTTAAGTTGCTAAGAGGATTCTTTTGATGGTGGAGTAGCTAATACGTGCTTTATATGTTTATTTGGTACAGATGGAACCTTAACTGCAGTGCAAACTCTTGCATCAACAGCACTTTGTGGCGTGATTCACTCGATTGTTGGTGGTCAACCACTGCTTATACTTGGTGTGGCTGAGCCAACAGTGTTGATGTACACATTTATGTTCAGCTTTGCAAAAGATCGAAATGATTTGGGGCAGAGGCTTTTCTTGGCCTGGACAGGATGGTAACTTCTATACCCTCAAATCGTGAAGCTATCTGGTAGTTAACGAGCTTTTTAACACTGTTATATCTAGGGTTTCTGTGTGGACAGCCCTTTTGCTCTTCTTGCTGGCCATTTTGGGTGCATGCTCTATAATCAATAGGTTTACACGTGTGGCTGGTGAATTATTTGGTCTTCTGATTGCAATGCTCTTTATGCAGCAGGCGATTCGGGTGAGTATGGTTTCAAATATCAGGTGATATGTTTCTTTTTTTCTTTCATTGCATAGATTAAATTCTCATAAGAACTACAGACAGCACAACCTAGGTGTACCACCTCTCTCATATTTTTCAGGAAAATTCCATCTCAATGATCACTTTAAGTCTCCTTCAACCCCAATTTCTCTTATTTCTTGATTTCTTGCAAACAGCGATCCATCTCTTCAAGCTTTGCACCAGTCATTTCGCTTTTAGCTACCTTTCTTGTTGGTTACTGTCTTACTTGATACCCTTTCAACAACTCTGAAAAATTTGTATCTTTCCTTTTACTTAACTTATGAAAAATTATTATAGGGAGTTGTTGAAGAGTTTGGCATACCCCAGAGAGAAAATCCCAATCAGCCTGCACTTTTACCTTCATGGCGCTTTGGAAATGGGATGTTTGCATTGGTGCTGTCCTTTGGCCTTCTTCTAACTGCATTGAGGAGCCGTAAAGCTAGATCCTGGCGCTATGGAACAGGTACCTGGTTTTTGTTTAAACATTTGACTTATAAGAAAAATACGTGTTATATAGTTACACTTGTGGTTAAAGCCTGTGTAGGCTTGTGATTTTACGTTTGTTTTGTGGTGTCAAGGTGCTTCTTGTGAAGTGTTTATTGCTGCTAGGATTGCAAGTTTTGGTTTATACATCGAAAAATTTACCGCAGCTAGTGTTTAACAATTTCGATTTTTCTGACTCTTAAATGTGCTTTCAAGGTTGGCTTCGGGGATTTATTGCGGATTATGGTGTACCACTCATGGTGCTTGTATGGACTGCTGTGTCTTATATACCGGTAAATGATGTCCCAAGAGGGATACCAAGACGGCTTTTCAGCCCAAATCCATGGTCTCGAGGTGCATACTCAAATTGGACAGTTACAAAGGTGCTCCTTGTACTTTAAACTTCTCCCAATGTTGAATACTAATTTTCCCTTGGCATTCTGTTGAAAAGAGATATCCTTTTTTGTTCCAAATGCTCTTGCTTCTTAAGTCTTGCTTCAAGCTTATACTGGTGTATTTACACAGGAAATGTTGAATGTTCCTCCATTGTATATTGTTGGAGCATTTATTCCTGCCACAATGATTGCTGTGCTTTACTACTTTGATCACAGTGTTGCATCTCAACTTTCCCAGCAAAAGGAATTCAATCTGAAGAAACCTGCTTCTTATCATTATGATCTTCTTCTTTTGGGATTCTTGGTAAGCTATTGGCTCTAGTGGTGCAGTTTTCAACTCTATCAGTTGAAAAGTTGCAGATTGTTTTTGATTACTAGTTGGTGCTGCTTTTTCTTCTTGTTCTAATTTTAGATGCTGACCAGGTCATATTATGTGGGCTTATTGGCATTCCTCCTTCAAATGGAGTCATTCCACAATCCCCTATGCATACGAAAAGTTTAGCAACTCTGAAGCATCAGGTAATATTTAATTATACTAGTTACTGAGAGTTTCTTGGGTATCGTGTCTGTGTGGTTAGCAGAATCCTGTCATTCACGAACTTCTTACCTCCAAAATTCCAAGATACACGAGTCTCCTTATGATAATCTCTCTACCTTTGTTAACTAAGGAGTAGCATCGAGATTTGGATTCTCAGCTCCAATAGAGATGTCTTACCTCTCTATGCTGCATTTTTACCCATTAAAGAAGAATATCCATCCATTTTATGGCCCCTTTCAAAGGTTATCATGCATTCTTATGGACATATGAATTATCTATGACTCAGTCATCCTCATCATCAGCTACACATGGCAATTTTGGATTGTTACCATGCTGTTCTTAAGATTGAACGGTGGTATCATCCTGTCAAAACAACTATTGGTGTGAGAGCTTTTATTTATATCCCTTGTTGTCCCTTTTTCCCACTGTTCTCCTCTCTCCAGCATGAGGGCAATTCCTTGTCTTCTCCTTCGAATGTTTCTTCATTTTCTTAGATGAGAACTATATTTGTGTCTATTTTCCTCCTCGAAACAGCTTCTACGAAATAAGCTTGTATCAACAGCTCGAAGAAGTATGCGTAAAAATGCAAACCTGGGTCAATTGTATCGGAGCATGCAAGAAGCTTACAATGAAATGCAGACTCCACTGGTCTATCAAAATCCACCTGCTCTGGTAGATAATTTATTTCTATTTTTGAATTGCTACAATTTTATGGATTATATTTACCAGATTTTCCCTAACATTGTGCTTAAATCAGGGACTGAAAGAGTTGAAAGAGTCCACGATCCAACAGGCCTCAAGTACTGGCTACATTGATGCCCCTGTTGATGAGACGGTATTTGATGTTGAAAAGGATATTGATGACCTGTTACCGGTTGAAGTCAAAGAACAACGCGTCAGCAATCTGCTTCAGGCATTGATGGCTGGTGCTTGTGTTGCTGCTATGCCACTTCTAAAGAAGATCCCAACCTCAGTTCTGTGGGGCTACTTTGCTTTCATGGCCATTGAAAGCTTGCCTGGAAATCAATTTTGGGAGAGAATATTGTTGCTTTTCACTGCTCCAAGCCGAAGATACAAGTAAGTTGTCTTTTTGGGCCAAGAGTGATTGTTTTAGCTACTTATTCTCGTTACTGCCTTCATTTCTAGGACCGAATGCTCTTGGATAACCATAGTCTTTTCATGAAAAGGAGGTTTGTGTATTGATTTATCTGTGGCAGGGTTTATTAAAGTAAAAACTGACTTCTGAGCTGAGGGAATTCTACTTTTGTTCAGTACTTTTTCTGGATCCAAGACAAGCTCACTGTTTATTTGAAATAGGATAGACTAAACCTATGATTTCCACTCTGATTTTTATGATATAGTTTGAAGAACTCTAAACAATCTTCTTTTTAATTGGTGCTACTATTATCTTCAGGGTGTTGGAGGAATATCATGCAACCTTTGTGGAGACAGTACCTTTCAAAACCATTGCCCTCTTCACGTTGTTTCAGACAGCATACTTGCTCATGTGTTTTGGCATAACATGGATCCCAATGGCTGGTGTCCTTTTCCCACTGTTGATCATGCTTCTTGTCCCAGTTCGGCAGTACTTGCTCCCGAAGTTTTTTAAAGCAGCCCATCTTCAAGACTTAGACGCTGCAGAATATGAAGAAGCCCCTGCCATCACTTATAATATGTCCTTTGAAGTGAGTTATGTACTCTCTCTTTTTTTTTTATCTGTTTAAGCTGAGCCTGTTAATAGTATAAATTTGGAACAGCATTATATGTATCTGGGTGTAATTTTTCCAAAATATGAAAATCAGATATGCACCAAAACCACAAAAATTGAGATCCTGATGGATTTTGGTTTCAGAAGTAGCTAACAAGTCCAAATAGTTGAATTCCTACACAATTTGTAAAGTAATAATCAATCTCAATATGGAGAAATAGCACAGTCCTTCCAAAATTGGGCTCAACAGGTGAGACGTTTGATATGCGGAACTATCGTAGGGGACTTGGATCATAATCTGGTCCACAGGCCTATTTCTGCTTAGTATCTGAACATTATATTTGAAATACTTGCAGGATCATGATACTCAGGCAAGAACTACCCGTGTTGATAGTGGTGAACTTCTGGACGAAATTATCACAAGAGGCCGTGGTGAGATTCGCCGTGTATGTAGCCCGAAAGTAACTAGTTCCACCCCAACTTCAGTGGAGGATATGAAGCCTGCATATAGCCCACAGGTGTCACAGAGGGCATACAGCCCCCGTGTGAATGAACTTCGTGCAGAAAGGAGCCCCAGATTGAAGGGAAAAGGACTTGAAATGAAGCAGACTCCCAGTCCTCAGCCATCTATCCTTGGTCAAAGCAGTCATGGTCCGTCTTCATGCTAAAATACAGAACTTTTGTTAATCTAGTGTTGTCAATGGTGCTCGAGAGGTCTTTTTTGTGTAACTAAGTGTGATCTTGTTGTGATGTTTTGTTAAATGTCTCTTAACTTGTCTTTCAACGTGTATATTGTTTATCAGTATTGCTTTTTTGTATCCCCGAATTAGTTTGGGCAGAGGACAATATTGTGATAGTGGAAGGATATTAATTGCAATCAACAACCTTATTGCTGGATTCTTGTTACCTTCTTCATTTAAGCATTGTGGAGCTCTGAATGGGAAAAGAAGAGAGAGGAATAGAGGAGGAGATCAATGTATTTGTTTTGGGAGTGCATATTAATGGATACAATCAATGACCTTGTGTTTCTGTTGTGGACCTGTTGCCCCCTTAGACTGTCCACGTTATGGGGAAATGACAGTATAGAAAGCTGTACAAATTTTGATATTACAGTTAGATACTTAACCTTGATGACTAAAATCTTGTCATTTGTGTTAGAATCATTAACTCCTACCTAATCCAACCTTGCTTAAAACCTCAAAATAGGCACCAATGGCTTTAACAGTTTTGGGATACTTGGGGCTTCTGAAGCATGAGAATGCTAGTTAGAGTCTAAACACAATTGAAGTTAAAAATTAGGTCTTCACCTGGTCTGCCTCACCCTCCTCTGCCATTCTGCTTGTATGAACTCAGAGCAATTTGGGGTCATGAGGAAGAAGCAAACTCTTTGGGGTTTGTCAAATGAGTTATGGGAAAAAAAAAGAAGCTATATGAGGTCTGCCTGATTGTGGTTTTGGGTTTTTTTTTTTTGGGTGGGGGGGAGAGAGAGAGAGAGAGAGTTTCTGCTGCACTGTTTATATTTGTCTAAGATTAAATATTTGATTTTTGTGGTGAAAATTAGAAAACAAATGGCTCTTAATTAATGCACCCTTTCCTACATCTAGGCTATTTTCTGTCTTTTTGTCTGTTGCAATGCTTTCATTTACTTCAAAAAAAAAAGAACCTAGATTTCTGGTTACCAAAAGCCTACTTGTATTTATAAATCCACTACTCATCAAATACATCTGTACAATCACTGAACCATATGGTTTGATCTGAACTTTCGGACTGGGCCTATGTTCTTTAGAGGGTCAAAGGAAGTTGTAGGAAAAAAGTGAAGATCAGATACTACGCCTGAGATGTCTTATGTATGTGGTTATTATTTTTGTATGCTATGCTAATGAAAGTAGGCCAGCTTAAAATATTTTCTTTCCAAGTGGATAAACGATGCAGTCTGCTGTAACAGGTGTATTGCTCTTTCAATACTGTGCAGTGTTTTTACTTCTTGCTTTCCTGACCCTTGGTTCAGATTTATTGATCTGATTATTTAGTCAATGCGCTTATATTTCCTCTTACAAGTTGTAAACTTCCAGAAGCTTAGTTCATTACAGTTTGGTATTAATTGTTCTTGGAAAGAGATTTTAACTTCTGTTCTGCGAATTATTTTCACCCAGTTGTTATGCATTTTAGCCTGTGTAAGTACCCCGGCTGGAATTCTTCAGAAACATAATGTTCTTTCCATCCGACTCCAGTAAATAGATTCATTAAGATGGCTTCATCTTCTCTAATTCTGATTTTAGACATCTATATCTGTAGTAGAAATGCCTAAGTCAATCTGTATGGTTATGGTTCACTGCCATAAGTTGTGGACCATAATTTTGCATGTGGGATTCTTTCTGTGGTGCTTGTATTATGATCTTTGCCTCCTTGTTACCAAATATGTTTTCAGGTTTATAAGCACTGGATCAAGTCATGCACTATGAAGTTTGTGAAGGCAATGACTTACTAGTCCACTCATGGGGATGGGAAAACAGGTGCATCATCTTTATCCTTGTCTGATAATAAGTCAGCAGCACTCAATAGAAAATAAGCCTTTTTCCTGAAAAGGAGCACTCTCTGAATAGTTATTGTTTGCTTGTCTGCATAGACGTGTATGCCAATTAAGCATTCGATAATGATTTTGAATGTGTCTTTTCTAATATTACACAACAAAGGGTATTCTCCACTTCTACTTTGCCTGTTCTGGTTTGATTACCAACAAAATGGCTGTCGTGTCAGCATCTTAACTCGGTGGCTGGTCCTTCCCCACTTTTTCCGTAGGTTTTAAAATCTTGATCTCTTATTGTTTCAACATTGTGTTTGTGGTTCTGATACACAACTTACACTTATAATTATTCTAATTCGAGCTTTAAGGATTTCTAAACTGTGATTATACCATCATTGAAAATTACAGGGTGATAAGATCTTTGAACTTCTTGAGTGGATGCTCGGATTAAAGTTGAAATTATTGGATTACGTACTCAGATCAGCACAAGAACTCCTATATACGATTGAGGTTTGATCATGCTTATCTTTTGTCCCCTCCGTTATTTTCTTTAGTATGGTATTTTTTTTTTGTTACAATGCTTCAATATTCTAAATGAAGTGTAAGTGGTATTTCCCATATCAGATTTCAGACTCCCCTCAGAAAGGTAAAATCTATTTTAACAAAACTTCCAGGAGCCACATGAATTATACTTTCGACTGCTCTTATGAATTCCACATTGTGAGAGATGTACTGGCTGCAGATGGGTGATTCATTTGGAAAGACAGGGAAAGGATCATTCAGCTGGAAATGAGAAGGATGGCCCAGGACTCACTTTGGTGACTTAGCCAACTAGTAAGGGTACACATCTTAGTGGATTGCATACAAATCCTTCCACTATCTCTAGTATCTGTACTTGGTGCCCAAGTGGTATATACATTGTGACTAAGGATCAAAATTTCGTTTCGGTGTATAGTTTCAGTGAGTTTGAAAACAGAAACATTTTGATAATATTTCGGAAACATTTCGGAAGCAAGATGAGAAAAAGAAAAAATTTAAAAATTTGTTTCCAAAACATTGGTCGAAACACCTCGAAACCAAAGAATTTTCATATTTAATCAATGATTTGTTTCGATTTTCATGAAAACGAAAACGATTCGGACGTTTCGACCATTTCGAAATAAAATTTAATTCATTGATTGTGACATTGTTCTAATATTTGCTTACATAGCTTTCATAAAACAGATTCGTAACCACTAAAAGTTTCTGAAAAGATATTATTGCAATAAGTCTCTTTCAGTACCAGATTTTGATGGATGGAGGAGGAGAGATATGTATCCTTTTACTTTTAGGCAGTATCTCAATGTAGATAAAGGAGGGCAGTGGATACTTTGAATCTGGGTTGATTCTCCAATTATGTGATATCTGTGTTGGGCTTATGTATGGAAAAAAACAGTCTATTTTTACCTAAAGACTCTATATGGGGCCTAGTTTATGTTTCCTGTCATGGTCTGAGCAAGTTGTTATGATTCATACTGTAAAATAGAATTGAATATTAAGTTCACCAACTGTAAAATGTTCTATACAAGGACAATATACCTTGTCCAACCAGATGAATTTTTGGTTTCGCCCCTGACTATTAATGGATCCCAAGTTCATTATTCTCAAAAGATCTTCTTGAATGTGCATCATGGTATGATGTTTTTTTTGGATAGACATCATGGTATGATGTTGGAGTTTCATGACTTAGATATTGCACAGTGATGAGCAAGTATAAGACATGAGATTATATTTGTAGTATCCGGTAAATTCAGGACACGCATCTATACGATGGAAGGACAAGTGACATAAGTCATCAGTTGGCATGGTAGTGAGGTCCAACATCGTCCAATAGGATTTGTACGGACAATAGTGTCGCGACACTCATCAGTTGGCATAACAGTGGGGACGAACATGGTCCAATTAGATTTGTACGGACAGTAGTGCCACAGCAGGCACCAGCACCGCAATTGGCGGAATTAATCTTTATCACATTGTAAGTAGTAAAACGACACTATAAAGGTCTGGGGGCAACCTTGACGTGACTCGCCTTCCCCACTGTGAACTCACCTTCCCCATTGTGGAAACAAGGTACAAGGTTGGGATGACAAAGCCGACGAAATTGGTATTACCAACTTATTGGACATCATTACTTGACTGGCTCATTGGACTAAGAGGAGGGGTCCCAACCTAGGGACGAGGCAATATGACCCTCCTCAATGGAGAAATGAGCAACAAGGGCGACGAGCATGATTGTCAACTTTGACCTGAGACAAGGTCTCGAAGGTTAAGTCTCTTCGAGCAAGCATCCCAATGTATGATTCACTACTCACTGTGATATGCTTAATTGGGATCCAAATGGACTCCTAAGGTAATTAAGGTTATTGGTCCTGATCAACATAAGGGATAATATGACATATGGATTGGTGGCTAAATGACCGAAACTATATGAGTTTCCTCTATCGAGCACCTTGACAAAGGTCTTGAAGAAAGGGTTCAGAGAGGGAAGGGAGGATCTCGGGTAAGAGTGCATTGGAGGCATCGTGTACATGTCTTTCTCAAGGTCATGGTCTCGCAATGACCAGTTGCAATCATTAACATTGGGAACCCCATTTCGCCTCGTCTGTCGCACTCCTCCTGGGGGTCCACGTCTAGGGTGCATTTGAGAAACGTCACATCTGTTTAATTAATGTTGGTAAACGTGACTCGCAGTTAACGGTCACTAGTATCACCACGGTCGAGACAGTTGTGGGTTGACACGAGTGTTAGAGGGTCGCGGCGGGTAGCCCGACTTACTCGAGTACTGTGCTATAAACATTCGCATTACTCGCCCACTACAGGGAGGAGATTTCTGGCTGATAAGAGTATTTTACTCTATTCACCTATCCTCTGCTCAATTAATTGATCCCTTTATTAACAGGTTGTTCGAATTTCTTCTATCTTATCTACTTATCCTATTCATCCTTTTGATTATCCTTAACATCGACACGTGTGTTAACCTCTTTTAACTCCTCATCTACAATTTTCTAATATTGCGCTGGGTACAATTCTTTATCATTGCTAATGTTATGTCCTGCCACAGATATTCAACCACCCATTATCAATGAGAGGAATGGCATAGTATTTATATTTAATTGTAAGTTATCCATTCATCCCATCCAATCATTTTCAAGTGCACTCAGGCAAAACACAGCTTTCCCTGTTCTCATGGTTAGGAAGAGAGAGAGAGAGAGAGAGAGAGAGAGAGAGAGAGAGAGAGAGAGAGAGAGAGAGAGAGAGAGAGAGAGAATCTCCCTTTTTGCAGAAATTGAGAGAGAGAGAGAGAGAGAGAGAGAGAATCTCCCTTTTTGCAGAAATTAAGAAAATAAGGGTTCAAATAAGTGGATGGTGGATATCATTAAAACTTAAAAGAAAAGAATGATAGGTGGCATGAATGATCATCCCTCCAAAGATCCGAAAAATCTTCCATCGTTATATTGTTATTAATTATATATCGTTATCTAATTTAATTCTTATTAATCGAGGATGTTTGGATGAATAGTATATAATAATCAATAGTACCTGTTATTAATCCTTTAAAGTTTTTTTTTTGGTTCAACCGTAAGAAGTATCCGAACTAACTAACTTACGCGAATATCGACTAATTTCTTTCTTGGTTTGGTCAAAGACAGACCATCCATATAGAAATTAGGATATTCATGAGGGATAAATCCCTCATAGAAGGAGCCCAAATAGTTCGTGTTAACACTTGTGAGCTACCTTGGGGTTCGACTCTTTAAAGCTTTTAAAAGTTGCATTTTATATCTTAAAAAAAGGTTAATTCACTTAATTGTCTCTAATCACTTGTGGGGTGCGGTGGATGCAAATAAATGAAAACTGAAACGTTTGTCTATTAATCACATAAATTGTTTTTGTTAACGAAATTTAGTATATAATAATATGAGTTTTTAAATTCGAAGTAAAGTGATAATTTTTTAATTTTTTAATGCCAAAGTTCATTGGCCAAATAATAATAATAATAAAAATTGAAACTATAATCAAACGTGAAAAGGAAAAATGATATTACTGACACGACTCGAAATCGACATAACTCAAAATCGTAAATGATACGATCTGGTAGTATAAATAATAAATGAATCGGTTAGTGTCAAACAAAAATAACACGATAGAAAAAAGTGATCCCCACATTGTAAATAGTTGAAGTAAGCTCAATAAAATTGTGATTTTAATTTTTTTTTTAGGAGGTGTGGGATTAAAGGTTGGAAAAGTTTCAATCTTTATTTGCTTGACCCAAAATAAATAATATTTTTCAAAGGTATATAAACCAATGTCTTTTTAGATTTTTTATTGTTCAATATAAAACTCAAGGAACAAACCTCTGACGCAAAAATCAAATCAATTATTGTAAGTTCAACACCTTAATTTAACTTGTATTAAGTAAAAATAGTAAAATTAAACTCAATAAAATAGTGTCTATATATTGATCGTTATTTTGTAAAATCTAATCATATTTGACATTGTAAATATACACTCAATGAAGGGATAGACTATCTAACACGTGGTTATGTAAGATACATGGAGGATCACAAAATCTTACTTATTTAGCTACTTGTTGTTCAATGCTTTTGCAAATTTCTTGAAATATTTTTTTTCAAGATAGAGTGTCAAAAAAAATATGAAGAATTGAAGTTAAAAAAATACAAGGACAAGATCACAATCTCTTTTTATTTTTGGGAAATTCGCAAGCCCCCACACGTTAATAGGGGCAAAGGTGATTCCTAGCAATTGAGTTCTATTATATAAGTGACACATTCACATCAAATAAATACATCAAGCGATAACATGTTTATAGCAATCCTTGAAACTTGGTAAGAAAGAGAGAAAAAATTTTAAAAGTTTTTTGCAGTTACCATAAACTCTTGGTTTTTTCATGTCCATAAAATTCAAACATCAACTTAGGAGAAAATTTTCAAGCTTTCTTGTAGTTACAAAAAACTTTTGGCCTACAAACATTAAAACCTTAAATAAATTCATGTGGTTAGAATTAGAAGACCAAAAGTTATTGAGTCTATTATATAGAGAAACAAAAAGGTAGTAGTGTACTGTTTTGTTATTACTCATAATGATATGAACATCATTAGAGTTAAAATCAATAATTAAAGTTGAAATGAATACATGAAATTGTAAAACCTGGGAAATTTGAACTTTTTCCAAAAAGGGCAAAATAGTAATTTGTCACTATAATGCGTATTTAAAATACTCATGTTCTAGACCTCGGATGAGTAAATGAAGTTCGCCGTTGGATTCGTATCGCGGAAACGAGTCACCTTGTCAAATTTCGTCGAATTCCGAGATAGTCGGATTTTTGCACGTCGTTCGAGGCGACTGCGTGACGAATAACCTCACGAACGTCTCCATGAATAAATTTTACAAAATTTCCGTAAAATTGAATTAAAGATCAAATAAAATTATTGTGAACTTAAACCGGGATCAAGTAAATCGTTTCGGGACTAAATCGGACCCGATTAAGCGAGGGACACGTGGCGCGACGTGGACCGAGTATTTAAAACTATAAATAGGGGTAAATATCTAGAAAATCAGATTTTTCTTTCCCTTGTGTTCTTGTTTGGCCGGCCAAGAGAGAGAGGAGAGAAAAGAGAGAAAATAAAATTTTCTTCAAGCTTTCTCCGTCGATTCCCGGAGTTCCGTCGCTCGGATTCCGTCGAGCCAAGAGCTAAAGTCGATCCTCTCGACGAGGGCTACGCAACCACCCCAAGAACGAGAGATTTCACCGAAGATCCAAAGAAGGAGATTTGGGGGGAAATCTAGTCTTGGGCTTGGGAAGACTTCTTGAAGCTTCTTTCGGATGATTACGCTTCAAGAGGTAGGGTTCTCTCTACTTTGGTGTAATCTTTCCTTAGATGTTAGTAGTCTAAAGTTTTGATATGCTATGCCTAGGATAGACCTTCATATATAGGTTTATGGTCATAGAAATGGAAAAGTGAGCATAGAGATGGTTTAAATCTAATTTCTAACTTAACTTTGGTGTATGAAGTTACATGTGAATTATGATGTAACTTGGGGAAATTTGAGGCATGATTATGAGATTTATAAATTGTGCCTAGAAGGTGTTTGATTAAATGCCTTATTTGAATGGAAGTAGTTGTTTTAATTGAATTGAAATAACATGCTTAAGTTTAACTTGTGGAATCATATGCATATGATATGATTTGTAATTAAATGTGCTTGTTGATATAGTAACATTGAAATGAATATGGTAATTATATGCTTAGGATATAAATTTACCATGGATGTGTTGAAATTGTGTATGGGTTGTTCTTGACATATTGAACATCATGTGGTATGCAATGGGACATAGCATTGCATGTGCACGGAAGCATCTCATTACATGGGTGTGTGCATGGTTGATGTCAACGTCACACTTGGTGATTGACGAAATGACTTGGGAAAAGTTGGGTCGAAGACCTAGCTAAGCCCATGATTGCATGATAAATTGGGTCGGGATGAACAAGAAGAGGCATGACGACCTCTCGGGTGAAAGACCCGGTGATTTGGGGGGTGCACTCCATTGGTATAAGAGCCCATAAAGTGTACGGGTGTGGAAGACCATTGGTATGAGTCCATGAAAAAGTCCGATCCCAAGAAAGACCCTAGCTTTGAAAATGTCATTTGATGAAACATAAATGATGAAATGAAACACTTTGGCATTGCATCGTGTTGTAGGAGTCGGTGAGGACTCGGGTTGAAATGCATGAGGGAGTGACATCTCATTTCATGGCATGGTAGTATTGCATTCCAACTTAGGATGCATGTCCATGTGAGAAATGATTGTTTGCAAATGAATGTTGCATGAGCATGAGCATCTAGGGGGAGAGTAGCCCTTGTAGGATTTACTTTACTAGGCGTTGGCTCACCCTATACGGGAAACATTTCAGGTGTGGGGTTTGCACCGGCGGATGGCTCACTTGGAGAGCATCAAGCATGAAGGGGGCCGGCTTGTGGCCTTAGTTCGAGTTTTTGTAAAACTTTTGTATAAATTCCATTTTGATGTGTAAATTATGGAATTAATTGTAATGGAACTTGTATAAGTTGTGTATTATATGGAAATCTTTGTCAAACATATATTTGATGAATTGGGAAGGGTTTTGAATGGCTTGGAAATGAAAAATAGGTAAAAACGGCAATTCTGGGCCAGGCGTACCGGTACGCGTACCGGTACGGTTAGGTCCAGAAGGCTTAGCGTACCGGTACGGTTAGGTCCAATAGGCGTAGCGTACCGGTACGCTCTCCAAAATTCAGAATTTTTTTTTATTTCTTTTGCCAAGTCTTTGGGCTATGTTTTCCTCCCTTCTAATGTTACAAATAGATAATAAGGGGATACCAATGGTGGTATATTGGATCTCGGATAGGTCAACCAACCGAAAGAAATTGGACTTGTATTTTTTTTTATCCCGGTAAAGGGAATGTGGTGCCGCGGTATCGGGTTAAGCGACATCCACGGGTATTTCCGCGGGTTGACGGGTTGTCAACGGTTAATACAGGACCCCCGGAAAATGGGGCGTCACAGAAATATTAAGTATATGTACATAACTAATTTAAGAAGATGAAATAATAATAGAGGAGTATGTAACAATTGGAGAAGATGAAAGAAATTTATTCAAGAGAATTGTATGTTTTATGAAGAATATTATAATCCATCAAAAGCTTTTTACTTAGTTTCCTTTTATTAGTAGTTATAAATATTTATTAAGTTATTTTTTTATTTATAAAAAAGTATGAATGTGACTTTGATTTAGAGATAATGTAGTATTAGTCTTTAAATCTTAGTGTTAAATTTTTGATTCACATGAGGAAAGGGAAAGTTTGAAACTGAAAACTGTTGGTTAAAAACTACGGTGTTGTTAGTCAAAGTAAAGTTCCTTCTGTTAGAACGAATACCGCGGTTATAGTAGATACCGTGCAGGAAGGCCCTAGGTCTGAAATAAGTCTTGTTTCAAGAGCGAGGAAAGTCGAGTGGTGAAAGTTCAGTAGTTTGGGTTAGGCTTCGGCACTTTGGAAATCGAAGTTCTTTTAAGGAAAACGGATCACGAAGAAAGTATTTTTCTTCGTGTTCG
This sequence comes from Ilex aquifolium, assembly GCA_951799425.1. NCBI lineage: Eukaryota > Viridiplantae > Streptophyta > Magnoliopsida > Aquifoliales > Aquifoliaceae > Ilex > Ilex aquifolium. Next base: position 24,700,309 of record OX637404.1, read on the forward strand.
TCAGGTGCTAGCGGAAAAATATTGTGAATTTAATTTGTTGGAATTTCTCTGGATAGAAAGAGCCCAAACAATCTACTTTCGATATCGATCACAGAAGATAGAGTAACCCTTCCTGCCTATTAGCAGTTTAGTTAAGCTAAAGCCGTAAGTAAGAATGAAAAGAAGATAGAACCAATAATATCACCTGCCCCCACTTCGAATGCCGCACCAACTCCCTCAAACACAAGGGAGCAGACACTCCTCTTAGCTTGTCGTAAAAACAAAATAAAACTCGACTAAGAAATCTCGTAGTATAAGAATACTATTCTAAGATCGAGAGGAATGAATCGTCTTCTATTGAATTGAGAATAATAATACAATTCGCAGAACGGAGTTCGTCCAATTTTTTAGTGGGATTTTCGGACTTCAAATGGAACAACAAGTGATTTATCGATCGAGCTGTCTGAGGTCAATGGTACATCTGGTAAGCTCTTTCGGTATTCATCTTCACAGCCCGATAATATGTTTCAACCCGGGAACCCCAAGCAAGTAAATTCCACGAATACTCTGAAATTTATAAAAAATTGATGTATTTAATCAACATATTCTGACATATGAATGAAAATGGATAAAAAGACACACCTTCGTCAATCTGAATAAGCATAGAAGAATAATCTAACCATAGATTAGTCAATACCGACACGACAAATTCAGATTAATACGTATGACTTTACGAGCCCTGAAAAGTGCAAGACACAGGACAGGCTCCAAGTCGAAGCAAAAGCAAAGAAACATTATGGCTTCCCATACGACGTCGTCGAGTTGTCACCCAATATCGTCGACGGAAAATCACTGCGCAGACTCCTAACGTCTTTTAATTTCTCTCTCCTCATTTCCCTCTCTTCCCCAAACCCTCCCACCTCCCAACCCACACAGAGAGAGTGAACGGAAACTGGAAAGAATGCGGCCTCAAATACTGTTGTTTGGGGACTCAATAACACAGCAATCATTCAGATCAGGTGGTTGGGGTGCTGCTCTTGCCGACACTTACTCTTGCAAGGTAATTTAGTTTCTTTATTTTCATTGCTTTTCTTTTCTTTTCTTTTGAATCATATATACCCATTACCATAGATCGCTCATTTTGTGCTTTTTTCTCACATACTGTGTATGTATGTATGCATCTACACAGGCTGATGTGGTGGTTCGTGGGTATGGTGGATACAACACTAGATGGGCCTTGTTTTTGTTACACCACCTTTTCCCTCTGGTAATTGACAAGTTTCGCATTTGTCTATTGGTTTGTTGATATACATGATCACATTCATGGTTGTATCTTAATTGCTAAAAGCGGTGGAAATTTGAGTACTAGATGCATTCTTAAAAGAAAGTGATTTGCCTCTCCTATAATGCTATTATACTTCTAAAATTGCTGATGGAATTCTTGGTGAAGTTTGTGTATGACTTTAAAGGCGCATGAATACGGTATTGGTAATGGATGATGCTCTTGGATCCTCAAACTTATTAACATTTAAATACAGGCCAATGGTGAATCAGAAGTACCAAAGATTGAAGCTTTTCTTTAGACTGTCAATTATAAGAATAGACCAAGCGTTACAAGGGAATGTTGGAGTCAGCTTGTAGAAACTTGCAACCCCTTGCGGAAAATCTGCGGAGCATGGTGCATATTTGATGAACTATAAGCCTGGGTTTAAAGTTACTTAAGATGAAGATGGTCACATGTTAGGATTGATCGGTGCTAAAACTTGTATTGACTGGAAAACTACTCCCACCTCTAGGGGCAACAGGTTTAGTACAATCCAATACTTAACCACCCCCCATCTATTTTTGTCTGGTTAGTATAATTCTCTGGGCATTCATATTCCATCTTGGTTGAAGGAATTGTGGAACCCATTTATTTTGGTTTTATTTTACGGTAGGTGTTGGGTGAACCGAATCAAGGTAGAAACCAGTTTTTTATATTATTGTATATTTAGATTACGGACATGAATTTCACTTCATGGCATATAGACGCCAAGGGGGTTGCACATCACTCGGGAATCAAGTGGCTAACAAGCTAATAAGTGGACGCTTGTAACTGGGATGAGGCCTTTTAAAACCTGACCCATTTGGATAAAGCTGGTGCTTGTCCTCAACTGGCATGAGGCTTTATAACATCCTAAATTGAGCAAAGCATATAATATCATGTGTAGTTTGGCCAGGCTATAATGTTAGCCATCCTCTCAAATCCCACTTTGCTTAGAAACCGATGGAGTAACCGTGAGTTCATTGGTAAAAGAGACAATTTTATGCCCAGTTGGTTTGGTTGTCACAGTTGGTATCCGAGCCTGTCATTAAGGTGTGAGTGTCAGGTAGTTGGCGGAGATTGAGTGCACCTTGATCCAGCAAGGCAGTAACTTGGCCCGTATTGATTTTGCAGTTAGCATGATGGGAGTGATCCTTTAACGTTTCATATCACCTGGGAACCTTTTTAGTGACGAGCTAATAAGTGGACGTTCATCCTAAAATGACACGAATCCTTTTAAAACTATGAGGCCATAAGGCAAAGGGACACCGATATTATATATAGTTGGGCTGGGTGGTCTCAACCCCATAGAAAAGTTGCCGTTTTGTACATGTTATCCTATATAGTTGTCTATTGAAAGCTAGAACCTCTTGCTATCATGCTCTCAGATTTTAACAAGTTTCTAAATTATAACAAAACCAAACTGATTGAACAAGTTTCTAAATTATAACAAAACCACACTACCAATGAGATGGTTTTGGTTGGGTTTTGTGGCCACCAAATTGGTCTTGGTTTAGTAATATTGGAATGAGCCCTACATTTCACTGGATGATGATGGAGCCTAAAATAAACTAAACTGGACTCGGTTTTACCTCCTACTCATAATTAGCATCCTTTGTTGTCATTCGTGATGCGGGTGAAAACGCTGCAAGATTATCATGACGGAAAAATGATTGAATTGAAATTTTAGTATGATTATGCACAAGTATTTGGTTGAATTATGTTACCATGTTAGTGGTCAGGTATGTATGTCCCATTGTATTCTATGACTAAAGACTATCCTGTAATCCCTAGATTGGCATTGTTAGGCCTAGAATGTTTACAATAGTCAAAATGGGAAAGTTTGCTATTTTGCAGGTTTTATTCTTCTGGAAGTAGGAAACTGTGAGAGTGTATATAAGTTTTTATAATAGGGGTATAATTGTCTTTTGGGTAGTCTAGGGTTTTTCTGATTTTCTTGGGCTATATATATTCTTGTAATTTAGTTTATTGACTTGAGAGGTTGAGAGGAAGTATTATTTGTACCCAATAAAACTTTCAACCGGCAGCCAAGGACTTTCTATTATCTCCTAATTATAAGAGTAGGTTTTGTTGAATTTGGGATCTTGTGATGTCTGATATAACCTAACCCTTGGGCATGAGTTAGATCCTCAATGATTCTCTTCTTCTTCTTCTTCTCCCCCAACTCCTCATCTTCTTGCATTTCATGTGATCAGGTTCCATTTTTTACATTTTCCGTCTTATGGTATAAAATTAGTAAAACAATCATGCTATCTCTGGACTCGCGTTGGATTTTGAGATTATTATGTTTCCTATTTGTACCTTTCTGTCCAGTAAATGCAGTTTTCTTACACAAACTGCTTAAAAAGGTGCATTCATTAACAGTGGTGGTGCAACATGTGCTGTGGGTGATTGAATAAAATAGGATGTATGCCAAGACTTACCTGCTTAGGTAACTTAGAAAATTGCCAAACATGTTGGTAAATATAGTCGAAAAATAATGCAGCTACAGGCTTTTTTTGTGACTTACTTTTCAGGACTCTACAACACCTCCTGTTGCTGCAACGATTTTCTTTGGAGCTAATGATGCAGCGCTTGCAGGGAGGACCAGTGAACGGCAACATGTACCTATTGAAGAGTACAAGGAGAATCTAAAAAGAATAGTTCGCCATTTGAAGGTTCAGAATTTTATCCTCAAAAAATCTTTTTACCATTTCCAATTCCACGTGTACAGCTATTCTTCCCCCCCCCCCCCCCCCGAGTACATACGTACACGTTGACCTATTTTTTCAATCATATATTCTTTCTGCACATTTTGTATGCTTATCATCTGTAAGGTGCTAAAAAAACAAGTGATACTTAGTATGAAAATAGAACTATAATTAAGTGTTAGCTTCATGGTTTCTGCAGCAGCATTACCTACTTATAACCACCTTGGCATTGATTTATTTACTAGCAAGCTGTACCAAGATGACCATCTTGGCAAGAAATGATCACCATTCACCAACCTTCATTTCCAAATTTCATCACCACTTCCTTCACCTCTACATGCTATAGTAACAATATCCTCTATAGCCCATAACCTCTACCGCAACCTTTGGACACCACCACAAACATCCTTGCGGGACCACATGCATGAAGGTTATGACTTTGTACTTGGCTCCACGTCAAACATGCTGCTAGTCATTTACTCCTCCATGTCCTGCCTTCATCACTTACATTGCTACCTGCCCCACCTCCACTGTGGCACTATTATTGCAACCACCCATCACCTTTGCAACCACTATTACCATGCCTCAACCTTTGTTGTGTTAGTGACACCACATAACCATACCATCCACTGCAAAGTACCCCTCATAACAAACTGTCATAGCTACGTTGTCACTCTTTTGTTACTCGATCCTATATGAAAACTAAGAACCAAGTCACCCTAATATCTTTTTTTTTTGTTGGGGGGGGGGGGGGGGGAGGGGAACTTGAACCCTTGACCTCAAGAAGGCAAAGCCTTTACAAGACAAGAAGTACCATTGGACCAAAGGTCCATTGGTAAGTCACCCTAATATCTGACAAGTGTATTACCATATTATATTTTGAGATGCAGTCAGATAGTCATGAAAACTATTGAGCACACAATTATCTTATCATACTAAGCCTCATTCATTCCTATCCCACAGAGAATTGGAAATTTAGGAATTCCAATATCAGGACTTTTTTATTTTATTTTTGGTAATTTTTAAATTGGAGATGTCTCTTTTCGAGTTTGAAATTCTTCAAAATGCTGCTAAATTGCATTTCTAGTGTTTTAGTGCCATTTTTTTTGGGGGATGTGGACAGTTTTTCAGTTTTTTGTTTTTTTCCTTATTGGAATGCAGTCATTGTTTCCTATTCCATGTCTCCCATTTGTAGGAATGAACTTTATGTGCTATTATTGTACTCTATTGCTCTTCTGTGGTCAGTCCAAAAACAAAAAAGGTGTGGGTCACTAATTTCCCTTGTTTACGGCTTGCTTTGAATACTTCCAGTTCCATCTCCTATGTTTTGTTGTGCACACCTCATTTGTTCTGGATTCTATCTCCAAGCACCTTACCAATCATTTATTTGATATCTCACTGTTTCAAGAGATGCCAATTGCAGGAATGCTCCCCCACAATGCTAGTGGTTCTTATAACTCCCCCACCAGTTTATGAGGAAGGGCGCAAAGAATATGCAAGGTATGATGTGTTCTGCCTCTATTCTTGAACAGAGTCAATACTTATGGGGAGTAACCTGTAGGAGATGGCATAAGATTTCTAATACATTACTAGATTATGGGAATATGAATATTTTATGTTAAAATTTCAGCGAAGCCATTACATAACCATGGAACTCAATTACATGACATTGTTATCTTTAAAAAAGGTATATGTATGTTCTTATTTTTTTTCCATCTTTCTCTCAGATAGAATTGTTGATTTTCGTTCGAAGAACATCAAATTGACTGTGGTTGTTGCATCTAGTTTAGAAAATTTAGAGTTCCATGAACAATCTAGCAGCATAAGCATTTATTTTGTTTTTCACCCTTTCCTTTTCCATTGAAAGTATGTTGCAATATCCATCCTTGGCAAAGGATTATGATTCTTTGCTGTGATCCTGTTGAGGGCACGATAAATCCTAATTCTCGCACATGCGCCACGAGCCTTGTTCTTTTTAACTCTTGAATTCCAGTTCCATTTTTCCTTTATCTCTTACTATTATGACTTGAATGTTATCCTACTTCAGCTGGAATGGATGATTCCTTTATTTACTCCAAAATTTGTGCTTTCTGGATGCGAACTCCCAAAACAGGGTCACTCCTGAATAAAACACCCCATTTTTTCTGGTTTATATTCAGAATATGGACTCAGTACTTTTTCTTTATTAGAATAGTATCATCATTATTTCGGTAATTAGCTTTCATTTTGGTCAGACAGATCTTTATATGGTGAGAATGCAATGGAACTTCCAGAAAGGACAAACGAAGTGACAGGAGAATATGCAAAGCAATGCGTAGAGTTATCCGAGGAACTAGGCCTCCCTTCCATCAACCTGTGGTCCAAGATGCAGGAAACAGAGGGTTGGCAGATTAAAATTTCTAAGGTTAGTGTTATTTAGAGTTTTTCATTTGTGCTGCTCTCCACTGCCCCTGGTGTTGAAATTAGTGGGCATTGACTGCACATATTTTGGGAGAAACACAAAAAAGCACTTGCTCCTTTCCTCGGTCCAGCTGCCTGAGTAATGAGTTATTGCGTTGGCGTATCTTTTGGATGGAAATGAATGCTGGACGAAACCCACTTGAGCCATGAATCATTATCACAAATTAGCTCTGCACATCACATACTAAATCATGGTATAGGAGATTCATGGTCACAAATTTGCTCTGCAAATCACATACTAAATCATGGTATAGGAACTATCACCTTAAGAAATAGTTATTTTCACAATTTCCAACATTCCTACCTACAATCAATCTTCCATTATGCTTTTTAAACTTAGTTGGGCAAAATTTTAGAGTAAGAAATAGAAAAAAAATATTCCAACTTCAACCCTTCTTTTACCATGTACAGTGATGGGTTGCATCTGACAGCAGAAGGCAATGCAGTTGTCCATCAAGAAGTTGTTAGAGTTTTCAGCGAAGCATGGCTTTCTGCCCCAGAAATGCCCGACGATTTTCCTCATCACTCAGAAATTGACTGGAAGAACCCTGGAAAGGCTTTCAGCCACAATGTTCTTTGGATTTTTCCAATTAAATCTCTCCCCCGATGGAACATTCTGGTTCCTTGATTTCCCTCCCCCTCCCCCCTCCCCCTCCCCCTAGCATTTATTATTAAAATTGCGATAAAAAACATATTGAAATGTTAAAATTGTTGTTAAAGTTGTGAATTTTTCTGTTGTGAACTATTCCAAATACGGCTTATGCACTGTCCTACTTGAAAATATAGTAAGGAAGAAGACAAAATGCAGAAGGAAAAGGAATAAACTTGTGCCATATTGCTCCCTCTTTTGTTTATTACTAAGCAGAGTTAAGGTGGTGTGGGTTCTTTGTGGTCATGCAACTACCCTGACATTTCTCATTCGAGCAGCCAATACTCTAGCTCCTTTGTGTGTGGGGGGGGGGGGGGGGGGGGGGGGGGGGGGGGGGGGGGGGGGGGGTTAGAACTCCACTGAGACGACTTACTGCTGGTTAATATGGGTAGATGATAGGAACTATATTTTTGGTTAATTATATTTGAACCCCTGAAATTGTGATAAAATTTCAACTTTAGTCCTTAAGGTATTTCATTAATTACGTCCTCTTAACTTTCAAAACATTATCAATTTAGTCCAATCAAGAAGGTAATTAAACTTTCCCCGAACAAAGGCACAATTATTTTCTGTGATAACATGTAATTTTTTCAAGTTTCTGACAAAAGCCAATGATCGGACTGAACAAAAAACTTATTGAAAGTCAGAGGAAATAATTATTGAAAAACTACTGTTAGAATTAGTGAAACTTCGGGGGAAGATAATACGAGAGGTTTTCGGATGAGGGGTCATACTGTAAATTCTTGGGTCTGTCTGAGTTTGATTATTCCCCTTTGTGTTCCTCCTTGATAAACACACTTTTAATTCTTCATTTGTAATTAAGAACATTTGTTATACACAATTAAACTAAAAATTACATAACGGAAATAAATAGTGGAATTAACATCTTTTAAGTGGTTTCCTATATCTAGTGCAAAATTCACTATTAATTTTCACTTTTAATGCCAATAAAATTTTGGAAACTAATGCAGAGAGGAGAGAGAGAGAGAGAGAGAGAGAGGGGTTCAGTTACCAAAACCCAATTACACATTTAATAATTTTGAATATTTTTTATATTTTCAGTTAATTGTTTTATATTTTATTATTATTTTACACATTTTCTATACTGGCACCATACTTCTCACACAGAAATGATGAAGTTGCCTTCAATTATCTTTGATTCTACATGTTTTTATGATTATGGATAGATCGTGATCCTTGTTATAGTGTTATTTTTGAGACAAAACCCTTTTAACAGATTTCTAAATTGGCTAGTACAAATAATCCCCACAAAAATTACAGAATTAATTAGTCAAGCATAAAATAAATGGAGGTTGCAATGGCCATATCTCAGATATGGATTATCTCAAAACTATCATTTATTTCCTACAATTTGCTGCAAAAATGTCTCTTGTGCACCAAGAAATGCCAGTCAATTTTTTTTTGGTTCAACGGTCAAGGGTGTCCTGACAGTTTACACATATATCGACTAATCCTTTTCCCGATCCGGTCAAAGGTAGGTCATTCACTTCAGGATTAGGGTATTATTACTCATGGCCTGGTCTTAATGAGTTGTAAAAATTTGAACTCAGAACGTCTAGAATTTCAACTCGTTCCTGTTATCACTAGACTTATCCCAAATTCCTCAAAAACTCTCCAACCATTTTTCAGCTAATTTTATAAATTTCAACAGAACACTTTCCATATATAATCTTGATTACCTGAATAACTAACAATTTTCTAAGATATCTTTTACCAACTGCCCATTTTTCCTTCTTATTTACCAATGCCATACAAGCCAATTTGGATTATATATATATATCCACTGTTTGCAATGGTAAGAACTAAATTAAATTCACATTTTCAATGTTATGATGTTCTTTGACCAAATTTCTACAAATGGAAATTTACTTAAGACTTGAAACATCATTAACTTGGTTCATTATGGTAAGTATTTGCTCAAGTCTTGACTAAGTTTAAAGCTCAGCCATATATATGCAATCCTAACCATTGGATTATCCCATGAATCAATGGTCATGGTAAATCCTCACTACATTAAATGTTTCCCTTCCTCACCTATTAAGTAACATAACACCAAGAGAGAGAGAGAGAGAGAGCTCCATTACAGCCTGCTATTTTTCTTCCTGAGTTTTTTCATGCTCTCTCTCTCATGGAGTTTGACACCAAGTTCAAAGAAGAACTTACCCATAAACCAGTGCTTTTGTCCTCCAACAATTACTTGAAACCAGAAATTCATGATGACTTCTCTATGGACAATTCTTCATCAAAAGGCTTCCTCCAAGATTTTCAGCATCTTGATCATCTTCCTCTAATGGGGTCATCGTTAAACCCCGATTTCCCTATCCAAACTACTTGTTTTGATCCTTTTGATCCCTTCACATATGTGTCTTCTTCGACAGATCTTGATTTTTATGAGTTAAAACCATTTGAGGAAAATTGTGCAAATGGTAGTGCGGTCATGCAGAATTTCCAGGGTGGTGGATACTTAAATAACCCTAATAATACTCCGGTGCTCGACGCAATTTCAGGCAACCGGAGCTCCCGTGTGCCCTTTAACGGTGAAGATATCAAAACTATGAACTTTGCAGTACCAGATGAAGGCTCATGCATAACTGCTGAAAATGGGTACTACAAGAAAGTTGGCATGATCAAGAAGAACAATAATAATGGTGGATCTGCTTCAAATAAAAAACAATGCAAAAGTCAAAAGAAGGCCAATTCATCCAAGGGGCAGTGGACAAGTGAAGAAGATAGGTAGAAACAATTTTTAGTTATTGTTTTCTGCATTCTTTTGCTAGTATTACCCTATTCTTATATATACATTTATAAATGTCGTCATACAAAATTGTCGAGGTTTTGTCGTGACAATAGTCTCTCTGCATACGGACATAAGACTGTGTGCAACAAATTCTCCCCCGATCTCGCAGTTTGTTCATATGCAAAGGTTTTGTTCTATGGTTATGCACTCATGCTCAAATATTGTTCATGCATGTACAGTCTCTTAATCAATCTGGTGGAGAAGTTTGGAGTGAGAAAATGGTCTAATATGCTGAATGGAAGGATAGGGAAGCAGTGCAGAGAACGCTGGCACAACCATCTAAGGCCTGACATTAAGGTATGATATATTCCATTTCTTCTTCCTTATTCCATGTTTATTTTACAGTGATGTATATATATATATATATATATTTTTTTTGCTTTCCTTCATGAAGAGAATTGATTTTCATGTGATATATTATATACTCATGCATCTATATATCATATAAATTTCCTCTTTTTCCAAATAGATGAACATTTTTGCTACATAAAAATTAATTTGCATTCAATTTTTTGCTTCTGTGTATGATCCTAGCTGCAGAATCAGCAAATGTGCTTTTTTTTCTCTATTATGCGATAAGTTCTGGGATATCAAATAAAATTGGATGTATAAGATTATGCCACATTTTTCCACCTCGATATCATCAATGCAAAATCGTCGATAATCAGTAGTTTTGTCATTCCATATATGTTTTTCACAACACGTTAACATTAACTAGAAATTCTCCAAAAACAGTAGTTATCATGCGTACATGGACTTGATCCATACATGGTACAACACACACACAAATAACAAAAAAAGTCGGCTCTTTATGTTTTTTGTTCACAATAAGACTATATACATCGGACCCTCTCTAGACATTATAGTGTTGGAATCTTGTGTGCTTGTCTGATAATCTTATAATGGATGTGGGAGTCTAACATTTCATCATGCTTCTGTAGTCGATGTCCACAACGGCCCACTCTATCTATCGACACTGACCCAACAGTAGTCTTTTCTCTTTGATGGCTTCTTTTACTTATCAGTATTCAATGAAATAACACTATGCCCATATATAATACCAAGTTATCATCTTAATCCAGCCTATAAGTCGTCTCTTTCATGACTCGACCATAGAGAGCCGCTCTCTAGGCATCGTAGTTTTGGAATCTTGTGTGCTTGTCTGATGGTCTTATTTTTAACTGATGTGAGATCATAACATTTTACCACGCTTCCGTAGCTGACGTCCACGGCGGCCCACGCCCACTCTATCGACACTGACCCAACAGTAGCCCTTTCTCTTTGACGGCTCCACTCACTTATCAGTATTCAATGAGATAACACTATATCCATACATAATACTAAGGCATCTTAATCCAGCCTATAGGTCTCTTCTTCCGTGACTTGACCACAAAGAACCGCAGTTTACACTACGTTCAATCCCATACTCGACGTGGTGACTAGCTCTGATACCAATTATTATGAACTCATAGGTAGAACTTGCCCCTAAAAACCGATTTGCAAAGGAAAGATGTTCAATAATTCATATACATACATCTAGACATATTTTTAACCGACGTAGTATCATAAAATCTAAATTTTATTGGTTATTGGAAAGTTATGAATACGTATGTGTGTAACCAATTTATTTGTTCATTTCTCATTGGCAGAAAGATGTCTGGAGTGAGCAGGAGGATAGGGTTTTAATTCAGGCACATACAGAAGTAGGAAACAAATGGGCAGAAATTGCAAAGAGATTGCCAGGAAGAACTGAAAACTCCATCAAGAACCACTGGAATGCAACCAAGAGAAGGCAATACTCGAGACGAAAATGCAGATCCAAATGGCCAAGGCCAAGTTCTCTTCTTCAGAACTACATCAAGAGCTTAAACTTGGATGGCAAAGATGCTTCAACAATCAATCCAATGGTAATCAAGCCACAAACTCAGCCAGAGGCAGATGATTTTTGCCCGAGTGATCGCGTAGTTCCAGATTATGTTTTTGACGAGGTCCCAGAATTTGTTTTGGATGAGAGATTGGTTGAAGGGTACAGTAGGTTTGATTCTATTCTTGATGACATACCAGTTAGTGCACCAGTTGTTCATGAGAAATGCTTTGATGATATGGAGATACCATATGATATGGCTTCACTGAAGCTGTGTGAAGTGAAGAAGGAGATTGATTTGATGGAGATGATCTCTCAAGTTAATCTCTAACTCCTAAGAAGGCAATTGATATTCCATACAAAATATGTTGATTCTTCAAAGTGAATTTTAGAGAGAGAATGTTAAAAGAGTTAAAATGTTTGGGAGTTTTTGACTTGTTTTTAGAACATTTGTAATGAAAGCTTGGACTAATTGCCTTAAATGTTACATACTTCTAATATATATTTGCTTCTATGGGTGCCACTCTTTTTCAGATTGAGATCCTCTCGATTATATTTTTCTTTAAATTCACTCAGTAGTAGATCACCTACTATAGTTTCAGGTGGGAACTATTATGTATAAGTGGGTTTCTCACTCGTAGACCGTTGATGATTTACCATCGAGTGAATTGCAGTGAAAATATAATGGAGATGATATAAACCCCTCTTGCTCTATGTCTATAATATGAGGTCATTTTGTATTGTTGTAGTTTTATTTGTCCCTCTATTTTCCTTATTGCTTTCTTTGTCTTTTTCTTCACCATCTTATTTTTTTTTTCATAGTTTCCTAATAAACTTTAGACTATAAGTAAAGTAATAGTCTTGAAAAAAAATTCCCGCATCTCCATTAATAAGGCCTAAATTAGGTGTAAATTTCACATAAAAAATTTGGAAGTTCAACTATGAGAAATATATTAAGATCCAAGGCTTAATTACTATATAAAATCTAAAACCAAAATCATACCAACGATGAACAAACGAAAACAGTAATATTTTTATAGCACATTTCAACTCAACTATTTATTAAAGAGAAACACAACGACATTGTTTTAAATCTTAAGAATCATGTATAATTGATCAATTCTTATAGATATTTCAAAGCAATTTCTTTTAATCTTGTTAAAAAATTGATGTTTTTGGAAAGGTATAAACACTTTTGAGTTTAACATATTTCATCATTCATACCATTTATTTATGTGTTATTAGGTTTTGAGCCACTAATTAACAAAAAATAACTTAGGAACAAAAACACAATTACTTTTAAAAAATATGATGAAGTGTATGAAATAACAGAGGTATTGTCTTTGATCGATATATGAGTTGATGAATTTCACATGTTTTTCTTAGTCTAATAATAAAATATGTGTTTTACTATATTAGATGACTAGGATAACCCATGCCTAAAGACACGGTACAATATAAATAGTTTTGAAAAGAATGTTAATAGCCGTTAGATGAGTCTATTTGAAACCGTCAGATGGACTTATTAAAGTTCGCCCTTGTTTTATATTATAGATTACTAATTTCCTAAAGATATAAACGACTAGAGGAGCTATATAAAATTTCCAAACCTTCATTGGGATATGAATACAAGGAGAAACTAGTAAACAATCATACCTCTATTTTTTTTTTTGGTTCAACAGTCAAGGGTATACTGGCCAGCTTACTCATATCTCGACTAATCTCCTCTTCGATCCGGTCAAAGACAAGTCATCCAAATAGAAAATTTGTAGAGTCGAATTTCGTACATTACACATTAAAAAATACTAAGATTTAGCAGAGTAACACAAAAAATAATAATGGTCTTCCTAGATCATCACATTTGCAGGCGATAAACGTTGAGAGTCAGTAAAGAATTTACACCCCCCGAAAAAAGGGATACGAAAGAAAGAAAGGGGAAAAACTGGACCATGGTTACTACAATTCACTAAACCCTTAACTACCCACAATCTGGGTACATCGATCCAAAACGTGGTGAGTTCGCGATCCAGATCACTAAAATTGACGACCCCAAATTACAATACTAATCCTAAATCAATTTGCTTTAGAACATGTAGCACAAATATAAAATACATATTAATTGACTACATGTATATAGATTTATAATTATATATTGTTTTAGATAATAGAAAATCAAGCACAATTATAAGATAAATGGTAATTAACTTAGTGTTTATGAATGTTTTGTAATATATAATGTTGTATAGCAGTGAAAACAATCTACATAAGAGTTCCAAAACGAATTGCGACCCAAAATACCGTACCCGCTAAACTTACCCTTATCGTACCACGTACTTAAGAAAATGTCGTACCATGTACTCGTACTTGTACTACGTACCAAAGCGACCCACGATCCAAATAACATTGAACTGGACAAGTCCCTACCTAAAACATACAACTAAATCTTAAATGTGGGTAATATTGATTCTCATCTAGTAACAAAGTTACCACTACCAGCAAAACTTTTTTGGAGTTAACACTTCAAGCTGTCTTTGGCTTTGGCTTAATGCGCTTCACCCTTGAATACAGAAACACTCCAGCGAGGGCCACTCCAGTGCCTGTACCATGAGGCAGGAAATGAAAAGAATTAGATAAACGAAGAGCCTCGATAATTGTAAAAGGGGTTAACTATAAAATTAAATCAAAACAACGAGAACATAATTTCTTTTTATTTCTTATAGTGCGAATTCAAATGTAGGAATTATACCCAGAGAGTTGATAGGTGAAACAGGTGTTCGGAAAAAGAGAACAGAGGTAACGATCACCACCACCCGCTTCACGCAATTACCCACAGAATGAGTAACTGGAGATACCCTCTGCAATATCATATAAGAAACCTGCACAACAAACTTGAATCAGCATTGTCGAAAGGCAGACAATCTTTGTAATAAATTTGTGGCCTTTGTAATAGACAACGACAAAACAAAAAGACATCAAAGCCTCTTGACATTAATCTGGCTCCTGGCATACAGCTTCCTGGAAAATTCTAATTCAAGAATGTCTACATTATTGTACAAGGTTAGGCTTTACAAGATGTGGCTGAAGGCTCCAAATATTACTTACAAAACAAGTGACAAAGAGAATGGGAAGAAAAAAAAATTAAAATGGTTACCTGCTGATATGCATGGAAGCAAAGTGCAGCAATGAGAGACCTAGTATAAATCTGTCTGACATTTAATCCCTGACAAATTAACAATGAAATCAGTTATGCAAAACGAAAGAAAATAATGAATCAGTGGCAAATTCTGCTCTTGAATTCTACTCACAGAAGATTGCAGGTATGCAGGAGTGAACTTGACTCCTTCCATGAAGATAGCAGCCGGCGTCAACAAGATGAAGGACATAATTGTTATTATTGAGAAGAGAGTAATGTTATCCAAAGATTCCTGTTTAAGAACAAACTAATGGTTACTGTACTAAACCAAAAAAAAAAAAAAAAAGAATAACAGAAATAAACAAGAATTATCTGTTTTTTAAGCAAAAAATAAGTAACCACAGAAGAAATTCCAAAAGCACACTATTCCGGTGTTTCATGACAAAACGATTTACTGCAATTAACTTCAAGCAAGGAACTTAAAAGTTATAATCAATGTTTCTCAAAATATTTGCCCTCCACTAACTACCACCACTAGTCATGCTTATAAACATTCGAAAACGATGGTGAAGTATACCTCTTTCTTAACCATGAACTTTTTGCTAAGGACATTACGGGATTGATTGGTCAAATTGGAAGCCATTGCACTCCAAAACCCAGCCCTGTTTTTAGTAGACACGAGATGATTTCATATATCAAAATCTACCTTTGAAATATACATTACTATTGATTAGTTGTTACTCGAAAAGAATAAAAAATGGCCTAAAATATGCATAGAGAAAAGAGCAGAGGGGGGAAGAGAAGAATTAAGTGCATGTGTATTCCTCACCAATTAAAAGATGCTTCAGTCATTGATGCCAATGCCACTCCACCAACAATTGGCAGAAGTGATGAAACGACCCACAGAGTAGGCAACTGTTCAAGCAAAAAGATCGGGATTGAAAACAGTACAACTCAGATGATAACAATATCAAAGCTACAAACCAACAATTCATCCTTGACATGTTGTGCAATGGGCACCAACAACAATCAAGCTATCATGTTCACCAAATATAGGAAAAAAAATATGAGTAAAATAACTCTCTTCATCCTAGTGTTATTCAAATTGGGCATAGAAATCAAATCTCCACCCAGAATAACCAAATGTGTCCAGAAACAGAAACAGAAACAGAAACACATATCAGTCGTGTACCTCCCCTAGAAACATGGCAGAGAGGACAACAGAGAAGAAGGGCTCCATTGCTTTAACTGTGTGAGTGAATGAAACAGAAACTTTTCCGAGACTCATGTTAGTGAAAAGGTTGCCTAATGTGTGCACCACTGCCAATGGAAGGATTGCTGCAAGCTGCCAAGTGGATAGTTATAATCAGATTTAGTACCAAAACTCGACAATATTAACACAAAGTACAACAGTTTCTGCACACATTGAAATACCTGTGAACCGCTGATCTTAGGCCGTTTGTAGAGGTTAAACATCCACATGAATGTGACGAGGACAGTCCCAACTGCAAATTGAACTAAAGTGACAGTTACTGGGTTTGGAAAGGCTCTTAGGACCTGTGAAAATGCACACCATCAATTGTGTTATTCTTACTATAACAGAAACTTCAACACTGAAAGGTTTAATATACAGCAGTCCAGTCCCAAGTTATGTAGATGGAAATTGTGACTGCTAGTCATAATTTATGAAGTTGTTAGCATGATGAACACTTCTTTACCCACTTCCCCAAATACTGGTGTGGTAATTAAAAGTCCAAACAATTCTCATCCGCCTAATACTTTTTGCTTTATCCATATTCCATATGACAAATGAACTTCTACACATTAAGTCCAGAGATCTGTACACATCAAAACCAACCCTAGGCAAATTATAAGCAAGAAAACCTGTATATAATCCAAATGTTTTTACCCCCAAACAGCAAATTAGCTTAGGTAGGATAAGTTATCTTTGACGTGCAAAGGCATCGGAACAATAGAATCTACTAAGTAGTCGTAGTCCATCATTGATATAGCTGGATTTCAAATATGTGAAAGATAAAACAAGAATAATGACCCAAGGGGTAGTCCATGTGATAACAGAGACGAATTATAAACCTAGACGTCATGAGTTTGAATCTTGACAACCTCTTAGGCCAGACCATCAGGATTTACCACTCATAAATACCCTAGTCCCAACGCGGATTACCTTTTACCACAGATCGGAGAGGAGATTAATCGAAGTGCGCATAAGCTGACTCAAAAATTTCAAGCATGTAACACTTTAGAAAGTTTCAATAAAAATTCTGGCAACCAATCGCAATTTCTTTATGAATCACGAATAGGTGGCCAATATGGGCTCGGTTGCCGGGAGATTGAACTTATAAATGCCATGAACAACATTTCCACAAAACTACAAGATACAAACATGCATGCATCGCATACATGTGTATTCGTACATATGAGTGTACACAGAGAGACAGATCAAATAATCAGAGTAAATGAAATGCAATATAGTACAAAAACAAAGGAAAGAATACACGTATGAAGCAGAGGCAATTTTTGAACAGAGAAGCCGACTTACCTGCTTGTTATAGATATTGAAGTATATGTTGAAAAGGTACCACAACCCAAACAACGATCCAAGCACCAACGTATCGACCAATGCCTTCGACTTGGGAGCCTCTCCTGCGCTCTCAGGTACCGACGTTGCCCTGACCTCAACACTCTCCGATTCGCCTTCAGGCACAGGTGACGGACCCGAAATACACCCATCATTCCCTCTCGACGACAACGACGAAGAAGAGCAACTGATTATAGGCAATCGACGAAACGACGAGACCGAGACGCCATTGACGGAGTCAAAACCAACCGATTTTGGAGGCGAATATAGAGATAACGGCTCGAATTTAAAGAAAGAACTAGGATTCGAAGGCTTTCGATGCTTAGGAAGATAAATTGAAGGTGAAAATGAAATCGCAGTGCTCTGCATTTTTGAGATTCAGATCAGTTGTGTGTGTGTGTGTTTGTTAGGGAGAGAGAGAGAGTAGGGGGGAGGAGAGGGAAATTATATATTGGGGTGGGAGTGGGGTGGGGGGTGAACGTTGGCGACTCCGCCGAGGAGCGAGGTGGGTTTTAGTAGTAGTTAGTGCGCACAAGTGTACACAGCGGAGGAGGGTGTGGACTGGTGAGAGAAACAAGAGAGATCAGAAATTTGACTATATTTGATTTTTTATTTTTTTTTGGCGGATACAATTTCGGATGACCCATATTTAAATTGGTAATCCTAAGGTTCAACAAATACTATAATTATCATTAAATCAAACGTTAACCTCAATTAAAATATTTTATATTATTTTTTAAAATATTTTTAAAATGTCTCTATTTTTAAACTAATTAAAATTAAATAAACTAAATTTTAATCTTCGGAAATGTGACATGTCATGGGGATTTTGGGTTTTCTATCGGTATGTTCGGGGTTTCAGGGAGGATTTGGATTTCTAATCCTAAGGTAGCTCATGTTTTTTAGTTTCGTCCTGAGTGGTCTGTTTTTAATTAAATTGAGAAAAAAATTAATTAAAATACACATAAATTAACCTGAATAATCATGATTGACGTCTTTTAATTTTGTCATAAATAGTCTATTTTTTATCAAACGAACCCCGAAGTTGGAAAAAAAAACGCTTGGATTCCCAGGGGGTTCTGAGCCTCTGAGGTGGCTTGGGAGTTGTTGGAGGGTGAAAACAAAGTAGGTGGGTGGGCCTGGGTCATGTGATATAGTGGAGTAGGATTGTCCCCATTTAGGTTTGGGAAGAAGATTTTCCCACCAACCAACAATGGATTTCAAATCCACATGGTATTTAAGCAACGACGTATCTAGGATTTTAGTCCAGGAGGAACAAATTCTGTCAATAAATTTTAGGAGAAATGCATTAGGGAATATAAAAGAGATTGTACAATTTTTAGGGTGGTTCAACATTGAGTCTAACATTTGATAATTCATATATCTTTAGTTTAATTCTTTTTCATACTCCCTAAGGGTTAGTCATGGTAGTCAGCTGCTGAACTCAAAGAAATAGTCGGTACAAGTCTGAACACCATATAACAGAAAAATAAAAGAGATTAAACTTAATCAAGCGTAAGTATTAATCCATCTAAATAATACATACTGACTCGAGTTTTATGCTCCGTTTGGTACGATAAAAAGTTGGAAGGATGAAAAATTGGTAGATAAAACATCATGTTTAGTAAGATAGGAAAATAGGAAGGATGGAAAAGTGGATGAATACGCTTTCTTTCCAACTCATTAAAATCAATCCGTCCAAAATTGGAAGAAAAATTGATGGAAAGTTAATTATTTGTGTTGAAATGTATTTTATTTGTCTATTAGTTATTGTCTGTGTCTGAAGACACGGAATAATAAAAAAAAATAGTCAACAATAAATATATTTATATTCACACCTAAAATCAAATCACAAACATAAAAGAGAGAAAAAAATTTAAGCATTGGTTGTAGTGGTAGTAGGCGATAGTGGGGTGGCGACGATGGCTGTGGTGGTGGTAATGGTGATGGTCGTGGGGGTTGGGGGTGATACGGGTGATGGTAGAACAGTGGCGATGGTGGTAGGGTGGTAATAGGGTGGAGGTGACGTTGGTGGTGGTGGTGGGCAGGGGCGGAGCCAGGAATTCTGGTCAGGGTGGACATTTTAATTAAGTACTTTAATTTTTTTTCTTCTAATCAATCACACTATATAATATATTTATATTTATTATATTATATTTGATACATGAAGTCCATTTAACATAAAAAATGTCAAAAAAATAAATATATATTGTCAGGGGCGAAGCCATGAATGTCTATGAGGGGACAAAATATAACTGGTATAAAAAAATATTTAGCCGAAATTGATACAAAAAAATTCAGTTCAAGAATAACAAAAAAATAAGAATCAAAACAAAATTATTGTGAAATAGTAAATTCAATTTTTATTTAGCCGAAACAAAATTCTAACAAAAAGACACACAAAAAAAAAATTTAGTACATTTTTAACCTAATTATATATTTCAATAAAATATAAAATTTTTAAAAATCACTAAAATTTTGTATATGAATTAAATGTAAATTAATTTTTCACTAGTTTTCTATCAATGCACACAATCAGAAGTCCGTAATAAACTTATTCTTTATTTAGTTGCAACTAGGGATTTTATACTCTATCTCCCCTTAGTCAAGTGGGCCAAAAATTTTGTTTTTTAATGGTGGTGGGCCAAAAGTTTTGTTTTTAATGTTGGGCTAAAAGTTTTATTTTTTTAATAGGTTTGGGTGGATTGTGATATGTTAAATATTTGATTTTTTAATAAGTTTGGGTAGATAATAGTGGACTCAATTTTTTTTGTTTTAAATGGGCTTAATTTTTTAAATTTTTTGGATAAATAATGTGGGTCTAATATTTTTATCTTAAATTTTGGGTGGGCACAAATAATATATTATACAAATTTATAATATATATACTTAACTAAAAAAAAAAAAAAATTTTTGAAGGGGGGCACGTGCCCACCCTGGCCCTAGCCTCCCTCCGCCCTTGGTGGTGGGGTGGCGATAGTGGTTGTTGTTGTTGTGACAGAGGTGGTGGTGGTTGTGTGATGGTGGTGGGAAACGATGGGGGTGGTGGTAGTGATGATGATGGCGGTGAGGTGGTGGGTGGGGTGGGGTGGGGTGGGGTGGGGGTGGTGACATTAGTGGTGTCGGTGGTGGTGGTGGTGGCAAATGTGATAGTAGGGTGGCGGCGGTGGTGGTGGTAGTGGTGATGAGGGTAATGATGGTGTGGGGTGGCGGCTATGGTGATAATGATGATGGTGGTGAAGCGGTGGGAGGTGGTGGTGGTGGGGCGGTTCTAAACACTAATTTTTTTTTTAAAGTATTTATGAGAAGTTAAAAGTTTTAAAAGCACTTTTAGAGCAACTCCAAAGACACTGGCTAGAATAGTTAGCCAAAATATATATTTTTATTACACTGTCTATTTTAAAGAGCAACTTCTACTAATTCAGTTCAACAACTCTCTCTATTTTAGCTAACTATTTCAACTAACTTTAACTAACTATTAATTATTAAAATCTAAAATACTAAAAAATGTACTTGATCACCTATGTTCTACCAAAACCAAAATCAAAACTCATTTAATTCTACTGAAAAATAAATAATATTAGATCACACCAAAATAAATAATTTTAGGCATTACTACAGGTTTTGCTCATTCAGTGGCTCGCCTTTGCGTCTACTGCTACTATTGGTTTCCAACAAATAACACACCATAGAATCAACATCATCCCCAAATATACTATATGCATCAATCGCTTGTAGATAGCTGAAACTCATTGACAACACCATCTGCATGCCGAAGGCGGGATTGAGATGGGTGGGTTGATTTCGGAAGAAGGTAACAGTCAAGGGCAGCATTGAGATGAGTGGGGTTGCATCTACTTCTAATTTCACAAATTCAGTAGGTGGGATTTCAGTGGAATTTTTGGTGGGTTTTTCAGTGGGAGCTGAGACAAAGATGAGGTCTCAGTAGGATTTTTGTGACCCCATATATACACCCACACACATAGATAGAGACAAAGAAAGTGAGAGTGAGAGTGAGAGTGAGAGAGAAAGAGAGAGAAAACTCCATACCTGGACTGGACGAAGAACCTTCTAGCTAGTTGAGGAAGACAACGATCGAGGAAAGACAACAACAAAGGAGGCTGAAAATGGGAGCTTCTGTGGAGTGAAGACAGAGTGAAGAAATTGGCGCAAACAACCTCAATAGTGAGCCTCTGCGCCTTGCCAAGGATAACTAGTGAAATGAAGGTTATGAGAAATGGCTAGGGAGATAGCTATCCCGTTGGAGAGAAAATTTAAGGTTGACCTCTTTAAAATAGCTAAGAAGGGCATTTTATTGAGGCTAGGGGTGCAACTTGGGTTGGGCAACCCGATTTCAACCCGAGCCCAACTTGAAAAAATTAGGGCTTGAGTTAGGGTTTTTAATACTTAGGTTGGGTTTGGGTCAAAAAATCTCAACTTGAATTCAATTTGGGCGGGCCTCGGGTTGACCCCTTGGGTTCACGGGTTGAAACCCGAATATTAAAATCGGGCTCAACCTGATTTAATAATCTGGTTCAACCCGAATTAATATTATATAAATACATTTTTTATGCTAGGTTAATTTCAGCGGCTCAGCACCTCCCTTAGACCTTCCCTAACTCTCAGTCTCTCTCGGTCTCTCATCGACTCTCACTCTCAGTCTCTCACCGACTCACCCTCACCCTCACTCACCTGCGCTTCCTCCCTCCCTCTCGTCTGCGACTCACCCTCACTCACTCTCAGTCTCTCTCGGTCTCTCTCAGTCTCTCACCGACTTTCACTCTCAGATCTGGTGGCTATAGCATCTCAGATCTTGTGGGTGTAGTGGCAATGAACAATGGTTGTGGTGGCAGTAACAGTGGCGGTGATGGGGAGTGGCTGTGGTGGTTTCTTCGATATACTCAAGATCTGAGATTGGCTTTCCATTGTGCACAAACACTAGAACTCATTTGTAGTAGTTGTGTGCTGTCTTGGTGAGGTGCTGACCTGGTTGAGAACTCCCCTATTCTCTGTTTTTTTTTTCTGCAATTTTTTTGTGATTTTGCTGTGCTGGTTGGTTGCCGTTGATGCTTGCTGATTTTTGTTGTTTGTTGCTGAGTAGTCTTGTTGCTGATTTAGAGGAAATGAATTGATATGCTTATCAAGATTGCACTGGAATCCGAATTCAACCCGACATTAACTCGAAATCAAGAAACCCGAATTCAACCCGAGCCCACCCGAATTAAACTCGGGCAGTGCTCGGGGTTGAGTTTCTCAACCCGAGGTAGGGTTAGAGTTGAAGATTATATACTTAGGGTTGGGCTAGGGTTAACTGTCCAACCCGCCCAACCCGCTCGAGTTGCACCCCTAATTGAGGCCCTTAGAGTTGCTCTTAGGAGCTTATTTTCCCTATTAAATTTGGGGAGTTAATATTAGTCGTCGGATTAACTTTAAAATAAAATTAAAAAAAATCTCAACCGCGAAAAATAAAAGTTATTTTGTTTATTTTTTGAGATTTGAATTGTATTGTATTTTATTATATAGATATATCTTTTGATATATACATACTAGCCATAACTCGTGCTTGAAGATACGATGAAACATAAAATTCTAGCGTTTAAAAAATTAATCTCACTATACTAAATTTAAAATTAATTTCTTTACTTGCATCAATTAAAATTAATTTCTACCTATTATTTTCTTAAAAATAGCGTTAAAATTTTTTCAAAATGCATAACTCGACAATTTTTTTTCAACATGTATACACTATAATATATGAAGAATGTATGAAATAAAAGTTGTGTTAAACTACAAATTAACTAAATATTAAATGGTTGAACATGTGATAGAATTGGGTAATGTGATATTTTTTGGGGGGAAAATGTATAGTGGATAAAGATTCAACTTGTTAGTTGATTTATTATATACTAGTTATTCCCTTTGCCTGAAGGTACAGAGTAATAAAAAAAATGGCCAACATATTTGTATTCTCACCTAAAATCAAATCATAAACATAGAGAAGAGATAAAGAAATTTAAGCATCGATTATAGTGGGGGTGAGCGGTGGTAGTAGTGGTGGGCGATAGTGGTGGTAGTGGTGGTGGGCGATAGTGGTGATAGTGGAAGACGGTGATGGTTGTGGTGGGTAAGGCGACAACCGTGGTGGTGGGTAAGGCAACAACCGTGGTGGTGGTAGCAGTCGTGGGTGGCAATGATGATGGTGGTAGTGGGTTTTGAGTGACAATGATAGTAGTGACAGCCGTGGGTGGCAACAGTGGTGGTGGTGGGTGTGGGTGATGGTGGATGACAGTGATGGTGGTTAGTAGTGGTGGTGGTGGGACGACGGCGGTGGTGGTGGGCTGTGATGATGGTAGTGGTAAGCGACGATGGGTACTTCTAGGCGACAGTGTGATAGGTGATGGCGAATGACGACAGCAGTAAGTGTGGTGGGGGTAGGTGATAGTGGGTGGCTGTAGTGGTGGGTTATGACAGATGATGGTGGTTGGTGGTGATAGGTGTGGTGGGGTAGGTGACAGTGGCTGGTGGCGATAGTGGGGGACGATGGGTGGTGGTGGGTGCTGACAGTGGTAGTGGAATGATTGTGGTAATGGTAATGATAATAAATATAAGAATAAGATGATGATGGTGGTGAGTGATAACCATGGACAACGATGGTAGCAATTGGTGGTGGGTGGCGATGGTGGTGGCGGTGACGGTGGGGTAGGGGTGGGGTAGTGGCGATGGTGGGGGTGACGGTGGTGGGTTGGCGATGGTGGGGGTGACGGTGGTGGGTTGGCGATGGTGGGGGTAGTTGTGATGGTCATGGGGGTGGTGGTGGGGCGGTGGTAGGGGTGATGGTGGGACAATAGCGGTGGTGGTAAGGTGAGACAACGGTGGTGATGATGGTAGGGTGCGACAGCGGTGGTGGTGGGGCGGTGGAAGTGGTGGGATGGTGGTGGTAGTGGTAGTGATGATGGTGGTGGTAGTGGTGGGTAGTAGTGGTCATGGTTATGGTGATGGTGGGGCAATGGAAGTGGTGATGGTGGTGGTAAGGTGGTGGCAGCGGTGGTGGTGGATATGGTAGGGCGACGATAGTGATGATGGTGGGGTGATGGGTTTGTAGGGTTGGTGGTAGTGGTGGAGCGGTGGAGGTGGTGGTGGTAGACGTAGTGGTGGGGCGGTTTCAAACATTATTTTTTTTTTTAAAGTACTTATGAGAAATAATTTTTAGAAGTATTTTTAAAAAGTTACTGCAAACACACCTTTAGGGGCCTATTTTTCCCATTAAATTTAGGGTGTTAATATTAGTCGTTAGATTAACTTTAAAGTAAAATTTAAAGCGATCTCAACCGCGAATAGTAAAAGTCATTTTGTTTATCTTTTGAGATTTGAATTGTATTGTGCTTTATTATATATATATATAGTTATTGTCTGTGCCTAAATGCACAGAGTAATAAAAAATGATAAATAATAAACATATTTGTATTCATATCCAAAATCAAATCACAAACATAAATAAGAGATAAATGAATTTAAGCATTGGTTGTAGTGGGGGTGAGAGGTGGTAGTGGCGACGGCTTCGGTGGTGGTGATGGCGGCAGCGACGGCATGCCGGTGGTGATGGTAGCGATGGTGGTGGTGGTGGCAGCGGCGGCGTGGCGGTGGTGATGGCGGTGGTGGTGGCAATGATGATGGCGGTGGCGGCGGCGGCGACAGTGGTGGTGGCGACGGCGACAGTGGTGGTGGTAGCGACGGTGGTGGTGGTGATGGTAGTGGCAGCGGTGGCGACAATGGTGGTGGTGGCGGCGGTGGCGGTGGTGGTGGTGACGGTGGCGATGGTGGTGGTGGTGACGGCGACGACAGTGGTGGTGGCGGTAGTGGTGGTAAAAGTAGTGGTGGTAGAGGTAGTGGTGGGGCGGTTTCAAACACGATTTTTTTTTATTAAAGTATTTATGAGAAATAATTTCTAGAAGTAATTTTAAAAAGTCACTCCAAATACACCCTTATGGTCCTATTTTTCTTATTAAATTTAGGGTGTTAATATTAGCCGTTAGATTAACTTTAAAATAAAATTTAAAGTGATCTCAACCGCGAATAGCAAAAGTCATTTTGTTTATCTTTTGAGATTTGAATTGTAAGCTACTTTATATATATATAGTTATTGCCTGTGCCTGAAGGCAAAGAGTAATAAAAAATAGTAAATAATAAATATATTTGTATTCATATTCAAAATCAAATCACAAACATAGAGAAGAGATAAGAGAATTTAAGCATCGGTTTGTAATGGGGGTGAAAGGTGGTGGGCGACAGTGGTGGTGGTAGGAGACGGTGATGGTTGTGGTGGGTGGTAATGACCGTGGTGGCGGTGGTGGTGGTGGCGGTGACGACGACAACGATGGTGGTGGTGGCCGTGGTGGTAGGAGTGGCGAGGGTGGCGGCAATGGTTGTGGGGGTGGGGGCGGGGGTGGGGGTGGTGGTGGCGGTGGTGGTGGTGGCGGCGGCTACGACAATGGTGGTGGTGGTAGTGGTGGCGGTGGTGGTGGTGGTGGCGGCTGCGGCTGTGGCATTGACGGTGGTGGCGGTGGTGGTGGGGCGGTTTCAAACACTATTTTTTTTTTAAAGTATTTATGAGAAATAATTTCTATAAGTATTTTTAAAAAGTCACTCCAAACACACTGATTAGCACATAACAATGACATGTATGGTGTGCTAATGTGCTTTTGTTTCACCTTTTTTGTCAATAAATGGGAGTGTTTTGGTTTTGTTTGTGGCTTGATGGAATTTTGAGTGAATGCATGTAAAATGATGTAAATGACATGATTTAAACCCTCATGGTGTTATATGAGGCTAATGGAGTGTATGTGGTAGCTTTAAAGATGGTTTGGAGGGGAAAGAAATCCAATTTTTTGCTCACAGTCTGAAAACCTTCCGGAAGGTGTATGTCGTCCTTCCGGAAGGTTTTGCTAAAAACCCTGGATGCCTTGTTCACAGCTAATACCTTCCGGAAGGTTTTGTCCACTGGAATGAACCTTCCGGAAGATTTTAGCTACTGGAGTAAAACCTTCCGGAAGGACTTGTCTACTGGAATGGACCTTCCGGAAGGTTTTGCCTTGGGTTTCTTTTTGACTGCCAAAATCTTCCAGAAGGTTTTGTCTTCTGGAATGAACCTTCCGGAAGGTTTTGGCTACTGGAATGAACCTTCCGGAAGATTTTTGCTACTGATGTCGACCTTCTGGAAGTTCTTGCATTTGATTCTTTTCATTTAACTGTTCTTTCAGCGACCTTCCGGTAGGTGTATGTCGACCTTCCGGAAGGTTTTTGCACTTTTCTCCAGACAGCCTGTAACTCAACTTTGCGGCTTGGAGGGTCCCACATGCACTTCTCCTACATGCTTCCTGACATCCCTTACACATCCTAGAGCCTCCCTCACCCCTGCATTGATTTAGATGAGTCTTGATAATTAATGAAGAGAGAGAAGAAGAAGGAAGCTGGGTGGGCAGACAGCTCTGCCTCACCCCCTGTCCAGCCCATGTTGCTGCACCCCTAGTGATGGAGATCAACTCTGTAGACCTCCCTCTCTCTCCAGGCACGTTTTGGGGGGAAAGCAAGAGTCTCCTTGGGGGGGTATTGATTCATCATGACATTAGAAGATATAGTTTTAGAGAGAGGAGCTCTAGGCAGAGAAGAGGATGAATAGTGGTTTTTAGAGAGAGAAAGTGACGATTTTACCATTTCTCCTACTGCATTTGTCTTGTAATCTTGAGTAAGAATCTTAGTAGTTCATTGAATGCCATAAATGTTGTTTTCCCTTCATGTTTGGTTAGTTGAATGCTCCCATTTATGTTCTACCATTAATGCTTTCAAGATTATTCTTGTTCATAGATATAAAATAGCTTTTCATTTCATTCACTTCTAGTCTAGGATTTCTTGCACTTAGTTACTTAAAAACTCCATAGCCTTAGAATGCATTACCTTTACATTATCATGTCTAGTTCAAGTATGAGTAGCTAAGCACTTTTTGTTGGCAAGACCAAGGGGAATCCTCATTGGGGTATACCATTTCAACTCTTTCTACACCCTCCCTTTAGAGTCCCATGGTTCGGTTTGACCGGATTGAAGGTGGATGATTTGGTGAGTCTTTGATAACCCGTAGGCCTAATCACGGTTTATGCTTAGGCACTCACCATCATCATCCTCGGCTTCCCGTGAATCAACCGTTCATTCTTGCTCAATCGGAGGAGTGTTTTGAGTTGAGATAGTATACCCATTGGAGGGATCTCTTGGAATTGCCAACACTTGTTTTCTCATTCTAATTTCACCAACACACACTTCACCAAACAATTTCCAACAACAAGAATTTTACACTTTCTTTTGCACTAAATCACTTTCACATTTGCTCACTTCCTTCCCTGTGGAATCGACCTTGGAATACTTTCCAAGTAAAACACAACTCACGAAAGTCTCCTTGCGATTGGGGAGCATTTTTGTGCATACACATTCCATATCTACATCATCCCATTTCCCTTTCCTATTGCCCTTTCTTTTCACACTATCCCAAAGGGGGAGAAATCCTTCCTTCCGCTCATACATTGCATCATTTGAAGGATAGTAGTTAAAGGGTTAGGAATATGATTGTTTTTGATCAATCACACACCCTTAGGGGCCTATTTTTCCTATTAAATTTAGGGTGTTAATATTAGCCGTTAGATTAATTTTAAAATAAAATTTAAAGTGATCTTAACCGCGAATAGTAAAAATCATTTTGTTTATCTTTTGAGATTTGAATTGTAAGCTACTTTATTATATATATATATATAATGATAAAATATGTATTTATAATTTTAAAAATTAAAATATAAAATATAAAAAAAATATTTTTTCCATCTTACCAAACGCAAAAAAAAATTAATTATTTTTATTTTTCATCCATCCTACTAAATATAAAAGAAGGAAAGTGTATCATTCCTACTTTTTTTCATTGAATGATAGAAAATGTATCTCTCCTACTTTTTATCCCTCTTATTTTTTATCATTCCTACTAAACGAAACATAAATTGATATGCTAAAATAGAGGTGAAGTTCTTTATGACTCACCCTTTTTTGCACTTCTCTATGACTTGTAGCTTGGATAAGGCATTTTTACATTTAGGAACATAAAAATGAGTTCAAAAAGTGAGCCCTTGTAATTGCGATAATCATTTTACAAGTCCTATATTAGGTAAAGGATTTTTCAATGTTGGATGATTGGGTTGAATTGGATTAGATCATCAATTAGAAAAACAATTCATGTTCATCCGATCAAAATACAGATTAAATTCGAATCAATATCCGATCCTCACTAATCATCTCTCGTCCCTCATGTCTCCACACATCAGATACTATGTGAATAGAAAGTACCCCTGCGGGAAAATGATAGTGTAAATTAGATCTAGTCTGTCTCAAATTTATCACTTAATCACATTGACACCTCATATTAAGAATATTATATTAAAATTTTTTAATATTTATGCACGTGTAACATATAGACTTTTTTTCGCCAGTGTATGTTTAGTATAGTCGTTATAATTTAATGATGTCAATAAATAAAGAAAAATGTCCGGCCCCAACATAGTCCCCAAAACCACACCCAAATCATTCATACGAATCCACCACCTCCACCTTTACCTTCACCTCCACCTCAATTGAATCATACCCAAAAGTCACCGCCACCTCCACCTTTACCTTCACCTCCACCTCAATTGAATCAACTCTCTCTCTCTCTCTCTCTCTAATCATGTGATTACATAAGTTTTTGAATTCAAAATTAATCAAATCTATTAAGCTTTTAAGGCTTTTCGAACCTCCGGTTTTTGGATCTTCAGGACTTTGTTTGATTGCATACGATTCTATCTTCCATTAGAGTTTCCTTTCTCATCTGGGTTCTTATGGTGGTGGCATCTGGTAGTGAAAGTAGGAGGAGGATGACTGATTTGGTGGTGGTGGTGGTGGTGGTGTGGAAAGAGTCAGGATGAAGGTTATATTTTGTTGGAACAAGGTTTAGGCATGAGTTTATTAACATATTTGGATTTGGTTAAGATATTTGGGTTTGGACTAAATGGATTTTATTAATATTTTTTTATTAAAGATTAAAATGGTCATTTATAATTTTCACTAGGTCTGTTTTGTTATTGTTAATGACAAAGGATGACAGTTTAATTTTCCAAACAAGAAGGGATCTAAGTGACTAAGTGATAAACTTTAAGGAACCTTAATGCAATTTATCCAAAATAATAATATGTCACTCTGATCTGATATTTATTCTTTCAAAATTTTAATTTGTGTCAATTTGCTCAAATCTAAAATGACAATTTACACTAATTAATAAAGGTTGTCAAGTATGTCTCAAGTCATTATAGTTGAGGGGTCATTTTGGTTTCAAATTTAAAATCCAAATCACTTTAGAATCTCAAGTTTCTAAAAATATTCCTCGTAGTGTAATCATGCAAAACCCATTTGATCCCCTCTATGTAGGTTGGCAAAATGTAACATAATTTGATTATCCGACACGAATCAACACGAAATTAACGAATTTAAATTTGATCTTAACGAGTTTGAGTAATAAATGAGTGGACTCGCCTGTTATATGGGTCATGTTCGAGTGAAATACATTAATTTATTTATCACCCGTTTACCCATTTAAATTTTAAATAGTCATACATAGAAATTGGGCATTGAACATATTCAATTTTAATTTTAGAAACTCATATTTCATTCCTAATCCAACTCATCAGTAGATGCTGCATACAGTGTAAATCAGAATTTGATTCAAAACGATTCTTTTATTTGGCCGGTTATAGAAATCTGTATTAATGCACAACTCAACTAACAGTTGTCAGTCGGCGTCTAAAACTAAAAAAATAAATTATACCTAAACCTTCTCATACTTTTCACTTAATCACTTAGACCTCTCACATTTGAAATATTATACCTATATTCATTTAAAATCTAAATATGACTAAAAATGTTCTCCTAATTGGGCATTTAAATAATTATGTTTAAGTGATACATTGTATTGAATATAAAGAATATTATATAAATATCTGCATTATATTAAGTATTCAAATGATAAGCTTGATTTTGAACTTTAGAGTATAACGGGCCCACAAAATAAATAGTAGTATAAAAATTATAATTTTTTATTAGGATGAAATTATATTTTTTAACTGTTATATTAACAGAATGAGTAATGTGTTACACGTACACAGATGTCTGGAAATGTAAGAGTAATATTTTAAATGTGAGAGGTTTAAATGATTAAGTAATAAGTATGAGAAGATATAAGTATAATTTATCTATTTAGTTTTAGATGACAAATTGACGACCGTTTGTTTGAGATGCGTACTATTTTTTAGGATATAAATTAAAATTTTTATTTTTGAGAATATAAATTAAAATTCGATCTTTTGAAATGCAATTTGCAATTATCCCTAAATTTTAAAGTGACATAAGTAAAACAATGGGGTACAAGGTGACACAAGATACATAGCTAAAGTACTGGCTACTGTATTTTTAGATAGTCACAGCCCCTATCCCCTTAAACCCTAACCCCTCCACTCCAACACTCTCAGACACGTAAACCCTCTGTTCCGTACATCAACTATGGCGACCTCAACCAACGGCGGTGGCCTCGAAGCCCTTCACCGCCTGAAATCAACCGACCCGCCGGTGTACCTCTCACAGTCTCCGGACCTCTCTGACGCCGCCCGCTTAGCCTCCCAATATATCTTCTCTTCCCTCACGCCCCACACTCCCAAATCACCTTTCACAGACCTTTTGATCGACGGCTTCGACGCCGAACAAATTTGGCAGCAAATTGACCTCCAATCACAGCCCTTAATCTCCACCCTTCGTCGTGAAATCAAGAAGTTCGAGAAAAACCCAGAAGAAATCTCGAAGCTGTTTCAGACTGTTGATATTAGGAACGAGAATTTAGAGGGAAATAGTAAGGGTGTAGGTTTAGAGGGAGAGAAGAGGAATTTGGAAAGAGAAAGTGAGGATTTTGAGGGAGAGGAAGATAAAGAATTGGAGGGGTCTGACGACGAGGAAGAAGATGGGGAGGGGGAGGAGGAGGAGGAAGAGGAAGAGGGGGAGGAGGAGGAGGAGGAGGAGGAGGGTGGTGGAGGTGGAGGTGGAGGTGGGGTGGAAGATGAGTTTTTGAAGATAAAGGAATTGGAGGAGTATTTGCAGGACGATGAGGCGAGAGAGTATGGGTTGGAAAGGAGGAAGAAAAGTGAGCGTAAAGTGGATAATGAGGAGGAAGACGAGCATGGAGACGATGAAGAAAGGGAGGATGACGATGACGATGAAGAAGAAGATGCCGATGAGGTGTGTATGAATGTTTGGGAGCTTAGTTCTATTTGTTAACGGATGTGGGCACAGAGTCTATTCTTGTATAGCAGAATTTCAATTTCGATTTGATTGTTTTAGAAATTGCTTGTTTTTGTTTTACACCTATGTGTCTTCTTGTGATTTGCATTTGCCTTGTAGTTTGAAGCTCTTGGGCTCGAGGATAATGAGGATGATGAAAGGGGAGACAAGCTGAGAAATGCTAGGTGCTGCTTTCTTTTTCTTCTTCTTTATGAAAACATATATTCTGCTTTCCCCAGTTTAGCTCATGTTGTTTTGTGACATAAGCCACAAGAGAGATGAGTAAATAGGGAATTGGTTTTTACTTATTTGATCTCAAAATTTATGTAAGGTAAGATCTAACAAAAATATTATTTATGTTAACATCAGGCTTTAAAGTCTCAAAGATTGATGAATATTCTGAATCAAATTCAAGTTGAAAAGATAACTTGTTGAGATTTTCGAAAACGTGGTATATATTAATCCTTATTGATGTTGAACGGATATCAGTAGTCTTAGATAATTCTAATAATATGGATACTTGCACAATTCTTTTTTATATCCATATCACATTTTGATGCTATTCATGTACTCATTTTTCTATAAGTATTCATCTACTCATGGATACATTTTCTACGCATGCTAGATTCATCTCACCTCCTCCTTTATTGTGCTTAGTGTCATAACTCCACGCCATTGTTACCAAGACCAAAGAGAAGACAAGGGTCACCTTTGGTAGATGACATACAATAAAGCCTTTGTCATATTCCCCTAGGATATTAGTTTTGAAGATACTCTTTACTCAGTACAGGTACTAGGACCTCTTAAATGCTCATAACATGTGTCAAAAATTGAGATACTAGTATCTTTTATTTAGTAATACAAGAGTTTGTTTCCTATAGAAACAAATTTGAGGTGTTAGTTATGACATTTTAGTATTGTACTAGAGAGCTCAATTGTTAGAACAGACTTAAAAGAGATAAAAAAGAAGCGTCGGAAAGTGCACCCTTGGTCCCCTTTGTATGACTACCTCTATGGAACCAGGCCGAATCCCAACTACGTTATAAAAGGGGTCTTGGCAATCTGCCTAGTTTTAAATACTTGGAAAATTGTTTAAAGGAGGATAATTTAGATCTATAGAGTCTAACATCAGCGTGTTTGGTCTCAAGATAGTTTTCATGCTACATAATTCACATATTTTACATAATAAGACTAAGTTAGAATATTACAGATATAAACGAATAGCACCAACTTACGTATATGTTTTTGCTTACATAAATTCACGGGCTTGTACAGATTGAGGCACATATATAGTCATGTCCTTAATGCATTGTACTTCAATAAATTGTGGTTTACTCGGTGTTTGTCTTCTTCTTTTTTTTGTTTATTAAATTGGGGTTCATCTGTGCATTTACAAACTCAGGTATGAAGATTTCTTTGGAGGTAAAAAAAGAAGTGTGCAGAAGAAAAAATCTAGACTCATTGATGAATCAGACGACTCAGCCATGGGTGATGACAAGGATTTTGACAATAAGGTAATGTATACACATAATCCATATCCATCTGTTTGGCAACATTGTATGACCTGTGAATAATGCTCACATTTATTGCTGTGATACGAAGATTGATTGAGGTACCCTTTGATTGATTCTCTTGTTTTTAAAGGAGAAAGAAAATCTTTCCACCCATGAAAAACAGCTTGAGAAGCAGCGTTCTATAATAGAGCAAATGGAGAAAGCAAACTTGGAACCAAAAGCCTGGACTATGCAGGGGGAGGTAAAGTTTTTCATTCCAGATATCTGCATTAGTTATGAATTGTGTGTTTCCCAGATGTGAATTGAATTCAAGTTGTAAAATGCGGGTGGCATTCTATTTATAGCTCTCTGTAATGACAGGTAACTGCTGCTAAAAGGCCAAAGAATAGTGCATTAGAAGTTGATCTTGATTTTGAGCATAATGTGAGACCTGCCCCTGTAATTACGGAGGAGGTTACTGCATCGATTGAGGAATTGATTCAGAAAAGAATCCTTGAGGTGAAATCCTTCTCTTCAGCAAAATATTTGATGTTCATTCTATTGACTTATGTCAGGCTTAGTTATTCTATTCTAGTCTTCTCTATTCCTTGGGCTGAGTTAGTTTTTTCCTGCTTGAGAGTTCTTGTTATTTTGTAATCTGGATGTGTGTATAATGTATGATGAACAACTAAGGTACAAGATGATGTATGTAGTAACCAAGAAGATACTTAACTCATGTGAGAAACAAAGTTTCCTGCCAGTAGTGAATATTAAGTTGTTAGAATCATGCCTATTTCTGGTAATTGTATCCTTACCAATTGATGCATGTTAGCAGATAAAATTGCTTTCCGGTATGGACAAATGTATCATTTTGGTTGGTTTACTTGAGCTGTACTTCTACTTTAATCTGAAATTATGCACTGAAATACTAATGGTTTCATAGGTTCAATTTCGCACGACACCAAACAGTTCATATGTGAATTGAAGCGCACAGAATTGAAAGTAGCATGATTTCCTAAGCTTTTGTAAAATTCCTTGATGTTGGGCTAGCAATGAGTTTTAACTTTTCACCTAATCATTCAATTGCATGCCAATGTTTTCATCTCTGAAAATCTTAGAAGTTTCTTCGGATGCTACCATTTGTTTTGGAATCACATGCATTGCTTTCTCAAATCACTGTAGCTTATGATAGATCGACTAAAATCTCCTCTATCTAATATTTACTAATGAGCATAATTAATGCTTTTTTCAGGGGCGTTTTGATGATGTTCAGAAGGCTCCTGCTTTAGCATCTAAAGCACCAAAACAAATAAAGGAACTGGTAATTTGTCGTTTCAACAAATGAATTTTGTGAGGTTGACACTTGTAAATTTAGGAAGTAATATAAGCAAAGCATCATTTCTGTTGAAATATGCAGGATGAGAATAAGAGCCAGAAAGGTCTTGCTGAAGTTTATGAGGTCAGTGTACTTTATAATTCATTTATTTACCTGTAAGAAATACTGGCTGCTTTATATGCTATAGATAACGTCCTTATCTATGTTTTCATATAGTTTGAAGTTGAGTATCCAATTGGTTATAATTAACCATGCCGACAGTTTCTTCTCTAAGTAATTAGGAGTTAAAACTGTTTCCCTTCTACAATTGCAGGAAGAATATGTTCAGAAGACTGGCCTGGTTTCAGCAGCATTGTCTTTCTCAGATGAACAAAGGAAAGAGGTACACTTTATTTCTTTGCTTGTACGTGCTAAGATCTCTTTTTATCATAATTGGTAAGTATTTTATCTTTAGGTCGTTGAAACACTCATCTTTGTTGGTTATACATGAGGATGCATCATAAATATCTAATAATGAAAATGACTTCTTTGACTTTGGTGGCTCTTTTACCAACCCTTTCCATCTCTGGCGAACCCCAAGAAGGAAGAAGCAATCGAAAGAAAAACTAAAATGGAACAAACACACATTTGAAACACTATATTGCTTGGCATTTTTGCTTTATATGTTACTGAGCTTCTTTTTGGATATATGACTGTACTCAGGCAGCATTGCTGTTCAAGAAACTGTGCTTGAAGTTGGATGCTCTATCTCATTTCCACTTCACTCCAAAACCAGTATGCTTCTCAATTATTTGTTGGTAAATTTTGGTTGGCATTTCTAGGAGTTTATCTGAAGTGGGTGGATTTGGACAGGTTATAGAGGATATGTCTATACATGTAAATATCCCTGCCCTAGCAATGGAAGAGGTAACTTGTTATAGTCCATCGTTTCAATGAAAATTACATTTTCTTTGGGATATGTATCCAGTGATAGTTGTTATATAAACTTGTTTGTCTGGGCTTTCTACTGTAGATTGCGCCGGTGGCAGTCTCTGATGCAGCTATGCTGGCTCCTGAGGAAGTGTTTGCTGGTAAAGGAGATATCAAAGAAGAAGTAGAGCTAACACAAGCAGAGAGGAGGATGAGGAGAGCTAACAAGAAAAGGAAGTTTAAAGGTAAGCCTCATGGCTTATTCATTTGAGTTGAAATAAATGCTCAGAAAAACTGTTGGGTCATAAATATGTTGATGGTGCTGAACTGCACGATAATTTAGACGTAACTAAGCTGCTACTGTTATTCAGGGATGCTTTGTGAAGTTGCTTCACTGTTGACGCTGACTTATTTTGAGGCAATCTTTGATAAACTTGATATTTTGAAACATGGCTGGCGTAGGTTACATAGGAGAGAATAGTGCAGGGGATAAAGTTTTGCAGAAAACTCCTTTGTTTCTACTAAAAACTCAAAAACAAAGTCTTATGCAGTTAACTTGTACAAAAGTTTATTCTGCCGGGCCATCTTGCAAGGCACCGACATTAAATCTGTCATCCTTATCTTTTGGGAAGACTTTGGCCATACCTCCTGTTGATTGTCATATCTTCAAGGATAGCCCCTGATTATTATCTAAAATTTCATAAGGCACCTCCTGTCAGCATTTGTCCATTAATGGAGCTAATGTTTTACTTTCTCATCCACGAGTTTTATGTAAGTTTACATACTAACTGGGGTTAATGTGTAGTATATGAATATCAAAGGGAGAAGACCGAGTAGTTGTGCGCCCTCCATCGTCCCCGGCCTAGCACCATCCTTCTTTTCTTCCTAGAAAAACTTCCTCCACAAAACCCTAACGCCACCTCCAACCCCTCCTGGACAATCACCATCCAGCCCCTCCCCCAAACTCATCCTCGTACACCATCGAGTACAACCCACCTCCTTCTCAATGCTGCCACTGATACTGCCATGGAAATCCATGGCCAGATCAGTGACCTTGGCGTAGTTGTTCTCAGGCGTCTCTCCTCTATCTTTCCCCTTTTCTTTTACTGCTGATTGCAGCCCCATTGCCATTAGGGGTGTCAACCGTGTCGGGTTAAATGGGTTGGTGTCGGGTCTAATCAGGTTTGTGTGAGAATTTATTAAACCCGGACACGACTCGTTTAATTAAATGGGTGAAAATCTACAAACTGAACACGATTCATTTATTAAGTAGGTTACATGTTACAACTCGTATAACTACTAAACAAATCATATTGGGTAGGGCCGGTAACACGATAACCCTTTTAACCACCCGCCACCCATTTAACCCTTTTCTCCCAGAACAAGGGATTAAACCGCACTGCAACATCCACAAAACAAAACAAATAAAATAAGGGAAAAACAAAGCACCAGAGGATGATGTACTTGTTACAATTTTATACTAAGCAGTGCTAGGAGAAAAAGAGCTCATACTCGAATTTTACCCAATATTCCTGCCAGTTTTCCCATATATTTGATGCAAAAGGATCACCTATTCCCATTTCTTCAAAACTACCTTTGTGGGCATCAGTGAGTTCAGCAAGCACGGGGGATAAATTGCAACTTTTTTGTCTTATATTAATATCCAGGATTAAATGTTTCATTACATGTTTTCTTTTCACCAATAATTACTATATGTTTGCAGCTGAGGCCGTGAAAAGGATGGCAAAGAAGCCACGTGAAAGCACATCGCTAAATCATGCCAATGGTAATTATTCTACTTAGTTGTATTCTTCATCTCTCTTTTTAGACCTCAAAATTTGAATTTGCTCACCCTTTTTCACGATGAAATTGCAGGCAAGGAAGAATCATGAGCTCCCTCTAAGATTTCCTTTTACGTAGAGCTTACTTCGCTATTTCAAGTTGAATTGCCGGTACATCTTGGGATTGCATTTGATCGATGGTCCTGCAGGTTTTAACAGTGCAGGTAGAAGAAAAGGATGTAAAAGAAACAGAAAAACGTTGAGGTGGCGAGGATAGGAAGGCAAGAACAGTCGCTTGAATGTAGCTGATTGAAATTTTGCTAATCTGTCTTTTTTATTTATCCTTGTAATTTTGGAATCTCACTTGATAGTTTGCTCGTCATAGTGCAAGCATTTGTTATAATGTTACCAAAATATAGTTCTATAAAATAGAATTTGAAAAGTTCTCATCTAGATTTTTTTCTCATTTGGTTGGTAACATCAGTGATGTTGTGAATATGCATAGCACTGATATGTTTTCCCCATGTTAACAGAAAGGAAACTGTTCAACATTTTTCAGTAGTATGCAGAGATAGAAACAGGATAGATATAGAGTAAGAGTGGAATGGCCATTCTCCATTCACACGGCTTAGATTTTAACCCTTTCCTTGTACTTGTCCCCCTCTGGCTCTGGGATTTTTTGTCAACCCGACTCGCGTCGTTTGGAATCCAGCAGATGCCCTCCTGTCTCACCCTATTCCATTGCTTCCTCTCTTTCCTGTTCCTTGGTTAAATGAGCTACTATTTATCTCTACGTCTGTTGATTCTCAAACTCAATATCTAAATCAACATGCAGTGATGTTTTAGTTTCAGCTCTGACATAGGTGTGGTGGGGTCTCTTACAAATAGTTCTCTTACAAATAGTTTTGTGGTACTAAAAGACAATGTTTCTAGACAGATACGTAGAATGACTTATCTACATATCTATTTTAAGCGCACAAAAAAAAAAAAAAAAAAAAGAAGAAGAAGACACCCAGCACCAGTGGCTTCGTATCCTTGAATAATTTTTGTGAACAGCCTGCAGAGACAAAAAGCAAACACAAACTCAAAAGTCGGCCCAACTCTTCTTGAAAACCCAAAATGCCCTCCCAAAAAGAGCAGAAAACCCCATAAACAATTCAGCCAGATTCTTCAACACCTGAAAAGAAGTCCCCTAAAATCATGTATTCCTGTATGGGCAAATTATATTTTGGCCCACCAACTATAACCGCTGTCTCACTTTTTCCCGTCAATTATTTAAATTGCTTTCACATTGACCCAAAACCTAATACCCGTTATGTTTTGAACGAAAAATGGCGAAATTTCAATGAAAATACATGCTTCTAACGTCTATAATTGAGACAACGTGAAACCAATAATCATAGTTGCAATATTAAGTACACCATACTTGATGAGGCATTGCGAAACCAATAAATATAGTTAGAAGTGTAATATGAGAAACGGGATAATAGACGAAAATGTTCAAATATAACTTATTCTCATGTAACCATTTCCTCAGCATCCCAAGCAAAGTATCATACTTCCCCACTATCCATCTACACATTCTCTTCCTCTTTTTCTCAAACACACTTTTGGTATCATCTCTCTCTCCAGCAGCTAAGTAATAGATCTGGGAGTGAGAAAAAAAGCCTCTCTCGTCTAGCAGCCATGGATACCCTCCTTTTGATCATCACTCTCTCCATTGTATTTCAAACACAAGTTCCACTAGTTCACAGCTATGGCCATGACAGTACCTGCAGATCATACTGTGGGAACATAACACTTGATTACCCATTTTCACTCCAATCAGGATGTGGCCATCCAGGCTTCCAGGACCTCTTATTTTGCATCAATGATGTTCTTATGTTCCACATTATCTCGGGTTCGTATCGTGTTCTAGACATAGACTATGCTTACCAATCCCTCACATTACATGACCCTCACCTGTCAACCTGTGACTCAATTGTCCTAGGAGGCCTCGGTAACGGGTTCGTGGTCGAGCAGTCTCGTGCCTCGTACCTCAACCCCACCTCGGACAATGTGTTCATGCTCATAGGTTGTTCAGTTTCATCACCACTGTTCCGAGGTTTCCCAGGAAAGCATCTACCATGTCGAAACGTTTCGGGCATGGGCTGTGAGGAGTACTATGAATGCCCAGCCTGGAACACAATTGGGTTCAGGAGGGTGGGCTCGGCGTATGGATCGGGCCTGCCAGAGTGTTGTGCAGTGCCATTTGAGGCCATGAAGGATGTGAACCTCAGCAAGCTTGATTGCCAGGGGTATAGCAGTGCCTACAGCCTCGCTCCGCTGCGGGCAGCCGGGCCGGGCCAGTGGGAATATGGGATACGGGTCAAGTACTCTGTGCAAGGGAATGGTGATTTCTGCCAAGTGTGTGAGGCAACAGGTGGGTCTTGTGGGTATGACATTCATGGGGGTACTCACTTGTTGTGTATGTGTGGGACTTGGAATTCTACAACAAATTGTGATTCAGGTAAGACAATCAATCAACCTTATACGTTGAATCTTCCTTTGTGGTTATCCTTGGGATTTATCTCGATAATTGTTTGGTGCATGTTGGACGAGGATTATACGATGTTGGAAAGAATGAGTCGAATGCTTTAAGGGTCATGTTTGGTTCATGGTTTTAGGTGGGATTCATAGTGTTTTTTTGTCAAAATAGTTCAATTCATCACCTTATTCCTTGCACATTTTAGGATCGGGATTTGAATCCCGACCAGTAAGTAAAACTCATATATAAGGGGTTTCAACAATACCATGGGGTGGGTGGGTGGGTTTAGGCAATTCCATAGCAAATATCAGATGATATTTGTGATTAATCCGTGAGTTTCATGTGTATTTATGTCACTTATCAAACATGAGATTGAATTTAGTACATTGTTCAATCCCATGAACAAAACCCAATATATTGGGTTTAGAAGAGTTTCATAAATCCAATCAAATTCCAATCTTAAAAATCATCCAAACATCCTCTAAAAGGTGTAGACATCTAATAATTAAGAAACAAATATTTTTATATGATTGTCGAAAATTCTAAGTTCATAAGTAAAGTGGTTTGGGGTGAGTGATTTACATGTCATGAGGTCGAGTTTCACTGACTGCATAGCATAGCTGTTGTCTTACTTACCCCTTCCCTTTTTTTCATTAACCTAGATCCGTCGTCATATATCAAAATAAAAATGTAAATAATGATTCGTTTTCATTATAGGCAAATTAAACCACCTAGATATGGACCAAAACCCAATTAGGGCTAATGGTTTAGTCACACTGTCTCTCCAAATCAACACTCACATTCTTCTTGTTTTTTTACGAACAATACTATCGTTACCAAAACTTTTAACAAGTTTTCTTTATCAAATTACTGTGAATGGTTAGATTAGCGGGTTCTACTGAATTTCACTTACCATTCAATGTTGTCAACAAGCCACATGGTATCCAAAATTTAATAGAAGTTTTGGATACACAAACATTATTTGTTTTTTAATCCCTATCGGTTTACTAAACATTCAAGTTTATGTGCAGTCCAGTCGTCATCGTATAGAGGAACATGGCCTTTAATGCACACACTAGCAGGTACCTTCAACAGCTGCTTCCCCCCCCCCCCCCCCCCCCCCCCCCCCCCCCCCTTCCCTCTCTCTCTGTTAAATTCGTATTCTTCGATTTCTTTTTCATTTGGCTTGTTAATCTGTTAGAACTGACACCTTTGAGACAAAAATTGTAGGGTTTTTGTTCTATATGGTTGTTTGGATCATATCATGCCAGAGTTGAATAATGAGGTCCTGAATCGACATCTCTGGTGCATTCTCATCAGCCTAATAGTTGCTGTCAACCGTGTGTGTGTGTGTGTTTTTTTTTTTTTTGGGTTAGTACGGTCAACCATGTTAACTTGTACATTAGTATGCATTGCTCCAAGCACACACACACACACACACAGACTCAAAGTGGGCAGTGCCAATAGTAGTTGGGCATTTATCATTATTAAACTTGCTTCTGTTATTCATTGAGCATCATTGTAGCTTCCACACATCTCTGTCATTTGAGCTATTGCTGGTTTCCAATCAAGTCTAACTACTCTCTCTCTCTCTCTCTCTCTCTCACACACACACACACACACACATAGAGGTTACCATCCTCATTTAAAGGACAAGAATGACATTAAATTGAAGAAAAGCAACAGGGATAGGGTGGAACTGCCTTCATGAGTAGTGATTACCTACAATAAAGCAGGAAAATTTTGTGTATCCCCAAACACACATTACAACTGAACTAGACCTCATTGGGTAGTAAATTGTCACATTTTTTTTTTGGTATGGTACCGAACCGTACATTTTCGATGTAGTAAAACTTGTGATTCACAAAAGTTGTTTACCACTTGTGAGTAGAATCTTCAAACATAATCTGAAACATAAACATTATATCTTCAACTGCTTAATTTCAAGTGGCTAGCTTATATGTCTACTGATGATAACCCACTATTTAGTTCCCATAACATAAATTACAGCCCCTTACCTTGACCCTCTAAACCAATCCACCAGCCCAGAAAATAACTATAAGTTTGTGTGTCATCAAGTCAACTATAACTCAGCTGCTGAAAGGTTGACTGAGAGGAAAAGGCTAATAAACTGGAAAGACTGTTCCAAGGATAATGTGTGTCACTTAGATGCAAAAATGGCTTCCAAATCTTTGTACAACCCTCTCGGTTTTGACTTGAAATCCGATGAAGGAGTCATAGATGAGCTCCCACTTCTCTTAGCACCCCAGAACCCGCCGCTCGATTTGGACTGACTAGTCGAAGGCTCATTTGGATCTCCACTTCTTTCTTTACTAAAGCTAGCCTTTGCTAGTTCTCTAAGTTGTCTCAGCCATGGTTTATCACCCGAGGTTCTACCACCAGAGCTAGAGCTCCTATTCCTCTCATCAAATGAAGCAGGATCCCCTGTTTTTCCAGCCCCACGATTGTTCAGGGAAAATTTGCTATCCAGGTTTTTTATTAGCCCTTGTGGCATAAAGAATAGGAGGAGTCCAATTGAAGCTGTTTTCAGACCCAACAAGAAAGAGTCCCCAGCAGTGTCCAATTCTTTTGTCTGTCTGTACAAAGCATGCCACTCATTCATCATTTGGGCCATAAAAGCCAGAAAGAATAATGAAAGCATAAAGATCCCAATTTTCATCTCATCCCTGGCTGAAAATTCCTTCTCTAAGAGAACCAAACAAGTAGAGAAAATGCCCACTTCGCTGCAAACTGAGATGATCTCAA
The DNA here is from genome assembly GCA_951799425.1 of Ilex aquifolium. Taxonomy (NCBI): domain Eukaryota; kingdom Viridiplantae; phylum Streptophyta; class Magnoliopsida; order Aquifoliales; family Aquifoliaceae; genus Ilex; species Ilex aquifolium. The sequence continues at coordinate 24,743,022 of OX637404.1, forward strand.
CTAACTGAACCTTCTTCTTAATAAATGGCTTCTTAAGAACCATGAAGAAGAGCTGAAAAGATGTCATGCACAGTAGGATGATTGCAGAAGTTTTACCAGACCAGTTTCCCGAGGAGGCACCAGCCACAATCCCCAGAGAAACCCGTTTCAAAGAATCAAGCAAAGTGTAGTATATTCTGAGAATTCCAAACAGCTTTTGTATAAAAGGTGCTTCTGCTTCTTCTGTTTCATCATCCGAGTCAATTATTTTATCACCACGCCTATGCAGATTCCCCCTGGAAATTTGAGAGAGCATGTACTTTGGAGGGCCCCTTAGATCTTCAAATAGGGGCCCAAGCATGGTAAGATAAACAGAGTTGGATTGGTTCTTCCATGTCCATTGGCCTTTTTTACCAGGACCCAGAGTTACCCGGACAAGTTCTTGATACCAGTGGAATTTCATGTCCTCATGATGTACCTCCTTATATTGAAGCAGCTTCCCCAATGTAATTCCGATGGACAGGAACAACAGCAAGGCTAGCAGTAGAAAAGACACCAAACCAAATAGCAAAATGCCTACTATAATACCTGAAGTTGTCCCTCCTTGGAATAAGATAATAAAATACACTGACTAAATTAGTATAATGGGGGACTCAAAGTTATAGCCTAAACTAAACTGAAATGAGTAATTTGATCTTGGATATTTCAATCAGCTAATGAAGCTCGTCATACAGAATGAAATTAGGTGGTCAATGTAGCTCTCAAAACAATATAAACATATTGCATTAAGGTTGCTCCATAATAACTTGGGTGTCAAACAGCCTCCCTGCATATGGAAGTAAAGTTTCTTATATGTGATCCTCCCTAGACTCTCAGTGGCAAGTCTCATGCACCAGGCCTCTCTTTTTAACTTAGGGGTAAAAACAGATTTGGGCAGTTGATGCCTAACTGTTGGGCAAGACAACATTAGCAAGGAGCTGATTTTTTCATTGGAGAAGCATTTTACAAAAGGAATTTGCTGTAGATGAGTTTGCTCTGGAAAGACTGAGCATAGCAGGAACTGCTTGCCTAACTTCATTTATTCATAAATTTCCAGAAAACAATATGCTTATGAACACGGAATGAAGGATGTGACATATCATCATATGGAAATTGGACAAACACTAGTATTTGGCCCCTGTAAGATTCAAAGTCAGCATACCATAAAACAACCTTAACAAAGGTTGCACAAAGATTCCATCCAACTTTCACCTAATTTCATACTTGGATGTCGCATGCATGGGTGATATATGCTTTTCACACAGAATTGCAATAAAAATTTTGAGAGGTGCTTCATCTCCATATTAAAAGATTAGCATGCGTTGTAGCTCTAACAGTTCATTATTCACAGGCTGTGGTTAAAGGTTACAAATATGAGAGCAACAATGTGTGCTACACTTCTTGATAAGGAGCAACTCTAACTTGATTGCCAAAATGGCAGTAAGTCAAGGATCTTCTTGATAAGGTTGTAAATATTCATACTGACAGTTGAATGTGTAATTGTTGCATGTTGTCATATGCGCACAGTAACATGGGGAATTGTAGTTAAACGTCAGGAAGCATAAAATAAGGTAGAGTGCAACTAATAAATTTGAGGTACCTCTAATTAGAGTTGTCGAGGCTGCGCAAACACAAGGAACTGCAAGAATTACAAGGAAGATCTCAAATCTTGGCAATATCAATGCTCCATAAATCCTCTGTTTCTCAGAGTTTTTCTTCAAAAATTTTAGAATAAGGAGGAGGAAGGCATGCAACAGTATTAAGCTGCCAGCAACTACTGCTAACCAAAACATGCTTCTATTAAAATCCCTCCACCTGTAAGGAAAAGGAAAAAAAAATTAACCAGTTGAAAGATAAATGAAAAGATTTTGTCATACAGAAACACATACACGGAAACACCCAACTATGAAATATAGTCTTCTCAGTTGATCAGCATCTCTAGTATTGCTAGTACCATAGATGAATTTTAATTGATGAATTTTCACTTCATCGCAAAAGAGAGACAAGTATTAAAGATGATAACATCCAGTGAATTTTTTCCTTTATCATTATGTCATTAAGTTTCTGCGGTATATTTGTCCATTATGTTCCAAATTCTCTCTTAGCCATCTTAAAGATTGAATTATTTTCGACATTCCTCCATTTCTTGAGAAGCAATATGAAAGAATAAGATTTGATTGGTTGAGGGTAGAAGATGAAATGTCCCAAAAACTTACCCATTTGAATTATGTGGATCCAAAATATATTGAGCTTCTGGTTTGATATTTCTGCTCTGCCAGTAAAAGTTGCACTCTATCAGAATAGTCCACATAGAATCACACAACAAACTAAGGTTAAAGTAATCACCTCAAAAAAAGATCTGTATTCCACTGCGGTAAGTGGCAACCCATATATCGAGGCAGCCATATCCAAATATTCTTCTTCTTGTTGCAAACTCTTAAGAATTCCTGAATCGTGAATTTTGGAACTATACGAATGTGGATTGGCAGGGGAACTTGAGCCAACCATGGCTGGCTGAACATTGTCCATTTCCCATGGAAGACTGAAGTAGGGAATACTCCACTGTAATCCTCTTGCAAATTCGTAATATTCAACTGGCAAGGCAACTGCCAACCATCTAGACAATGCATAAACCTGAATGTGGCATGCAATTCTCTGTAACAAAGAAAAACACACAGTATGCAGTTAATTTTATGGTTGGTTAACCAGGTAATCTATTAGATGGATGCATCCCCTTTGTGTCCACGGACCATCACCTATAGATAAGAGCAATGGTATAGAGAAAAGGGGGCAATTATGTTTATTGTTGAGAGAAGAGTATAATAGAAATTTCTTCATTTAGAAATGCATTAGGATCTTTTTGGTCGCGAAGAAGATATAGAAAAGGAAAAGAAAACCTGGACTATTACAGAAAAAATTTCAAGCCCCAGTATTTTCTAAGGTTCTGTTTTGTCACTTTGCATCGTTGGTAGCCAAATGGAGTTTGAATGTTGGGTCAATGCAAAGGTGCAGAAGATGCCAAAATATAATAAAGTAATCAAGTAAGTGTTCACAGAGAGGGGTGTCTTACAAAAAGATTTCTTGCAGAATCAGATGTTAAAGAAAAAGATGGTGTTGAAAACACCCCAATAGACTGAAGGCTTGCGGTTGAAATGGTGAGCAGCCCTGCTGCTAAAGATGTCAGTGCAAAAGCAGTAGTTGCAAAGATGGAAAGCACCGAAGAGATCACAGGCACAGTATCTGTACATAATTCATTAATTAGATCAGAAAGTGACAAAAAATTAAAAGAAAACCATATTTGTGAATGATATTGATGTCCAGAGCGAAAAAGCCATTGGTAAGCAAAAAAGATAAAATCCTTACAGTGCCTAACTTGCAGAATATTTGACGCCAGATTTCTGTTTCCAGCAACATCCGCAGTTATGTTTTCAGGAACACTGACAGATATGATATCATCATCTGCTTGTATATCTACAGCATATATGCTCCTAGTCATCTCATGAAAGCTGAACAGCGCATAAAAACACGACAAGTAATAGTAAGTTAGTGGTTCATATAATTTATTTCTAGTCAATAAACTTGAGAAGGTACACATGTGATTTTCTAAAATGTCTGTCTTTGTCAGCAGCAACAACATATATGCATTTGACACACAAAATGACATGAATATATTAATCTATGAATAACATATGCCAAGTTACTAACCTCTGCAAATGTCCTCCAGATATGGTTATATGAGAAGAGTTGAAACCAAACACAGGCTTCACAAAGTTTATCAACACTGAGATGCTGGTTTCTCTTGTCCTCCTCTTAGAGGTCGTACTTAAACTCACTGCAGGCCTTCGAGAATCTGGAGGATTAACAGACATCCAAGTTCTCAAAACCAGATCAAATCTCACTTATGCAATCCTTAAGATAAGGCCATGTCATTTGCATAGAATATGCAGAACTCCCTCTATAAGTATCTATGAACAGAGAAAAGAAAAGTAGTTTTAATATTATTCCATTAGTTCCTGACGAAGTTGTATTCCATACCATAAAGGAAAGTAACTGGTGTTATAGGAGATACTGGGGTCCCTTGTCGGCTTATTACTGACTTTGAATCAAGGCTCACTGTGACTATGGCCATGCTTGATATATCTTCAACCTGAATGAATGGACCATGGATACGTGAGTTCGACCAGAGTTAAAAAGAACTTGAGTTTATGTGAGATGAGCATCAGTAAATCAAATCAACAATATATTTAGCCTAAGAGGAAACTGACCTGAAAACCAAATCTGTGATTCCCAAGGTTATTGCCAGTGGTAGGAAGAAGCGAGCCCTGACTTGTATTGAGAGCGTTCAAAATTTCAGCAGACGAGTTGAGGACAGGTTCAGTGAAGTACAAGTATACCTTTAGGTTCTTATGTTTATTAGTTGCTAGAACTGTTCTAGTTTCACTGTTAAGTTGAAGTAGCATTTCAGGTATATGAGTCCGTAGGTTAACAAACACACTTCTTCTATCTGTGGATTTCAACAATCAAAAGATCAAGGGCAGTTGTGCAAGTGATACAGATGAGAGTTTATAATTGAAATAAATTTTTCTCCTGAAAATGAATTCTTGCAACAAACTTTTATAAAAGTTTCCACCCAATGTCGTTCGAGAGTGGAAATTTTACAAACGTTTGACAATACTTGACATTCACATATACTAATTGTCAACTTATAGAGTGGGGTACGTAGGTAACTTTCAAAATACTAAGAAAAAGGGTAAGTTAATTAATCATGCCATAGACATGGGCACTGTTTAGACCAGACCAAATTTAATGAAAACTACTACATATCATTTAGGAATACTCTTTTCATAAGGAGATTATTGAAAATATTACAGTAATGTGTCATGAAGTTTTGAAGAATAGGACTCACCGAAGTGTACCAAGAAACTCGAATTCACTGTTCTAGTAAATTTGTTTCCAGCAGAGTCTGTACAGAAATTTTTATCCATTACCAGTAGCACCCGACCATACTGAGTGCTTGAAGACAAGCTCACGACTACGGAAAATTTGAGGTTTGGCTGAGTAACATTGAGGGTATTTGGCTCAACCTGGCCAGCACCATAAACGAGAAGCTGCAAACACAAACCCATTAATCAATCAGCTCTTATTTTATTATTCAGCTGGCAAAGCATCACTTGTTAAATTTGAGGCAGCCACCTACTCACGTTGCAGTCATTCACGGATGAACATCTAAAACCACCTCCCCCATGACAGGGCTCAGTGAACAAAATATTGACAGGAATATTTGAAGCATTTGTAAAAGATGTAGCAGCTGTAACATATGCCGTCGGGGGAACTGTGTCTGCAAAAAGAACAGATATAGCAGGATTAGAGAGAAGAATTTCATGGATGTTAAAAAAGACTATAGAGCTGACTTCAGAGTTCAGACCAGTAGACACATGACCCCATGCCTAATTTATTTGCAAACCAACCTGCTGTGTAATTAGATATGTTTAAGGGAACAAATAATCTAAAAAACCCAAAAGCTTCACTCTGCAAATGGCATGATGAGATTGCGCCTTATTCATTGTAACAAAGTGGTGGATGATAATTTTAATATTCTAAGATTCAACTGAAATGCAACCAAAATAATTTGATTAAAAAGGGAGAAATAGTCGTGGAATATATGCACATCAATACAATACAAACATGATCATCTTCCAGTTTATCTTTTTCTTCTGAACAACAGGCATGAGACACAAAGATTTGACTTAAAACAATTGTATAAAAGGATTCATGCGAAGGCTAATAGAATTTAAAGATGGGAATTTTTTTTCTATAGACTAGAGTAATGCAGTCTAAAAACTAACAAGTCATAAAGAATATAGGGTGATCTCTTTACCAACAGTCCAGTTATAGGAAGCGCAGCCAACTCCTCGAGATCCTGTGGTGCACACCTCAAATGTATGATTTCCATCCTGCAAACCTATGTAAGAAACTTCTCCAGCTGCACAATTTGAAGCTGCGTAATCATCCAGCTGCATGTACAGGATATATTAACAAAATCAATAAGAAACATTAGAGAAAATCCATTAAATAAGTATTGTTAGGCCTCCTTTTCAAGGTAGGCCTTCTCATGCGGGAGATAACTGTTGTAAATATTACTCTTCTATTAAACGGTTGTTATTTGAAAATTGACGAGCCCAGACCATGAGTTAAGCCAAAATCATCAAAAAGGCTAGGCCTAGCTCAAAGCAAGAGTATAGACTATGTCTCCTCTCCACTTCATTACCTACTTTGACTTGTTCCATTGAAAGCCGTCTATAGAGTTCAATAAAACTGTATTCTAGTTACCTGAAACTATTCTTTGAAATAGACATTAGTACACATATACAGAGCAGATTTATTCATCAAAGACAACTAATTCAAACCAAATACCTACATGAACATGAGAAACATAAAACACCCATGCAGAGACATGCATTCAAATGGGGCAAAAGCAGTATACACTATACAGAACTAGATATACAAATACAGAATCAACCAACCAACCGACCTTGCAATTGGTGGTACAATTTGTGCAGATGTTTTCTTTACCATCCACCAAAACTTGAAAATCAAATGTAGCGGAATTCAGATTTGAGAATACATGAGGGGTCTTCAAGAACTTCACAATGACTTCTGAACCACCACAGTGAGGTTTGAGACACAAAACCACAAAAAATACCCAACATTGCAAGATCAACCATGGAGATTTGTTCAAACCCATTCTGTTAAACTAGCTACAAGTCCTCTTAAATCTCAGACATGTAAAATATGAGTTTGGATTTCGTTTAAATGGCTCATGAGTTGAAACTCAAAAGTGTGAACATAGGCATTTGAGGATATGTCTGTGTAGTGTAGAGTAGAGAACTGTGGATATCAGAGCCTTTGTGTGGTGGAACTAGTGGTGAACAGTAAGAAAGATTTAAGAATAGATAATTGAAGTAAAAGATATATTAGATAAATGGGTTGGTGGTTGATGAAGGTTGGGTTGAGGATATAGCTCGAGACTGACAGTGAAGCACATTGTAATGGATTGTACATGTGTGTGCGAGAGAGAGAGAGAGAGAGAAAAGAAATACCAACGGTGTCTTGGTCTAGTGGTGCCAGGGGCTAGACTTTGGTAGGGAGGACTACGGTTCGATCCCCCGCAAGCCCGTTGGGAGGAGTTTAAAACCTTAACCCCAGGACCCGCTCCGAAACCGGATTAGTCGGCCCAATAGGTTCGGATACCGGTTGGCTGGACCAAAAAAAAAAAAAGAGAGAGAAAAGAAACAAGATGACAAACATTAAATGAAAACAGACGACTGAGAGAAACATCACTTATAAATGATTGGGTCTGCGGGGGGCCTTTGGCAGTGCATCTGTGCATGGACCTAGAGTTGATAACTAAGCTGAATTGATAATTGAGCCGGAGCTCTAAGGAACTGTTTAATAAGAAAGTATGAGAGTTGGCGAGATAGGTTTGAAAAAAATAGTCTAAAAAACTCTTAAAATTTTATGTTTGTATGGAAAATTCAGTTCCGAGTTTTAAAACCCAGTCTGTAGCTGGTTCGAAAATTAAACTCATAATCATGAGTTTCGTCAAACCTAAGGGGAGAGTGGATTTGGAAAGATAGATAAGGGGTTAAGAATCCAAAAGATAATTGTACCCCTTAATATGGATATGAATTGGACTGATGAAGAGTAAAATAGTCATTTATAAGACAAATAATTGTTAATAATTATGATATATCCGTAAGTCCTACATTTGTATGTGTTGAATCCTAAACATAGATATAGACCGGATTAAATGTTGAATCTCATCTTTACAAAGAGGGGTTTGAGTTTAGAAGAGTTTGGAGAAATCAATCCAAACCCCTCCCCAAAATTCATCCAAACAAGCCCTAAGTCTATTGGTCTCATTTTTTTAACTAGTCTAAAAAATTATTTAAATTCTATTTATTTAGAAAATAAGTAAAACCCGAATAACTCGACTCGAGCTGAACCCAAATAGATCGGCTCGATTATCAATCCTATATGGAGGATTTGCAATTCATGTGAAAAAATAATTTATGAGAGAGATAATTAATTAAATTTTAAATTTATTTATCCAAATATCATAATTTTAAATTTATTTATTGAATTATCATTGTTTTTCAATAAAACATATTTCTTTTCAAAAATACCTGACTATTTTTGAATGTGAGAGAGGTGGTATTGACTACATGGAGGTAAAATAAAATTTCTCTAATTTTTTTTTATCAAAATAATGCGGATACTTGTATTGATGGGTGTCAACATACAACATTATTCGGTATTCAAAATTTTATAAAAATTATGGTATACACACAGTGGCAGGTACCTTCAAGTTCAACCTCTGTTTTTTTTTTTCCCCTTAAATTCTTATTTTTTGATTTATTTTCATTTGGCTTGTTAAGTTGTTAGAACTGACACTTTTGATAAATGTTTGTAGTTGATAAAAAAAAATAGAAAATATTTGTAGGGTTTTTGGTCTATAGGATTGTTTGGATCACATTCTGTCGCGCGCTTCTTCATTCATCCATTTAGGCCCGACTGAAAACATGTGGATCCAGAAAACTTGGTTCGGAACTGTTTCGTATTAGTAGGGGCTAATCATAGTAAAAGAGTCCAACCTTTGAAATAGTGTTTAGTCTCTCTATAGTAGCCTTTGCGAAAATCAAAGAGACCTTAAAGAACACCCCCAATGATGATGACTCTAATTTCAGGTAAGGAACTTAAGTTATATTTTGCTTTCAATGATAATGCTATCGGAATAGTGCTAGCACAAGTTGATTAAAATGGTTAAGAAAAGTCAACAATCTACTATGCTAGTAGAATTCTCAAAGAAGCTGAAGTTAGATACACTAATGCGGAAAGTAGAGAAAAATTGTTTAGCGCTTACATATTTATATGCAGCCCAAAAGTGAAGACATTATTAGCCTTGCTGTACATATCGACCATGTTAACAAGTGCATATGTACACGAGTAATATTATTGAGACATAAAAAATTGATTTAAATTGTTGATATAATGATATATTTAAGTACAAAGGTCCAATAAAAAAAATTAAAAGTTACAGTCACAGCAACAGCATTAGACTATGTCACTTAAGTCACAATAATATTGCTCAATGTACACTAACATGCATACATGAGAGAGAGAGAGTGTGTGTTTTGGTAGTGGAAGGAAGAGAGTTAATGCTTTGCTAGTACAAGGTTACAAGACTTGATTAGAAACCATCTATAGCTGAAATGAAAAGGAACTCAAAACATTTTGCCAAACACAACAAAATTGAAAACAAATATTATAAGTCACCTCAAATCAAGGATCAAAATTTCGTTTCAGTGAGCTTGAAAACATAAACGTTTTGGTAATATTTTGAAAAAAAGATGAAAACAAAGAAAAATTTAAAAATTTATTTATAAAACATTCATCGAAACATAAGTTGAAACATGTAAAAATACCTCAAAACATAGGACTCCGTTTTAAAAATGTTTCGAATATTTCGAAACAAAATTTAGTTTCTTGCCTCGAACTAGTCTTTAACAAGCATTAGTACAAATACACAGAACTAATTTATGTCATCAATGACAACTTATTCAAACCAACTACCTTGCTGGATTAACTTAGGAAACATAAAACACACATGCAGAGGGTTGTACTCACGGGACAAAAGCAAATATATAGCTAGTAGATATACAAATAGAGAATCGACCGACCAACCTTGCAATTATTTGTACAATTTGTGCAAGTGTTTCCATTACCCCCACCAAAACTTCAAAAGCAAATGTAGCTGATTTCAGATTTGAGAATGCAGGAGGGGTATTCAAGAACCTCGCAGCTGACTTCTGAACCATCACAGCGAGCTTTAAGAGACAAAACCACTAATGGTGCTCGGAATTAATTGGACCGGGTTGCAGAATAGACTTAGGTGAAGTCCAACAAATGTATGGATGTCTAGGAGAATGTGAGTATGTGAATGTGGAGGTGTATGTTATATGTATTCTGCAAGATGATGGCAAAATATGAGTGGTTTATCTTAGACGAAAGACTAAAATTATATCCACTAGACTCTTGCTCTTTGAATTGTATTGATCGGGAAAGAAGGTTACTATTACTAGGTGTTTCGCTTGAAGCATTTACAAGACATTGCCTACGTCTTACCTGGTGGCTTACAAAATGACTCTTCCGTGCACTATATCCCTGTTAGCTATTTATACAACTGGTAGTTAGGGTTTCGTGTTTGTCATTTTTCATTGATTCGGTAGTCCTTTCTGTGTTTGTCTTTATCCTAGTGGTGTGATCTCCAAAGCTTTTCTAAATTCACTACTCGCCGACTGTAGTATTTGATCCATCTCCACTACCTGTGAGTTTTTGTTCATCAGAGCCGTCAGGTAATATTTCCTTGTCTTCTGTTCACATGTCACACTATAGCTTTTGCAGACTGGCCGGCTTGTTATTCCGAGCCTCCCTGCAACCAGTCTATGGCCCAATTCGTGCTCAGGAGAATTTGTTTAGACGAACTACTTGGGCCGCTTTGTGTAAGCTCAGAGGGTCTTGAACTCTAAAATGGTCCAGACTTAAACCAATCATTATCAATCACAAATACCCAACATAGCAAGATTACACGGAGATTTGTTGAAACCCATTTCGTTAAATTAGCTTCAAAACCCCCCTTAAATCTCAGACATGCAAAATATGAGGTTTGGACTCCGTTTCAATGGCCTAGGAGTTGATATTCAAAAGAGAAAGATAGTCATTTTTGGTGTACTCTGTTGTGTAGTGTAGTGTAGTGTAGAGTGCAGAACTGTGGAGGACAGAGCATTGTGTGCTGGAACTAGTAGTGAAACATGTAAGATAAAATATAGAAAGATTAGAATAAATTAGAGAAATGGATTTGTGGTTGATGAAGGTTGCAATGAGGATAGAGTACATGAGACTGGCAGTGTAACACAGTGTATGGCAATGGCACTGTAGATGTGTGTGACAAAGAGAGACAGGGATTCCACAAGAGTTACAAGATGTACACTAAATGGAAACAAACGACAGAGACATCACGTGATTGGGTTAAACACGGGCGAAGTTGCATTTCATGTGAAAAATAATTTGTGGTACCCAAAAAAAAAAAAGTGAGAAAAGACATTCCAACAAAAATTTAGGGAGTTGTTTATGATATCGAAAAAAAAATCGGTATTGTACCAATATTTATTATTTTTGTGGGTATTTTTATTATTATTAGAAGTATTTTTTTTCATTGTTGTGATATCGAAAAAAATAGTAAAAATAGTAACTAAAACAATGATAAAAACACCCAAAAAAGTGTTAATTTTTTTGTATCTAAAAAAAATAATATAAATACTTACAACAATAATGACAAAAATACCCACAAAAATGATAAAATTTTATTTTAAAAATATTCATAAAAGTATAAAAACATCCATAAAAATAATAAATTTTAGAAGTACGGTATCGAATTTTTTTATTTCATACCATTAAGTAAACATGTTCTATAAGACTAACATTAATGCTCTGTTTGGTACGATAGAAAAATAGAAGGATAGAAAGTTGGAAGGATGGAAAGTAGGAGGGATAGATAAAACATCATGTTTGGTAAAGAAGGAAAGTAATAAGGATGGAAAAGTGGATGGATTAACTTTCCTTCAAACTCACCAAAATCAATCCCTCCAAAATAGGAAGGAAAGTGGATAGAAAGTTAATTATTTGTGTTGAGATGTATCTTATTTGTCTATATATTTTTTAATATATACATATATTATATATACATTAATTTCATATAAAAATACAATGATAAAATATATATTTATATATATATTTTTTAAAAAAATTTAAAAATAAATTTAAAAATAGAATAAAATTTAAAAAAATTTAAAAAAAATTTAAAAAAATTTAAAATTTAAAATTTAAAATTAAAAAATAAAAATAAACAGGTAAACTCGCAACTCGACACGACACAATTAGTTAAATGAGTTGAGTTAGGTTTGATTAATATTCAACACAAACTCGTAATGACTCAACACGAATCTGACACGACACAACTCGATTGTCACACATAGTCTTAGTCAGCACAAAAAAAAAAAAAAATTAGTCATTTTTATTTTTTATCTATCCAACCAAACACAAAAGAAAGAAAGTGTATCATTCCTATTTTCCTTCCTTGAAGGATAGAAAGTATATCCCTCCTACTTTCCATCGTTCCTACCAAACGAAGCATAAATAAATAATAAATTAAAAACTAACATGCATAAAAAATAAAATTAGAGAACCACGGGATAAAAGTTTGCACTTCTTGGCTGTCCATCGTGCAGTCACAAGTTACCAGGCCTGCTTTTTTTTTCTTAGCAACTTTGACGTATGGAGAGGACACGCACCAGATTTTGTCTTGTCTCTGTTAATTTTGGAAATTTTTTATTAATAATTAAATTAGAAATCACTATGGATGAAAATTAAGCATTGAAAGGGTACTAACTCAACATTTTCTCCCTCCAAATCCTCTAATTTCTATAGAGAAAAGAAAAATAGATGAAAAAAGATTGATCAAATTGTCGTATTTCTTCCACCTTAAAAACTCTAAACAAGATATTTTATGGCTTATAATCAAGCCGAGATTGTTGAGAGCTCTTTTTTTTAAACGAGCTTAAAAAATTGTTTAAACTCGACTCGTTTAGTCGAACTCGAATCGAGTCGAATTTTGGTCGAGTCTGTGGAGAAAAATACAACACTTCACGTGTAGGATATTTTCATTCGATTATACACGAGCAATCGCATGTTAGACCTAGAACATGGGTGAATAGGTACAATTACCTCAATTTTAACCCAATTTGACTACAATTACCTCTTCTCACAATAATATGGCAATTTAAGTGAGAACCCTTTTTAACCCCCACAATACAAAACATCTTATGAAGATTAGTGTATTGATTTTATTAATTTATTGATTAACACTCAATCTTATAAGATGATCCCAATCAAGGCAATCCAAACTCAATCAAGCAACTATATGAGATATATAGATTGAAATAATCAATTCATCAAACATATAGTGCGCATGTGTGCATCAAACCACAAGTGTACATGTAAAAGTAATAAATAATACAAACGATTTGTTGATGTGGAAATCATTCTCGAGAAAAATCGCGGGAAATTTTATCGATTCACTAAATCTTAATTCATTAAACCAAAGTCAATATACAAATACTCGAGATTTATATCTCAACTAGTCCACATGACTAGATGTTCATTCCTTCGTAGATTTCTTAGCCAAAAGTACCGCTCCAATGTTATGGTTAGCTTCACTTGGACCTCCCCGCTACACGGTTTATCTAAGTCTCAAGCAATCTTCAAAGTTTCACACTCAAAACTCTCAATTTGCACACTCCAATGTTCGACCAAAAAAAAAAAACACTCCAATGAGTTTGGTCTTCACCCAATCACGTCAGGATCAGGTCAAAGAAAGGTCATCCATGTCGAGATTAAAATATTTATGAGAGATAAATTTCTCATAACTTGACTTCAAAAAATTGTCAAAATTTAAACTTATATCGTATAAATTGTAAAGATCATAAATACTCTCTTAGTCACTTGGACAAACCCATTTCACTCCCAAAGCTTTGATGCTTAAGCCCTTCCTTAAGGATGACGTATTATTTGCTCTCCAGTGGAATCATAAATACACTGGTCAATTTTGAGAATTGAAACTTTTGTCGAATTATTTATCCAAAATAAATGGAAAGTGGCGTAGATTGGACAAATCTTAGGGAAAGGTTCTCATAAATACATTGAGCTGTGTAGAATTGAAACTAATCTATGGTATTTTCAATACCATATCTTCTATTTTACACCAATTAAAGCAAAAGACGTGTAAATTTTTCTATTATTTGAATCTATTTATACGATCAACAGCTAAGATCTTGATTACCAGCAATGTTGTAAACTATTCTTCACCACAAAACAAGTTGTGTTGTCTTTTTTTTCTCAACAATGAAACAAAGTGATAATGAAACATCGCCACATGAGAGAGAGAGAGAGATCTTTATCGGACAATTGATGTGGTTTATCTTTGTTACGATCTTGGCCTCAAAAACATTATCACTTCACCCATCCCTCTCTCTCTCTCTCACTCTATCTCTCCTATTTTTCTTCATGTCATTGTGTTTCAGTGTCACTCTCTTTCACTGTTGAAAAACAAAACATAAGTAAAATCTTTAATGACAGAAGAATGGAGTAGTATCCTTAACCACATAAACAAGTTCACTGGACAAAGTCCAACTCTATAAGCCTATCCCAAGCCAAGGCATGCCTCAAAGTTCGAATGTTAACACAGTCTTCACCCATCTGTTCCTTTGATTGGGAAAAAACGAAAAATTGGGAAAGAAGTTTTTCCTCTCAAAGACGCTTCCACTCAGAGAAATCTGCTACCTATATAGAACCGATAAGTTGAAACATTAAACTTAAAGAATCTAGTATAGAAGAAGCTCGAGAAGTCGCACATCTAGTTACCATTTTATGCACAACGAATGCAATCTGAAACGCGTCAAGCAAATATTTAAACAACAGAGACCCATATTAAGGTCCTACACAGCTCCTATTTAACGTTAACGGTCAACCTCAACTGTCTTATATTACTTACTATAGAAATAGGCTTGTCTAGATTGAAGTCCTTAGGGTTCTTTAGCAGGATCCCCTATAATCTAATACTTCGGCTAATCGTCATAACTATTGACCACCACAGGAAAATAGTCTCTCCTAGTGATGCTGCTAAAGAGAACCATAGAAAATTTTGAGCCAACAATCAATAATTAACGTTGAAAGTGGGGATCGTTTTACAGTTTCAGTGTAAGCATAACAATTAAAGCATTAAAGGTACCTTTCCTTGGACTTCAAATAGTACGGACGAAAAGTTTTCCAGGTATGAGCACCAATTCAAACACAAATCTCTAATTAACATAACTGCACCCAGAAATATTCTTGACGGTAATGTGTCTAAATGAAATGAACCAGGTCAGCATGCAGAATCAAAACTATTTAATTCTCCTGGCATCAGCCTATGAAATGTGTTCACATGCACCATCAAGTTGTTATATCACATTCTGGCATCCATATCTGAAGGAGTTTGTCATAAAATGAGCAAGTAGCAACTAAGGTACTCTTCTTTGTACTTCCGCGGCATAAATCCCCTCTATGCCAATCAGCTCCATATGCAAGTGACCCATGCTTACTGTACATTTCAATAACTTCAGCTTGATCTGCCTTTATATTCACAACTGCAAACCCGTTGTGCATACATGCTGCCAGGACAAAGCCAGGTACAAAGGGATGATGCTTGATTCTCCAAACTCCTCCCCCTAAACAAATGGAACTTTCATTTATTGGCTTTGAGATTGATCTCACATCCCATACCCTCAGGTACTCGTCATAGCTACCAGTAAGTAAAGTATAGGGGTCATTGGGGCTCTTTGCAATACAACAAACACCCATTTTATGAACTTTTGAATTCTGGAATGCCAACTTAGAAGGATCATCCCGCAAATCCCAGCAACTGAATTTGCAGTCGTCTGAACCGGTGTACATGAGCTGTGGTTGGTGAATATCAAAGGAAGTAGCCCATAACTCAAATTCATGAGCTTTCCATTCTTGCACTGCATTAACTTGGGATTCAAGAAGGGAGATTACCGAGACTGAGCCATCTGAAAGGCCCACCGAGATGGATGTGGCTGAGGGGTTCCAATCTAGGCATAGGCACATAGACGAACTGACATGTTCACCACTGATCTCTTTCAGAATCCCTGCAACAATTACAAAAACACTTCTATTCTTGTAGTTCAATTAGAAGCCAATTCCAACCGGTGTCATAAACATGGCGGGAACAAAGAAACAGAGGATAGAAAATGAGAACATAACTACATAAGATACTAGAGGTCATGAAGTCATATATCTTAAGTTTACTACTCTAGAAACCTAATAATTTGCTAATGCAGCAGCGAAAGCTTTACTTTTGATAATGGCCAACATCAGGAGGGACAGACTACTAGCTGAGGTACTAAGAGGAAATAAGAAATAATCAACAACAGATGCTGCGTAAAGAGCATAAAAGATTCACTTCCCATTCATATCTAAAAGCTTTGGCACCCTCTGAAATGGTCCCTATGTTCCCGTGTCCATCTGATCCAGTGTGTGCATGTGTGTCTCTGTGTGTGTGTGTGTGTGTGTGAGCAAGCAAGGAATGAAATCAGCCACTTTTTCATGAATTTAGTAGATAGTTGTATTAAACATACCAAGAACTTCAGATCCATCCATAGAATTTTCAAGCCTATGAATCCTCAAGCAACCATCAGCATCAGCTTGAGCAAGCAGAGGACCAACATTACCCACAACCGGGTTCCACTTTATATCAAAAATACCAGCTGTCTCCACCCTGTGAATCAAATCAAGACTACCCACATCGGCATTGACATTGAAGAGCGATATACTTCCCGATCGAGTGGGCTGATCACCCTCTTGTAGCGTGTACGTCGAAGCCGCTAAAATGTGGTGGAAAGAATCGTGAGGACAGAATTCCACAGCATCGGCATTGCCGTCTAGATAGCAATGCGCTAAATCCATACCTAAGTGATCGCCAAATAAATTGAACAATGTCAAGAATGAGGCAAACTCAAGTCAGTAATCTTTGGGGCATTTCGTCGAACAGCTTATAGACCCAAATCGACAATAACACTTCAACACACCATCCACCCTGCTATTCAGAGAGAGAGAGAGAGAGAGAGAGAGTTAAATATTATAATCTAAGAATGGCATCCTCAATCCCTAAAAAGGAAAAAGCAAGAAGGCAAGAGAAAAACGAAATGGGGGATTGGATTTGGGGGAGAAGAAAGAATAAAAGAAGCGCCAAACTTACCGTTTAGTTAGTTTGGAAGCTGACTAAGTTTGACTCGAAATTATCAGTAAATATTTTTTCCTAACAAGTAAATATTGGTTGTACCATTTACACCATTGGTATTAAAAAAAAAAAAAATAGGGTCTATTTCTTATCAATGAAGTAGTTATATATTACATGATTGGATAGTTATAAGTCAACAAGAGCAACTTTTAATTTAGGGAGAATTACACCCACACTCCATGAGGTTCCTAACATTTGTACGCGCGTAACACTTAGACCCCTACTGTAAATATATTAATTAATAAATTATATTTAGAACCCCTTGAAGTTTGTAAGTATATAATACTTAGACTCCTTAAGTTTAAAATATTATATTTAGATCAAAAATATTCTAATCAAAGATAGAATATCAAATATTTTAAATTTTACAACCAAAATTCATGTTCTATTGTATCATTTATTGAAATAAAATAAAAAATAAAAAATTAATTTTTTCTTAAAAAATCGTAATTAGTATACAATTATACTATCTATTGGAATAAAGCTAAAAAAATCAAACAATGGGTCTAAGTCATTCATAATAGAACATAAATTTTACATCTAAAATTCATATTCTATTATGTCATTTATTGAAATAAAATCAAAAAAAAAATCTAGTTTTAAAAAAAAAAAATCATAGTTAGTATGTAATTATACTATCCATTAGAATGAAACTAAAAAATTAAATAAGAGATCAAACTGTAATGGACACAATATCTTTTAGATTTAATTGGGGTAGTTTGGTATTTTTTAAACGACCAAATTAAATTTCAATAGACAATATAATTGTATATTAATCACGATTTTTTTAAAAAAAATTGAATTTTTAGTTTTGATTTTATTTCAATAAAAGATTCAATAGAACATGAATTTTAATTGTAAACTTTAAAATATTTGATATTTTATATTTGATTGAAATATTTTTGGTCTAAGTATAATATTTTAAACTTAAGAGGTCTAAATAATATATATTTACAAACTTTAGGGGGTCTGGGTGTAATTTATTAATAGATATATTTACAGCAGGGGTCTAAGTGTTACGCGCGTATAAACTTCAAAATGTCTGTGTGTAATATTTCAAATGTCAGGGGGTTTGAGTGATTAAGTGACAAACCTCAAAGAGTGGGAGTGTAATTCTCCCTTTAATTTATTATGAGCCCAAATGATAGATTTAATAAGTTTTTACCAATAACCACGTCCATTGAATAGAAATATTAAACTAAAATTCTAGATAAAATGAGCACCTAAGAAAAAAAAATAGGTCATATGTTGATAATGAAGAATCATAACATTGAATTACTTGGGATTACTGACTTGTTTACTTATTAGTAGACGATTACACCATGTAACACTGCTGATGTGGTATAATAGTTAGCTTTTTCGTATCAGTGACACCAAGTCAACATTGACACATAGTGTCACAATTCAATTCAATTGAAGAGAGAGGTCGTCGTTCCTTCCTTCTGCCTTTGCAAGTATGACACTTAACTATCAGGCTACCACCATCGCAGATCACAGGGCAAAGAGAGAGAGGCTGGCTGAGTCTTCGTCCGTTAGTCGTCGACGGAGGAGACGAGGGTTCGAGAGAGACAAAGGCGTGAATCAGATCAGATTATCAGAAGTAATTGGGGCAAAAATGCACAACATCTGGGTTTTTATATCATTTTTAATAATAACGTGTACGCTTGGTCCCAACTCGTTCGGTTTTAACGATTTCGAAAAGAGCCGTCTGGTTCAGTGGGTTATAAGATACTAACCTGGCCCGGTTTGAGATCCGGTTCTCCTAGTCAACCCTCCGGTCCGAGCCGGGTTTTAAACAGTTCGGAGGCATCAACGTCTCTCCCTCCCTCTCTAATACCTCAAAGAATTACCATTAGAGAGCAGAGGAAACAAAAAAACAACCCCTGAGATCAAATCGTCCATGTGCATTGAAATTGATCTTTCACAAACCCCTCCAAATCAACCATCTCCTCTGGTTTCTGTAGAGTTTGGACAAAGCACCCCCACCTCCCTCCCTCTTCCGTACTCATATGCAAATTTCATACATATTAGGAAGAATTACACTCAGACCCCCTAAAATTTGTCACTTAATCACTCAGACCCCCTGACATTTGAAATATTACACACAAACCCCCTGAGGTTTGTACGCGTATAACACTTGAACTCCTGCTGTAAATATATCAATTAATAAATTACACTGTGACCCCCTTAAAGTTTGTAGGTATATAATATTTAGACTCCTTAAGTTTAAAATATTATATTTAGACCAAAAATACTCTAATCAAAGATAGAATATCAAATATTTTAAATTTTACAACCAAAATTCATGTTCTATTGTATCATTTATTGAAATAAAAATAAAAATAAAAATTTAATATTTTCTTAAAAAATCGTAATTAGTATACAATTATACTATCTATTGGAATAAAGCTAAAAAATCAAACAAGGGTCTAAGTCATTCATAATAGAACATAAATTTTACATCTAAAATTCATGTTCTATTATGTCATTTATTGAAATAAAATCAAAAATAAAAATCTAGTTTTAAAAAAAAAAAATCATAGTTAGTATATAATTATATTATCTATTAGAATAAAACTAAAAAAATTAAATAAGGGATCAAACTGTAATGAACACAATATCTTTTAGCTTTAATTGGGGTAGTTTGGTATTTTAATTTGGTCGTCTAAACGATCAAATTAAATTTCAATAGACAATATAATTGTATACTAATCACGATTTTTTTTTAAAAAAAATTGAATTTTTAGTGTTGATTTTATTTCAATAAAAGATTCAATAGAACATGAATTTTAATTGTAAACTTTAAAATATTTGATATTTTATGTTTGATTGAAATATTTTTGGTCTAAGTATAATATTTTAAACTTAAGGGGTCTAAGTAATATATATTTACAAACTTTAGGGGGTCTGAGTATAATTTATTAATGGATATATTTACAGCGGGAGTCTAAGTGTTACGCGCGTACAAACCTCAAGGGGTCTGTGTGTAATATTTCAAATGTCAGGGGGTCTGAGTGATTAAATGACAAATCTCAGGGGGTGTTGGTGTAATTCTCCCTAAATATTATTGAGAGAGAGAGAGGAAGAATCCCACCAGACCCAATCAATATGTGCATTGAAATCTTTGGTTTCTAAAACACAATACCTCAAGATCAAACATATGCTCTGTTTTTCTTTGAATTGAACCATAGAGCACCTCAGAAAAAAAAAACCAACTAAATTTGGATTCAATGCATTCCTCAACCCCAATTCCTCAATATCTCAGATTGGGCTTCTTTCTCTTCTCAATTTTCTTTCTCTCTCCCTGTCTCTGTGATCCACTGACCTCCTTGGCCGATATATTCTGCGAAAGCGCGGCTGTGAAGCTAGATGACGACTTCTCTTCAAATTTCAATGGTGTCATGGAACATTTGTCCAGTCTCATTGCCAAACAACGGTGGGGAATCTATTCCGTTCGCTCCTCAAAAACTCTCATTTACGGGTTCTCAGAATGCCACAAGGATCTCTCTCATGGTGACTGCAACCTCTGTTTCAATGCAGCCAGAAGAGAGCTCAACCAATGCATTCCTTCCACCGCAGGTAAGCCTCACAATTCTAGACGTAAGACTCATAAGCTGATTCAAAATTAAAAGGTTTAGGTTAAATACAGCGAGTTTGGATGGTAAATAAGTAGACGTGTTAGACACATCAACCCATCAAAGAAGTGTATTAACACGAACCCGTAAATATACTTATACACGAACTTGATTGTATACGGTTATAAATGGACAATTGTAATAGTGTGACATGACATAACTTAGTGTGAGCATAGTGTGAGATGACATAACTTAGACAGAATACTGAGTTGGGCACAACACAATCCATTTGACATTAGTGCTAATTGCAGGTCGAGTCTATTTAGATGGGTGCTTCATCCGATATGACCATTACAATTTTCTTGAGGAGAGTGTTAACGAACGCCACGATACTACAAAGTGCGGTCTGCCAACCGAGACGACCAATGATCAGTTCATGAGGAGGGAATTTGCAATGATGCTTGATGAAATGGTGGATAATGTGACAATGGCGGTGGAGAGTGGAGGCTTTGGGGTGGCGGGGTGAAAAAAGGGGTGCTTAGTGCCTTCCTTCTTCTTCTCTCTTTTTGGTGCTTCTATAGGTTACAAAATTTATTCTACGACAAAAGGCATATCTTCCATAGAACACCAACAACATCCCCTGCCTTCGCTTGCAAACAAACTATATTGCAGGCTCTAATGTATGTATTGCTTTTGATTCTCCCTAGAGCACAAGAAGCTTGGTCGGGTCACATCTGCTATAAGCAAGTCCACTTTGAATTTCAATTATGAAATTCCTGAGCAAGCAACCGAGAGCTTCAATCCGTCGAACAAATTAGGCCAAGGAGGATCTGGTTCTGTCTTCAGAGGGACTCTCCCTGATGGGAGAATTGTAGCTGTCAAAAGCTTGGCTTTTAACACGAGGCAATGGGCTGATGACTTCTTCAACGAGGTAAATTTGATCAGTGGGATTCAACACAAGAACCTTGTTCGACTTTTGGGTTGCAGCATTGAAGGCCCAGAGAGCTTTCTCGTTTGTGAATATGTACCCAACAAGAGCCTTGATCAAATCCTTTTTGGTAAATGTCAGATTTCATTTTCCTTTTAGTTTATAATTTTGCCTACAGAATTTCTTAGTGGAGACAATTGTTTGATTTCAAGCAAATAGGAACAGTACTGTGACACTAAGTTGGCAGCAGCGATTTGATATCATATTGGGGATCGCAGAGGTTCATGCATACCTTCATGATGGTTGTCAAGCTAGAATTATCCACAGAGATATGAAAAATAGCAACATTCTCCTTGATGAAAATCTTACCCCAAAAATAGCTGATTTTGGACTTGCTCAACGAGTTGCTCCTAACAAAACTCATATTAGTACTGCAATTGCAGGCACACTGTAAGAAGAAACCAACTGCAGTTGATTTATACTTCTCTTTTGATCTGTCTTACTGCTTTTAAACGTTCAAACAACATGCATAAGAAATAGTACTCGATATATATTTTGATGTCTAAATTTTAACCCTATTGCAACTCGAGGAACTCAAAAAACTGTAATCTGAGTACGTTTTCTTACAACAAACATGCTGTTTTGTGCAGAGGGTACATGGCTCCAGAATACCTTGTTCGAGGACAACTAACCTAGAAAGCGGATGTATATGCTTTTGGAGTCCTGGCTCTAGAGATTGCTTGTGGTAGGAAGAACAATGTGTTTGTACATGATTCAGGATCTGTCTTACAATCTGCAAGTCTAATAGATCTCAGATCATGTTTCAATAATTTTGGCTTGTTGAATCTGAAACCGTCAAATGCCCGTTACATACCTTCATGCTCTTGCATCAGGTTTGGAAGAATTACAAATCAAACATTATCACCCAATCCATTGATAGCAGCTTGAGAGGCAATTTTGAAGAAAAGGATGCGTCAAATGCTCTTCAAATTGGGCTTCTCTGTGCACAAACTTCAGCTGCATTAAGACCATCCATGTCTGATGTAGTGCAGATGCTATCTAATAAACAGTTTGTGATTCCTTGTCCACAACAACCTCCATTCCTTAATTCTAGTGTGCTAGCAGCCAATGATAGCATGTCTGAGTCCCCTCTAATGAACGGTTTGTCTTCACATTGGCACACAACCATGGATGTGTTCTCCACTAACTCTTCTGAGTCTGCTTCCATAGCCAGTCCTCCATCGTTTCCTTTGATGGCTGAAGCAAGTCAGCCTAGGTAGATTCTGGCTGAAGCAAGTCAGCCTAGGTAGATTCTACTAATTTTTTTCCCATAACATTCAAGAAAAAGGTGACAGTAAACTTGAGTCAAGAGGATCATATTTCATGTTTGGGAATTGATTTTGTACTGATGGAATTGGAGGTCCTTCAACTGTATCAAAATGAGGATTCTAAAGTTCATCAGTTTCAATCAGGTAGGAAATGGGATTGAAGTTTTTCGACTAAAAGGTTTTTCTCATCAATGGAAGTATAGGAGGAGTTTAGGAGGATGTTATCATACAGGAAACGCTTATGGGTAACCTTAAGAAATCGAAAAGGGGAAAAATTTGTAGAGCTAGAGGGGGAGGATTTTTTATCCTATAAAATTTTTTCTACGTGTTATTACACACACACATACACACACATGTATATCTATATCTATACTACTATAAAAAATACTTCAGATGAAAAAAAAAAAAAAAATTTATTTTACCCTCAACAAATTTTCTATATTCAATCATATCCAATATTTTTATCCTATTTGATCATAAGCCATGAAAATTTGACAAATCACCATGTAATATTGTATATTAATCTTCCAGGAAGTTAATAGACCAACTTTTCTTCTTCTGTAGCTAATGAAATCTAATTGCAACTATCATTAAAGAAATAAACATCATGACTGTTCAAATGTTTGTGCAAACACTAATGCTATTGAGATATAATTCGAGGACTTAATGTATTATGACTATTGTGCAAATCATACTCCCAAAACTGCTATAAGTTAAAGAGCTCAATGCACATGAAGGGCCACAAGAAGTCAAAGAGTCTAATGCATTGTGAAGGGTCATATGTCAGGTGTAAATTCCCACCAGTACACAACTCCCAAGCCATTGCAGTCACTACAGGAACACAATTGAGAGAAAATCAAGCATAGTATGTTTTTGGAACATGCAAGCATAGTAGGCCTCTATACAAAAAAGGTAAAACTTGGCAGTACACAGGTGCCATTAATGCCATGGGCTAGAAGAAATGTGATCCCTATGGTGGGCATAGTCACGATAGTAGTGATTGTTACTACGACTATAGTTGTTACATATATGATAGAGGTACTAGACATATGTATGTGGTTATGTGTCTGAAATGCTAAAATAAGTCGAGAAGAGGGTGGGTTGCTATGATTATAAAATAAATCCTTGTTGTGAATGCTTCTATCAACCGATGACGAACACATTTACAACCATAAAATAGGAGCTCCCACCAAATAATACTTTCTTGTTTGTTAGTTGTAAATCTTAATATTCTCTGGAATTAGTTAGGAGGTATAAAATCTAAAGGAGTATTTGTTTTGTATCAGGAATATGAAAGTACCTAATTGATTAGTTCTTTCTTTAATTCCTCTTATATGTGGCCTTTTGGCAACCTCCTTTAGTAGAATGGGTTGGGTTGTTTCATATTTTTCTATGATTATCTTCATTGTGCGATGGTTATTAGGAACTTTTATTTCAACTAGTTATTGCACACGTGCGTTGCATGTGAATCATTTTCAAGTATAGCTGAATTATAATTATGTATATATAAGTATCATGTGATCATACATATATAATTAATTTAGCATAAAATGTAAAAAATATATAACATGGCTATTATCACCATAAGGGTGATAGTGTAGTGGAGGAAGAATTGGACAGCCTTATGGCTGCTTATGAGGTTGATAACAAATTCAATTGAATTTTGGTATTGTTGACCTAACCATTTGAACAATCTATGTCATAAGAATTCATATTTGTAAATATTATAATTTTTAAAGGTTAGCATATATTAGTTTGGACACGAGAATGCGTTTTGTGTGTGTAACTAAGAGTGAATTAAAATGATTGGGTGTAAGTAATATTTGATTACGTTGTAAAGAATAAACATTGAAATTATAATTCAAATGCAATAACTAGTATATATATAATATGTATTATATAATATAGGTGTAGAGAGAGAGAGAAAGAAAGAGGGGGGGACAAAAATAGGGAGTCGTGGGGGTTTAGTTGTAGAGAGATTATCTTATTATAATGTTTAAAAGTAATCTATATTAATGAAACAGAACACCTATGTTTTTTTCTTTTTTTAACAATACTTAAGCTCCTCAAGTTACTGAATTAAAAAAACACACCAACGGTCCAGATCATTTAGAGCTAACAATTGTTCTTATCACTTACATTATAATTTTTAATCAAAATAACTCTTTTCATTTACATTAAAACTTTTAATTTTAGTACATATTTTAACAACTCACTTACATTTTAATCACACTAAAAAAACGTGTTTGCGTGGGGTTCACCCCAGCTTGTTAATATTGAGAGGTTAGGGGTTAATTGGATAATAAACCCAAATATTCAAGGGTTACATTGAAATGATCCCAAAAAAAAAAAAAAAAATAGGACAAAAAATGAATTAACATTGTTACCACTGCGAAACTTTTTCCGGGAAAATCGAATGGTATAATAGAAAGTATGAGAAAAAGAATGATGCAGGCTCATTGTTGAACTAGAATTTCTCTATCTCTCTCTGCGCTACATTTTAATCACACTAAAAAAAACTTGTTTTGTGTGGAGTTCACCCAAATGTGTTAATATTGAGAGGTTGGGGGTTAATTGGATAATAAACTCAAATATTCGTGGGTGATATTGAAATGATCCATAATGAATTAACATTGTTACCACCTCGAAACTTTTTCCTCGAAAATCGAATGGGATAATAGAAAGGCTGAGAAAAAGAATGACACCCAGAGTCTCATTGTCGAACTACAATTCCTCTCTCTGCATTACATTCTAGTCACACTAAAAAAAAACTAGTGTGTTAATATTGAGAGGTTAATTGGATAATAAACCCAAATATTCGTGGGTGACATTGAAATGATCTAAAAAAAAGGACAAAGAAGGAATTAATATTATTACCACCGCGAAACTTTTTTCGGGAAAATCAAATGGGATAATAGAAACGCTGAGAAAAAGAATGACGTCCAGGGTTTCGTTGTCGAACTAGAATTCCTCTCTCTCTCTGCGTTACATTTTAATCACACTAAAAAAAACATGTTTTGTGTGGGGTTCACCCTAGTGTGTTAATATTGAGAGGTTAGGGGTTAATTGGATAATAAACCCAAATATTCGTGAGTGACATTGAAATGATCCATAAAAAAAAAGGATAAAGAAGGAATTAACATTGTTACCATGACAAAACTTTTTTCGAAAAAATCAATTGGGATAATAGAAAAAGTGAGAAAAAGAATGACACCCAGAGTCTCGTTATCGAACTACAATACCTCTCTCTCTCTGTGCCTTACATTTTAATCACAAAAAAAAAAAAAAAAAACTTGGTTTGTGTTGGGTTCACCCTAGTGTGTTAATATTGAGAGGTTAGGGGTTAATTGGATAATAAACCCTAATATTCGTGGGTGACATTGAAATGATCCATAAAAAAAAAGGACAAAGAAGGAATTAACATTGTTTCCACCACGAAACTTTTTCCAAGAAAATTGAATGGGATATTAGAAAGGCTGAGAAAAAGAATGACGCCTAGAGTCTCGTTGTCAAGTTAGAATTCCTCTCTCTCTCTCTCTCTCTCTCTCTCTCGGTGTTACATTTTAATCACACCAAAAAAACTTGTTTTGTGTGGGGTTCGCCCTAGTGTGTTAATATTGAGAGGTTAGGGGTTAATTGGATAATAAACCCAAATATTTGTGGGTGACATGGAAATGATACATAAAAAAAATGACAAAGAAGTAATTAACATTGTTACCACGGCAAAACTTTTTTAGGGAAAATCGAATGGGATAATAGAAAAGCTAAGAAAAAGAATGACGTCCAAAGTCTCGTTGTCGAACTAGACTTCCTCTCTCTCTCTCTCTCTCTCTCTCTCTCTCTCTCTCTCTCTCTCTCTCTCTCTCTCTCTGTTACATTTTAATCACACTAAAAAAAACTTGTTTTGTGTGGGGTTCACCCTATTGTGTTAATATTGAGAGGTTAGGAGTTAATTGGAAAATAAACCCAAATATTCGCGGGTGACATTGAAATGATACATAAAAAAAAGGACAAAGAAGAAATTCACATTGTTACTACGATGAAACTTTTTTCGGGAAAATCAAATGGGATAATAGAAAGATTGAGAAAAAGAATGACGTCCGGAGTCTCGTTGTTGAACTAAAATTCATCTTTCTCTCACTTGCATTACATTTTAATCACACTAAAAAAAAAACTTATTTTGTGTGGGATTCACCCTAGTGTGTTAATATCGAGAGGTTAGGGGTTAATTGGACAATAAACACAAATATTCGTTGGTGACATTGAAATGATCCATAAAAAAAAGGATAAAGAAGGAATTAACATTGTTACCGGCGCTAAACTTTTTTTGGGGAAAATCGAATGGGATAACATAAAGACTAAGAAAAAAAAATGATACCTAGAGTCTCGTTGTCGAACTACAATTCCTCTCTCTCTCGCTTTCGAAAAAATTGAATGGCATAATAGAACGATTGAGAAAAAGAATGACGTCCAGGATCTCGTTGTCAAACTAGAATTCCTTCCTCTCCTTCTCTCTCTGCGTTGCATTTTAATCACACTAAAAAAAACTTATTTTGTGTGGGGTTCACCCTAGCCTGTTAATATTGAGATGTTAGGGGTTAATTGGATAATAAATCCATATATTGGTAGGTGACATTGAAATTATCCATAAAAAAAAGGACAAAGATAGAATTAACATTGTTAGCAGGGCAAATTTTTTTTCCGAGAAAATCGAATGAGATAATGGAAAGGCCGAGAAAAATATTGACGCCCAGAGTGTCGTTGTCGAACTAGAATTCCTCTCTCTCTCTCTCTCTCTCTCTCTTTCTCTGCGTGTATGTGCGTTTGTGTTGGAGATGCTATAAAGGCGACCTTTGGAGCTCGAAACACCACCTTGGCGTTTCTCAAGCAGCCATGACTTTGAGCTCAGATTCTTCGCCTTCGACTTCACAGTGGAAATTCTCGCAGGTTTTCGGCGATCGAAGTCCCGGAGAGGACGTCCAAGACAGTAATCTCTCTCTCTCATTCTCTCTCTGTATCTTTCTACATACGGGCACATGTATATACAATTATACATAGATGTAATTTTATATGAAAAGCTATGAGCTCTGCTAATTGTGGAGCCCTTCTGGAGAGATACTCCAGGTGAGTTGAGCATTGGTGTTGGTTGGTTCATGGCTTGTAATGATGCTTCTATTTCTTGTGTAGTAGTAGGGAAGCTGAATTTGACTTTGATTCAACTTATTTAGTTGTGACAAAACTTGTGTGAAACCAAAGCCGAAGTAGAATTGCTCGTGGTTTTCAATTCGATTCAACTCATGCTGGAAACTTGTTTGGAAACTCTGATTTGTCGAAGGAAAATGTTTCAGTAACAATTTTTTTTAGCAAGAATTGCCATACTGAATGGTGTAGCAGTAGTTTTTTTTCAAATACCATGACACTTAATTTGGAATGAAGAGTGCTAGTGAACCAAATCATTCTGCTTAGAAAGTTGTGTGTGGAATCTCTGTGTTGATAGCAATTCTGTTTTTCAAAATCTCTCTCTCCGTAGTTAAGTTTTGAATTGATTTTTTTTTTTAATATCCGTTTTGCCTCTTATAAAACGGCCATTACCCAGTGGTTCCTGCTTACCCAAGTTGGTAGGAGCGATGGACGTAAGGCATACCTAAATTTGGCATTGTTTTGCTCTTTGAATTTGAAGCCATGTTATATGCTTCACAGCCGTCAATTTTTCATATCATTAGTATAGTCAATCCTCTACAATTTGTTGACCTGCTTTATTTCCAACATGACCTTACAGTCGTCTTGGCTGTAGGAACCATTTCAGCTAGTCCAGTCATTCTCTCAAAAATGCTTCTTGATAGGCTACATTCTTGTCCCATAGTAATGTCTGGAATGATTATGTTGATGATATCTTTGAAGCCTAAGATTTTACAAACACACTGACCAGATTTTCAGAAATAGTCGACCTAGTTTCAGAAAACTTTATTCCTCACATAAGAACTGACAGCCGTGATATTTGCTTCTTAATCCTCCCACTACTACCTGAGATATTATGTTCCTCAGTATATCCATGCCTATATTTATCTCCCTTCCTAGGAATGCCATTGCTGCTGTTTCTGCTGTGCTACCATCCTACCATATTCCGAATATTTTGGTTTTTAAATTGTAGAAATTTGTGCCTTCTTATTCCACCCAGTCTCTTAAGGGCTGCTGTGTTGAAAATTGTGTATATTGCAAATATGAACTTTCCCCCCATTTCACATTCTAGTTATAGTTATTGAATTCTGCGTAGCTTTGCATGTATGCTGATGTAGCTGCTAATGAACACTACGAAATAAGGATTCATACAGTTTTTGGAGAATTATTGTAAGGTGTTGCACACTGGCATATTTTTACGTAATTTCCCAGAAGTTCATACACATTTTCACGTTTGGTTAGTTTCGGTGGACTGTTTGACATTCTTCGTTGGTTATTGACATCACAAATTTTGGCATTTCTTATAGTTGATGTCATATCTGCAATCGAATTTGAGAAGAGTGGTGACTATCTTGCCGTTGGAGATCGAGGTGGGCGTGTTGTAATTTTTGAGAGGAAGGTACACGATGTGGATTTATATTATTTTTGTAGATCTTTATCATAAAAAATTGTTAGAATCCTTTTTGGTCAATATGTTCATAAGGCTAACAGTTCTATAAAATGTTCCATCAACCAGGTGTAATATGGTCTATTTGTCCTTGTTTCTTGACCTTGTAGGATATAAGTGAGTGCAATTCACAAAACGAGCTTGAACAATCGGATTTTGTGGTGAGAAAGTGTCCTGAATTTCAATACAAGACTGAATTCCAGAGTCATGAGCCTGAGGTGTGCTGTAAAGATGACTATATGTACCTCGGTTGCTTTTTTTTTTTTTTTTGGTTTACCTGTTTCCAGAAAAATGTTCCATATATTTGGGCGTTCTGTGTGCATTGCAGATCCTGATGGTATTACATTTTCTATAGTTTGACTATTTGAAGAGCTTGGAAATTGAAGAGAAGATCAACAAAGTGAGATGGTGTGCAACACCCAATGGATCATTATTTGTTTTGTCAACAAATGACAAAACGATAAAACTGTGGAAGGTACAATTTCTCGTATTGCATTACTCTAGCCATTGAGGCTTCTTCATATGCTTTAAGATTCTTTACAACAAACATGATTTGTCATAAACTCTTTACCGCTTTTCTTCTTTTATTTTTTTAATGTAAATAAACGGAAAGCTAAACATAAAACGGAAACGGGAGAAAATATTGTTGGGTACATTATGTTTTGACTATTATATGGATTGCACCAAAAGTGCCCAACTAAGAGCTGGTGGTAAAGTTTTGTAAATTTGTTTATTTATCTGTCCACTATGGGAGGTTCCCCCCGGATGCACTTCCTAAGAACCTTTATGTATTAGCCTTCACTTAGTTTTGCTAACTTATTTAAGACCCTTGATTGACTAGTTCTTTAATCTAGTTATGCTAACTTAGTCCTTTACTCTAATTATGCTAGCTTATTTTGTGGTTTTCAAAGCCAGGTCAAGGAACATAAAGTGAAAAAAGTCAAAGAAGTGGACCTTAATCCATTTGTGTCTTCAGAGAACTCGCTTTTGGCTGAAAAGAGTTTTGTTGGTGGGCAACGTAACTCATCTTTTGCTAATGGTTATAGTCTAGAATGGTCAGAGAATATCGCCAATGGCACGTTATCATCTCATTTAGGGCATGCCAAGGTAGTATTAACATTCTAAGATTCTTTGTGATATGCATCTTGCTCTATTGGGTTTCACAAATGATAATACACAAAGTTGTAATGTCAATTTATCATGTAACTAGATAGCAAGTATCAGAGATGCTGTTTCGGCAAGATGTCGAAAGGTGTATGCTCATGCTCATGATTTCAATATTAACTCCATCTCAAATAATAGGTAATTTTTTTTTACCTGATACTTTTTCCTTTGTTTTCTCACTTTAAACTCTATGTCTATCCCCACAGTGAAAAGAAGGTCCAAGTGGAGAGAATTTTTTCATTAATTTTTGTTTTACACGAAAACTTAAACTTGCAAAAAAGAAAATACATATGAAGAAGAGTAAGAGAGAAAAGAAAACTGCTACACCAAGGTTTCATAAAATTTTAAAAAATTAGGTTGATACAAGAGACACTGAATATAAAACCTTATTACAAGAGAAAGACTAGAATACCCCTAATAGTAAGTAAGCATAAATATAAATACAATCTTAACTTCTCCTCTCAAACTCATGATGCAGTAGGAAGCATCTAGAGTTTGTCAAGAAGAAAACACAGCGTATTATGTTATGAAAAAGTCGGCCAATTGCACAGTACAAGAAACAAAAGGTAGGGAAATAGTTCCAAATTGAAGATGGTGGCGCACAAAATGACAATCAATCTCAATATGCTTGGTCTTCTCATAGAAAACAGAGTGTTATGCAATCTGAATGACACTCTGTTGTCACAAGACATAGAAGTTAAAGCATAAAAAGAAACGACCAGATCGACAAGTAACCATTTCAACCATACTATCTCTAATGTAATAATAACAACAGTAGAATAAGCGACAACGGTATGTTTCTTACTTCTTCAGGAAATTAGGGAATCACTTAGAAAGACACATAAACCAGTAGTGGATTTACGATCTATGGCATCACCTACTCAGTCACCATCAGAAAAGGCACGAAACTCCAAAAAAGAAGTGGAAGAGAATAATAAACTCTAATATAAAGTGCCTCAAAGATAACGCAAAATACGGAGAACTGCAACCCACCTAGTGAACTATAGTCGGAGAGTTGACAAACTGGCTTACAACAGGAACACAATAAGCAAATATCAGGTCGTGTAACATTGAGATCGACCAAGTTATCAAAAAGAATCCGATATAAAGTAGGATCAACCAAAAAGACACCATCAGTAGAAGTGTAATGCACATTGAGCTCGAGAGGAGTCTCAACAGTCCGAGAATCAGTTAATTGAGCCCAGTGGATAACATTAGTTGCATACTTTGACTGAGAAAGAAGATATCCCTTAGATGGCAAAGTCACTTTAATGTCCAGAAAATAACGAAGGACACCAAGATCCTTCATCTCAAATTGTTACTTAAATGAGCCTTCAAAACTGAGATACCCCCATAATCGTCTTGAATAATAATCATGTCATCAACATATAATAGAAGAATAATCTGACTAGTCGAAGTGAAAAGAAGAAAAATAGTATAATCATGATTACTGGAACAAATAAGAGATGAAAATGAACCTCTTTATAGGAGGTAAACTCAGAGAAAGAGTAAATAGAAGATAAAAATGAACAAAAATCATAGGAATAACAAGTTTGAAAAAAACGAAGGCAATCAAGACACTTACAAATGCGTTTAAGATAGCGAAAAGATGGAGGATCCACATCATCAGAAGCTGGTAAAGATACAACCAAATGAGGTGGAGGCGTTGTACCAACAAAGGATTTAGCCTTGTTCCTGCGAGAATAAGTGTGGATAATTAGAGGAGGTGCATTTGAGGAAGAGAAAGATTGAGGCAAACATTGAATGTCAGAAGTAAACATGTCATGAATATAAGAATCACCAAATATCATTAGGGAAAGGATCAATATGAATCAGGTCAGATTTTATTAAATGTGTCAACAGCGAATGGAATTCAAAAGAAAGGAATATACTCAAGGAAGATCACATGTGTAAATACATATAATCTTTTTACAACAGAGTCATAACAACTATACCTTTTTTGTCCCTCACCATAACAATAAAAAACACACACAGTACAACAAGCATATAACTTATTTCGTTTAGATTTAGCAAGAAGAAGAAAACAAGTGTAACCAAATACACGTAATGAGAAGTAGTCAGGAGGTTTACCATATAACCTTTTAAAAAGGGAAACACTCGAAGTAATAATAGAAGAAATTTAGTTAATGGGATGAACAACTGTGAGAACTGCCTCTCCCCAAAAAGAGGTTGGAACAAATGTAGATAAAAGTAATGAACGAGCTGTCTCCATAATACGTCTGTGCTTTTACTCAAGAGTGTCTGCACAAGAAGACTGTTGAATAGTTTCATCATATTTCAATAAATCCTACCCAAATCACACCTAAAATATTTAATTATTGCAGAGAATTGTGTGTGAACCATGGTACGAAAAGTAGCAAAAATAGACAAAAATTCAAATCGCTGCTTCATGTGATAAACACAACAATAACGATTATAATCATCAATAAAAGAAACATAGCTTGGGCAGAATCTGTAATTTTTGCATTTTGCTGGGGCAGAATCTACAACTTCTGCACTTTTTTGTACTTTTTTGGGGTAGAATCTGCAACTTCTGCAATTTGCTGGATTAATTCTAAAATTTCTATAGTTTCTAAAAATTAAGGGTATTCTCTGTAATTTTAGAAACTTTAAAGAAAGTAACATGATAGCAGTCACAAGTCTTCAACAAATGAAACCCTATCATCCATATAATAGTCAAAACCACACAAAGCCAAGAGAGTTTTGTACAGGAGAGGAAAACTGTTCACGCACTATTACTGTTCACAACACTGTTCATACTACAGTGATTGCAAATCCAAAGAACGACAACCAATGGGAACCTTGCTTTGATACCATAAAAATTTACATAAACTTGCAAAGAAGAAAATACATACGAAGAAGAGTAACAGAGAAAAGTTTCCATAGAATTAAAAAAATTAGGTTGGTACAAGAGACACTATATATAAAACCCTATTGCAAGGGAAAAGACTAGAATACCCCTAATATCAAATAAGCATAAATATAAATACAATCTTAAGCAGTACATAAGCTATGAATTCTCTCTTTCTCTCTCAAAGTTACTGTGTTGAAGAATTTCCCCTAGAATAATGTTTTAAGTTGCAGAAGGGCAAAATTTCATTAGCATATAGAAGTTATTAACAGAGATGATGGGCGCTGCTCCTTAGATGACATGCTTGTCTTGTAATTCTTGTCTAGTGATGGTGAGACATTTCTTTCGGCGGACGACCTAAGGGTAAACCTGTGGAACCTTGAGGTCAGTGATCAGTGTTTCAATATTATTGACATGAAGCCGTCAAACATGGAGGATCTTACAGGTAATTTTTTGGCCATCCTCTGAGTATCACAATCACCAAAATTTGTTTGAACATATATGTTTAGCAGTTATCCCCTTCATAGACCGACCCCATGATGAATGTTTAAATGAACTAAGAAAGAGCAAGCTAAGAGGAGACTATACGAAAGAGCTATCCATCACCTTCACCCTGCTCTTCTTATTCAGAGTTATGATCACTATTTACTAATTGAAAATGATGCAGAGGTGCTAACATCAGCTGAATTCCATCCGCTTCACTGCAATCTGCTCGCTTGCAGCAGTTCAAGGGGATTTATTCGGCTCGTAGACATGCGACAGTCAGCACTATGTGACAGCAGTGCAAGGATGTAAGTTCTAGGTCATGTTTATATCTCATTTCCCTGGTTCATATGCTATGCTTCTAGTCCAGTTTTCAGCTTGCCAAATTTTTGTTTAACTATACCACAGTGCATGGCATTGTCCATTTGTCTGATACTTGTGATCTGAATTTTTCTTACAGATTGCAAGATGCCGAGTCCCGTGGTGTGAAAACATTTTTCACAGAGATCATCGCATCCATATCTGATATGAAGTTTGCGACTGATGGAAGGCACATCTTAAGTCGTGATTACATGAATTTAAAGGTCTTTTAACCACCCACATTCTTACCTAGACTTCTTATTCTATTTAGATGTGAATGGGGTAACACCCTCATGACTCAGATTGGAAGAGGCCAACCTCTTCACGCTGATCCATTATATTGTAGTTGCCTTCCCCAGATTTGAAATTCTATTTGGAGAAGATCAAGTACATCCTAGGACATCTGATACACCGAAGAAGGCTATTTTGTTGGCAACTGATAACAAGGACTGATGATATATCCACTGTAGTTTTAGGAGCATTGATTTCCACTAG
The DNA here is from genome assembly GCA_951799425.1 of Ilex aquifolium. Classification (NCBI taxonomy): domain Eukaryota; kingdom Viridiplantae; phylum Streptophyta; class Magnoliopsida; order Aquifoliales; family Aquifoliaceae; genus Ilex; species Ilex aquifolium. The sequence goes on from OX637404.1 coordinate 24,777,845, forward strand.
ATGTAGTGCTTTTTTCTGGCTGGCACGCTGTCTTTGTATTTAACTTTGTGCTCCTTAATTCTTCTCTTACTTTGGGGTGACAAGATACAATGTACTTTAATTTTGTGCAATTGCCTGTTATGATTTCTGTTCCACAGGTGGCATAATTACTTTTCCATCTGTGCATCATCTCCGGACAAATATGGAGATAATTCCTTCATGTCAACCATATATGTGCTAATAGATGTTTTCTAACCTTTTTTCAGCTGTGGGATACACATATGGAGACCTCTCCAGTTGCAACATATAAGATTCATGAGCACCTCCGCCCTAAGGTATGCACACTTTTTTGTAACAACTAGGGGTAGAAGATATCTCATAAATAATGATGCAGGTGATGATCATACTTGATGGTGTGAGATTACTTTATATACAATATATCTTTATTCTTTCTTTGCAGAGCATGCATCTATTATTTTATTATTTGTGGAGTTAAGTCATAGTTTATATTCACTTTGCCTCGTCACATTCAGTATTAGGGTACATTTGAATTTCCTTAAATCAAATGTTGCATAGATGAACAAAGTCCAAGGAAACCATTCATAGCTGTCAGACATATGTATGTTTTCCACTGCAAAACGCAGTCGTAGATTTCTATTGTGATATTTATTCTTGTTTAAAGAGTATGCATTTTCTTGAATCCATCAACGAGTGCATAGATAGCTTTGAAGCAATATTACTGTGTCTAGTGTAAACAGATGCTATTTGTTAATCATTTGGGCTTTCCAAATGATGATCAGTGAACCTAGCTCCTGAAGGAATAGCAATTAGTATGATGGCTCCATAGCTAATGAAGCTAATAAACGCATGATTTGGTTCCATAATTCTTTCTTGAAAGTCCCATCAGAAGCAATTTGCAACCCCATCCTTCCCTATGGCTGACAGTTTACCTTTGTTGCACAGTTAGGTGATTTATACAATAACGATGCCATATTTGATAAATTCGAATGCTGCCTCAGTGGAGATGGACTTCACTTTGCAACTGGATCTTATAGGTTTGTCCTTTGAATAAAGTTGTAGTATTCCGTCTTGATATCTTAGGAAAATGCCTGTTGTTCTCCAGCTTTATCTTGCATTTTACGTATCAACTCATGCAGCTCTGAGTGACTAATAATTTTCTCCCGTGCGACTTAGCAATCTTTTGCGTATCTTTTCCTGTGGAGTCGGAAGTGAAGAGGGGATCATAATGGAAGCTAGCAAAAATCCAAACAGGTACCTTATTCTTTGTTTTGTCTCAAATGTTGATTATTTGTTCTTTTCAAAATTCTTTTTTCTATCCTATATTGCAGGAAGTCACTTCTTCAATCTGGTACAAGGGCTAGAAGATCGTCTCTCAGCAACTTGACTCGCGGGTTTTACAGACAAGGTTCATGTTACCAAATTTTTTTTTTCTTTTTTCACTTTTTCATTTTTCACGCATCTGCAGTGTTCATAGTTTGAGTTCATAAACTTAACTTCCTGTTTTATGATTTTTAGGGCATGAAAATTCTGACTCGGGACGCCATGACATCCCTTGGGACTTAAATTCTAAGTTGCTGCATCTGGCTTGGCATCCAAGAACCAACTTGATTGCCGGTGCTGCTGGAAGTAGCTTGTTCATGTATTATGCATAGTTGAATGTTCTTCAAGCAATTTTGAAGACAGCCTCAAATAAAGCATTAGGTTTGCAAATGTTTTGTTCATATTGTATATCCCTCCGATATCTACAAGATTCTGCTAGGTGATTAATTCAATAACTCAGAAAGTTGCAAATGATGATGTAATGTGGGATTACTACTAACAGGATTCTTCTATAACTTTTCACTTTTCCGAAATATAATGCTTCTGCAACAATGATCGGGTATTTTTACTATGGAGTAAAACAAATTTGCCTGCAAGTATTCATTATAACAATAGAGAATATACTTTGATCTCAGTGATATCACTTGGAGGGAACTTTTACAGTATTGCCGTCGGTACTGGTACCGAAAATTACAATTTTTTAAAGCTAAGTTATAATTTTTTTGAGGTGTAAGTTACAACTTCAAAGGGCATGATCGATCACAGAATGTTGGGATTGATACTGCGTTTTTCATGATCGATCATGAGTGTTTATGATCAATACCGGATCGTGGATGTTTATGATCGATCGTGACATTTCTTCAGCAGTTGTTATTTTTTCTTTTAAAATTATAATTTTATCATATAAAGAAGTAACCGACGGTACCGACACAGTTTCCCTCACTTGGATATCAGACTGTCGGGTGTTTCTCCCTCTTTACTCTCAGTTCTGCCTCATGTCTACAACAACTGACTGGATTCTGGGGAGGAAACGACACGCAGAGCAGATGTGCACATGCGAAGCCAGATCTGTCCGCATGCAAAGCCACTAGACAAGCTATTCTTCATTTGCCTGACCATAGGTCGGGTGACGCTTTAGGGCCTGGGTGGGGCTGGGGCTATCCCAAATTGGATAGCCTTTGGGTGTGTGTTGTAGTTAAAGGATGCCACAGCTCTCACCTGGCCAGTAATTGTTCAGTGTGAGTGGTTTGTGGGTCCTATTGCCAAAAAAAGACCTATTTTTCATTTGCTTGTGCTGCTGTGCATTATCACTCCCAACCACTCCTTGGACTTTAGTCACCCTCCTTTGAATTTATTACCAGCAACCTTACAACTTGACTATGGTATGGAACAAAAAATTTGACATCGTACTTCTAAAATTTATTATTTTAATAAATATTTTTATAATTTTTATGGGTTATTTTACAATTAAAAAATTTACTACTATTATAAGTGATTTATCACATTTGTGAGTATTTTTATCACTATTATGATAACTATTTTTATCACTTTTCTTCAATACAAAAAAAATTATTATTTTTTGGGTGATTTATCACATTTGTGAATGTTTTTGTATCACTATTGTAAAAACTATTTTTATCACTTTTCTTCAGTACCACAACAGTGATAAAAATATTCACAAATATAATAAATGTTAGTATGATACTTTTTTTTTTTCCGGTAGACAAGTTCGCAACCTTGGCTTTCAGGCCACAGAACTTAACACATTCAACTGTAACTTGACCTTATGATTAGGCCTGTCAAAATTCAACACGACACGATTAACCGACACGATTAACCGCTAATTAAACGGGTTTGGGTGAGACCTTAACGGGTTCGCGTGTTAAACGGGTCAACCCGTTTAACACGTTCAATAAACGTGTCGTGTTCGGGTGAGACATGTTTAATCCGTTTAACCCGTTTAACCCGTTTAAATAAAATTAATATAATAATAAATTAATAATTATTTTATTTTAAAAAATTAACCAGAATTATTAAAATTAAAATATATTATATCCATGTGCAAACAAGAAACTAAGTTGCTGGGGGCAGTCCAATGGCATTAAGTACAAAGTCTACCAAGTTGCTGGGTGGCAGATTGCTCGATGTGGGACAAGTGAACGCACAGTGGGACAGTGTGCACAAATTTTACAAGGTCTTCTTGGGTCTGCACAGTGTGAACGCACATTGAAACCTTTTCACTTAATCCCACATCGACAAATTCAAGGAAGGAGACCTCCCCATGCTGCCTATAAAAAGCTGCTGCCCCTGTGCTTAATGATTCAACTTTCTCACTTGCCTTAGCAAGCACCAATTAAATGGAAATCTTTTAATTAAGAGAGTACAATTGGTGTAGGTAATTAATGGAGTTTTAAATTTTAATATAATAATTTTTAAAAAATTAAATGGGTTAAACGAGTCGTGTCGTGTTATACGTTTATTAAATGGTTCGTGTTCGTGTTGAATTTTTTTACCCGTTTATTAAACGTGTCGTGTACGGGTTTATATGTTTTTAACCCGTCACCTGTTTAACCCGACACGACACGTTTGACACCCCTACTTATGATGTTGTAAATTGTTTTGCTACAATTCTTGAATTAATGTTGTATATGTTTTTCATTACTGATGTATGTATTATCAAAAAAGTAAAATGATGGGGATTGCTATTTTCTAAAAACAGTATTGCTTGTGCATCTTGATGTATGAGTGAGACACCTTTTTACCATTTATGAAATCTGCCAATTAGAGAAAGTAAGGATAAGAAAAAAAAATTTAAAATTTGAAAATGTGAAAAAAAAACTAATGTTATCCAAAAAAAAAATTAAGATGACAAAAAAATTAAAAATATTGTGAAATTAATGAAATATTAATAAAATATTAAGAGAGTAATACACAAAATTATGTAAAAAACAAGTCTTTTCAATAACTTAATATATCAATATAATTTAAAATTATTTTTTTCTTCTTATTTCATAGGCCTTTTATAGGCCTCTCAATAAAAGCCATAAATACATAGAATTTAATTGTGGTAGTTGATTTGTGGGAAGAGACCATTACACAAGTGGTGGGTGTGTGGTCATCTACCCCCACATGGTATGTATTAACACTCCCCCTTAAATGACCATTATTCTAAGATAGTATTAGATGCATAATTGGTGCCTCATTAAAATATTGTCAGTAAAATTTAGTGGGATAAGACGAAGGAAAAATGGTACAGCGTGCAAATTATTCTATATCTTGATGTGAATATTCCCTTTGATAAGAAAATCAATTGAATTGATCACAAAACCCAATGCATTCTGAGATTGTATATCAACTTTTTGAACGTTGATGATGATAAATGTTTAGTGAATAAATTTGTAAGATTACCACTCAATGGTATCAGCTTTACTTCAATTTCATGAGTTTGCTAGAATTCACGAGTGTAAAACAATTTTGATTATATATGTTTTGTTCTTTAAATAAATCTTTTTTTGATTTGTGCGATACAAGCAACATTATATTCATCCAATGTTGTTGGTGAATCAGTAGTTGAAGAGAGTCTATATGTACTTCAAATGTGATGGATTATAGATCTTAGCTATAAACATTCACAACAAGCTTCATGGTGTGCTAGTATCTCGGAATGATTAGAGAACGAGCAATCAAGGTTTGCTTTGTAGATCATCATGAGATTGTTATATCACCACATGTAAATATAGACCCGATTTTATAAACAAGCCTTCTGAGGATTGGATAGATATTCAGAATCTGTGTATCCTTCAAAATTTGGATCATCGCCTTATTATTTTGAATATAAGAAGCTCAAAACTGTAGTTTCACGGAGATAACGTATGACGTGTTTTATAATCCATACAGTATGAGGCAACTATGTTCATAAGACGTATGTCGAGTTTTTTCTGAGACTGTCAGACTAATCAAATACCGAATTGTAATAACATCTATTATTGGTGAGTATGTTTCTTCATAATCAATCATGGGTTTCAACAGGAACTCTGTTCCACAAGACATGTTTTATATCTTGTGATCTCATTTTTGTCATTTCGTTTTTTTCTCATGAATACCCATTTTATAACTTGTTGACTTTATACCATAAAGGGTTAGGATTGTAGGTCCAAACATTCCACATTTTTTTTTAGAAAATCTAATTCTGTTTGGCTTTTTTTTTTTTTTTTTCACTTTGTTCAATCATGCCTAAATCGACATTCATCCATCGAGTCGAGATCATTATCTTTTAATATTTCAGTAGCCACTGAAATAGACTACATCATTAATAACCATTTTTATGTGATCCCACAATGCTTGTGCACGTGCATAGTTAATAGAAATTTCTTTATTCATAAATATCTGCGTCTTTTCAGGAGTCTGTGGCCCTGTTTGGTTTGCGTCTCAAAAAATAATATCCGAAAACTCTGTTTGGGAAGAGTTTCAAGAAAGTGTTTTTAAAAAATTTTAGATTGCAAAACCTATTTGGTTGTATATTTTTAAAAATAGTTTAAAAGAACAAAAATTATAAAAATTTGTTTGGACAATAATCTCCATCTCCTCTCTCTGTCTCTCTCTCTCTCTTTTACTGTGCATCAAGACCCACTGTGCATCTCTTTCACTATGCACAGTGAACCATCGAAACCCACAAAGCACAGTGAACAACCATCACCAAAGCACAGTGAACCACCGAACCCAGAACCACCACCGAAACCCAGAACCACCACCAAAACCCAGACTCGCCACCAAAACCCACAACCACCACCCGAAACCCACAACCACCACCAAAACCTAGACTCACCACCGAACCCACAACCACCACCGAAACCCACAACCACCATCGAAGACAACAGCACAACTGCTGGGTAACAACCACAACAAATAGAGACAGAGAGAGACACACACAGACGCTCAGTGAGGCGAAGAAGAAGAATGAACAGAGAGAGAGGTGGAGAAGAAGAATGAACAGACAGAGAGGGAGCTCAGTGAGGCGGTTTTGGAGAAAATGAAACAGTCTCTCTTTTTTGTCTCCAATGAAACTCGAAGGGGATACCTCATTAATTTGGAGATAAGTTGTTTTCCTTGTTTTTATTTTGTCTTAGAAAACAATGAAAATATCATTTTGTTGTTCTCTAAAATCATATATCAATTCCCAAAATTTTCAAAAAATTAGAGAATAAAAAAGCTAAACAAACAAGTTTTTGGTGTTTTTGAAATTTTGAGAACAAAAAACAATTTTTGGAAACCTAACCAAACACGCCCTGTATCTCTTCAGGGACTTTTTCCTCTTCAAGGGATATTATTCGAGATAATATAGGTGCATCTTATTTTTCTAAGAACAACTTCAACCAAGTTGTCAAATCACAATTGGACAACTCGAACGATTCTTTTTGGCATTCATTCCTCCTCCAACAGCTATGTCAAATGTTGACTGTGCTGGCCAAAATTTGGCATGATGTCAAATTTGACATACTGTCAAATATCTCATCTCTCATGTCAAATCTTAGCATATCTCAACTTCCTACTCATGCATCATATAAATTTGGCATATAACATTTGACATATCGAGTGGACTGTAAGGTGAAGATGTCAAATGTTATATATCAAATTACCACATAGCCTTCAAATTTAAATTTAACATATAACATTTGATATCTCCCTTAGAGATGCTCTAACTCAACAAATTTTTATAAATAAATGCAAAATTATAGGTGTTGGTGTAGAAGTAAAGTGCAAAAATTATAAAAATTGATACGAAATAAATTAGGCTGAGGCATGGATATCTGGTTCTCTTTAAGGAGATTCAAGTCCTCTGCGGATGACAAAGTCCAAATTCAATGCAACAGATCTTCTTATTTGACTTGTTCATTCCAGGATACAATAATCCAACAGTTTCGTCGTATGACATTAACCAACTCTACACAAATGGTTCAGTCTAAAGCTCCACCATAGAAACACCCTTCTTTGACTTGAACTTTCAAGTGTATGTAATATGTCATGCAGTGTTGTAATGTGTTGGATGATGTTCTAAAGTTGTTAAATGCCCAACTTACAGGTCCTATTTATAGGCTCTTAGAATTTTCTAGAGTTCATGTATCCAAGTCATGCATGTATATACAAAGTACATGCATGTAACTATATATGTATGTAGTAATAATTAACGGGAAATGCTATTTAGACCTTATTTAGGAACTTAATGATGTGGCTTCAATGCAACAATTGGATTAGTTGTGAATTCCAATGTTAGATGGAGCCCACAACCAATCCAATAGTTGTACATCATTAGGTCCCTAAATAAGTTCCCCAAATAAGGTCCGTATAGCATTGCTCATAATCAATTCATGCATATAAATCGTACATGAATGTAAATGAGTAAAGTTCATGAATATAGTTTATATATGCATCTAATAAATATGGTTCATATATAGAAGTGAATAAGAGATACATGTATGCATTAAATTCATGTTCATGTATGCACATTGTACATTCGTCTCATTAATATAATTCATGCATAAGAGCAAGTATGATACATGTATCAATGATCCATATATACAATATATCCATATAGATGAATGAATTCACATTAGTATAATCAATTATATATTAATATTAAAATATACCAATAGTAGGTAAGTGTTGAAAATTAGTAACTAAGTATACCCCATGGTCGTATCCTATTGTAAACATTAATCTCACTGACATGCGAGTTAATGACTACATAATTATAAAAGAATTATAAATTTTGAACAATAAAAAAATATTCATAAAATTATAGAGACACCAATCAATCTTTTAAATACATTTATGTGGTTAATAAGTGATTTAATAATCGCAAGCTAATGATAATATTAATTTCATTAATACACGAATTAATGACTATCTTATTCTAAAAAAATTTGTAGACTTGAATATTCAAAAAAAAACATTGATAAAGTTATGAGATGTCATTTATTTTTTAATAACACTATTGGGTTAATAAATAATTAATAATATAACAAATAATTATTTAATCATGTATTATTGTTATGATATCACCTGTAAATTCACACATTAGACAGGAAAAAAAGGTGAAAGTGTTCTAATATACTATTAATACGTTTATTAGAGATATAATAAAATACAAGAGTTCTAATAATACAAGACTAGTTTGGATAAGCACGAGTGATATATTTTATCTTGTGATATTACCTGTAGATTCACACATCAAATAAGAAAAAAAAGGGGTAAAAGTGTCCTAATATATTATTAATATTAATATATTTATTATAGATATAATGAAATACAAGAGTTCTAATGATATATGAATAGTTTGGATAAGCATGAGTGATACATTTCATCTTTTATCTTATCATCTCTCCATCCTAAGATGGAGTTCAGTTCCATATATATAACCAATGAGCCAATGTAGTTTTTTTATCCTTTCTTCAAAAACTATCTTCCATCAAGAAGAAATGTTTATCTCTAATGGTCATCATCCTTGTTGTTGGATGTTAAGGTCATGAATTTGAACTTCGTCGTCGGAAAAATATTGGATATTACGATTACACCTTCTCATCACGCTGATATGGTATAATTATCCACTAATAAGACAACAAGGGCTCGTTTGCTTCGAGTATTAATTATGGGTGGTATTAGACATTATTTCCATTCCACTCCTATCCAATAGTATATTATACCCGGTCTTAAACTATAATCCCATCCTTCCCCTTGTTTGTGTATCACAAATATTATCTATGTAATACCTATTTAAAAAAGTCAACAATTGCGGCTGGGGTGTAAAAAGACAATTTTATCCTTATAAATCAAAGTCAACAATTGCGGCTGGCTTTGTAGTTGAGGGCATTTGAGTCTTTTACCACTTTAATACCTCCTTCCAACATTTTATACCACCTGATAGGTGGGATTCAATAGCACCATGTAGAAGGCATTAATGGCACTGTTCACAGCGGGTCGGTATTACGACCCGAAAATTAATACCGAACGAAAAATGACAAACAAACAAGGTATAAAGTGGACCCCACGTACTATTTTCCTAATACCACCCCTTTGTACCAGCCTTATACTTGAAGCAAACATGCCCCAAGTGAATAAGTAGATTCCACACAAGTAAATAATTACTCATGCATGTCATGTAATAACTAACCCATGTAGAAAAATGGGGTACACTTTGTCCATTTGATTTTTTCTCATTGAATAGTTACACCATGTTAGCGTGATGACATGGGTGTAACTCGTGACACCCAATACTCCTCGTAGCCCTTTTTCTGTAATAGTGTCTGACCAAAAAAAAAAATAATAAATATTTTTTTTTTGAATTGCAATCAAATCTAGTTGATTTGATTTGAAAATTAGAGATCTTTTTTGAAATCCTATAAGGATATCCCACCCTCTGAATTGGACGTAAAAATAGGGCTGATAATCGAGTTGAGTTTTGTGAGTTTGCGTCGAATCTATCGAACTCGTTTTTTTAAACGAGTCTAAAAAATTATTCAACCTCGGATCGTTTAAAAAATATGTCGAACTTTTTAGACTCGTTTGAAAAACATACAAATGAGCCGAATTTTGCGAATTCGAGTAGAGCCTTTTAGACTCATTTTTCTAAACGAGTTTAAAAAATTGTTGAAACTCAACGGTTCAAGCCTAAACCCGTGCCTAAAATAAGTCGAACCCAAGTAACTCGAATCGATTATCAACCCTACATTAAAGTTTCCCCTCATCCCACTCTCTTCAGAATCTTTGCACACTGCTAATCACCGGTAATATATATGAACGAAGAGTTTCGTTATGATATCAAAAAATATTTTTTTAGTATCATACTAATACTTTTGAACCAATAAAAACACATCTTTTATATATATATATATTATTATTTTGGTCAAAATCAATGTGTAGAACTTAAACTAAGGGTTTGTTTGGATGGATTTTTGGAGAGGGTTTGAATTGACTTCTCCAAACCCTTTCAAATCCAAACTCCTCTTTACGAAGATGAGATTCAACATTGAATGCAGTCCATACCCATGTTTGGTATGCAACGCATACACATGTAGGACCTACGGATATATCATAATTATTACTCCATCCGTTCCTAAATATCTGTCGTTTTTTCCATTTTTGTTTATTCCATAATATCTGTCGTTTCATGATACCAAAACATAATTAATATTTTTTCTTCCAAATTTACCCTTAACTCTTCAATGCATTAGATTAGGTGTAGGCTAAGTGCCTTTCATATTCATTTCCTTCCTAATACGTATTGAATAAGGGGTATTTTAGTCTTGTGCAATTATTTTTTACTCATATTAGAGCTATTTAATAGCTTCTTTAATCCCTGTGCAAAAACCTTAAACGACATATATTTAGGAACGGAGGGAGTAATAACTATTTGTCTTATAATTGACTATTTTACATTTGATCAATCCAATTTATACCCATATTAAGGGGTACAATTATCTTTTGTATTCTTAACCCCTTAACCCATCTTTCCAAACCCACCCTCGTAGGTTTGACAAAATCCATAATCATGGATTTAATCTTCGAACTAGCTACGAGTCGGGTTTGATAACTCAGATTGAATTTTCAATTTAAACATAAAATTTTGAGATCCTTTAGATTATTTTTTTCAAACCCATCTCGTCAACCCCTATATCTGTTACCAAACAGAGCCTAGGTGTTTTCTTTTGAACGGTTAAGTTAATGATCGATCAATGAACATGAATTACGTACAAAGAAACATAGGAAATGAATTCCTTCTAAAAACGAACTCCCAGCGCTAACCTCGATCATACCGCCGTGGCCAAGCTCTTTCATTGAACTGCGCAAACCTTGATAGATTGTCGGTCGCTCAGAGCTTATCCGAGCCAATAGCTTTGACAATACGAACCTGGTTTGGAGCCGTACTTCCTGACAGCTGTTCAATGCTACCATACAGCTGTCTTTTCTCATTAATGCACGTGACCTTTAATCTCCTCACATCTAATTTTTTCCCACTTTGGATCTTTATTTTCCCTGTTTACCCTCTTCATTGAATGAATTTTCTTTAATTGCCCTTTTTGATTCCTAATAGACTAGGGTTTGAAGTGAAGGGTGTGCTTTTGAAACTTTTTGTTTTTCTGTTCATAAGAATCCAAGGCACCATATATCTTCTGGGTTGATTCACTGGACAAATATAACTTTAGGGTTTGTGCAAGAATCAACCTTTTCTTGGAATGTTAGGAAGTTTGAGTTTGGTACTTTGGAATCTTTGAGCAAAAAACACACTTTGGAACTTTTAAAGAGGTAACTGGTTAAATTTTATTACACATCTTGGTTTTTGTTTTTTATCTTTCTGGGTTTTCCTGTATCAGTTCAGTCTCTTAGATTGCTGGGTGGATGCATTGTCTGTGTCTGTTTTTCTCCTTCTGATTTATATTGGTAGGTAATTGTTTGTATGTGTATTTGATCCTTCTGTTTTTGAACTTGCTTGGTAAACATATATGCTGTTTATTTTCCTTTTTAAAATAGCTTTTTGGATGCTAGGGTTTGATTAAAAAGCTGTTCTTATACCAACAGCTATCTTATTTGATACATTTTGAGGTTTGTTTAGATCTAATCCATGGTTCAAGTCATGTATTGACCATTGACTCAGAGTGCAATGAGACGCATTGGTCATGGTATTGCGGAACGTTATCAAACAATACACACGAAATGATAGATAAAAGACGAAGTTGGACATATTGCATCGTCATAGAATGATATTAGATGATACACACATAATGGTAGATAGGAGAAGAATTTGAACAAGAGAAGAAATTCAGGCCATATCGTGGCATCACAGAAAGGTATCTTCAGTAACTCTGACTCGGCGGAGACATTTTCGAGTCAATTACGAGTCAAGCAAGATTTATGGCATAGAACATGTATTGGTTTTGGAATGGAAGGTGTCGAGATGGATATGACTCGATCGAGTCATATTGGTATCGGTATAGACCAATATTTTGAACCATTGTTATCAAAATCATATGATTCGCGTTTCGATTCGATTTAGTTCGCATTCGATTCATATCTTACTATAGAATTGTGTTTGGCCGAGAATTGCAAGAATCATACAATTCGTTTTATTTTTATTTTTAAACCTTATTTCTACTAAAAATACGTCTTTTTGACTTTAGGTAGTCAAAACGACGTCATTTTGCTAGAAGAGGTTCACCCCAAATACAAAACTCACGTCTCTCTGTATCTCTTGGACGCGTCTCTGCCTCTCAAACAACTGTTCAAGCGTCTGTGAACATCACATAGAGACGATGTCTCATTCATTCCAAATATGTTTCTTCTTCAACAACAACTACCAACCCCTAACATACCCTACTTATTCTTCTTCATTAAATGCTCTGTTTTTCGTTTTTCATCAAAATACAATAATATTCAATATTTAATATCTTGTCTATTTTAAATAAATATATATTATTTTTAATAATAATTCGAATTTTGTGTTGAATCTTACGATTTTCGATACGATACTAGGATTTTGATTCTTGATATGAATCGCGATTTGATAACTATGCTTTGAACCATGATCTAGGCATATTATGTTATAGAGCTTTACCGAGTTGTATTTAGTTCACTACTTTTTCCACTTTGTACATGCCATACATGGACTTTATATTCTCCAAAGCTTGATTTTTTAGGCTTCGACATATGTATCATTAGACAGATTAGAATGCTTATTACTAGTAACCCGCTGTGTCTCTTTTTTAATTTTTTATTTTATCACTTGAGAAGTTAGATAAACAATTATAAAAAATTTATGGATGATAAAAGGTGATTGTTTTTTAATAAATTAAAAAAAAAACAGTGGTCAATTATTGAGGAGTTGAGAGGTAGTTACAAATGACACATGACAAAGTTTAATTGAATGGAACCTTAGGTTTTTAATTAAAAAATTTTAAATTCTAAGAAATTAGGAAATGAGGAGGGAAGACTTCTGATAGGAATCGGATTATATTTCGTTATAATAGGCGTAGACGTAGGGATTATGAGTTATTTGTCATTTTTCTTTTCAAGGGCTTAGTTGTTATTTTGACTATTTATTTCTTTTAGAGTTCTTTTAGGGTTTGTGTTCTGCCTATATATATATATATATAGGGGATATGGTATTTGTTTTGGTAGACTTTGATTATTATTGATTATTGATATTGAATCCTTCTTCCTCAAATTCTCTCTCTGTTCTCATCCATTTCTTATTCTTTTCTCATCTCTTTCTTCTTCCCTTCTCATCCCTAATTCTTCCTTACTACGATCTACATCAATTTGGTATCAGAGCTAATACGATCTACATCAATTTGGTATCAGAGCTAATACGATCTACATTAGCTTCCCAATGTCTCTTATCTCTAAATTGATGTGCTTGCCTTTTCAATATTATTTGGAAAAATTCCAATTTATCTTTTGGTTTGGCCTTCAGAATTTTTTTTATCATTAATGGTTGAGACATAATCAATCCATATGTGGTCTTGTGCCAATCTTAGCCATTAATGTTGACAAAATGATCGTTATCTCCCCCCCCCCTCCTCTCAATTATTTGTCAAAACCACCTTTTCCATCTACTGTCAAACTCAAGGCACCATAATCCATCACCTAGTAGTCATCCACTGCTAAAGCCATTACTCGCATGTTGTTGTTGAACCACAAGTTCGAAACCACCTTTACCAATCAACTGTGGATTAAGCCTCTACGGACTGATTCACCACTAGCCCTTTTTCCCCTAACCCTACTAGTTCGGCCCAAACCAACTAGGTTCGAAAAATAAAAATCTCATCTAAAGCCATGTAATTGCAGGTACTACTTGTTTGGCCATCGATGTCATCAATTCCAAACTCAAATGAGATATACCTTGACATATGAACATCAAACCCCACAACTTAGTGATTTTAGGCAAAACTCCTCCAAATGTGGTTGTTGTCTGAACCTTGCTCAAAGATGTAGTCGATGGTGGCAGAGATCTAATTGTAACTCATCAAAATCTGGCATCATATTGACTCCCTTCACATGTGATGGAGGGTTAGATATTTCTTCTTCAAAACTCTTCATGAATGAGGCTAGGCATCGCTTTTCAGTGATTGAGTGGGTTACAAGGGTGGCGGTTTCTACCGAGGTGATTTTGGCCATGGGCGAGGGGGTTGTAGGGTAGATGTGGTCTTTTTCCTTCCCAGATGAGAGAGGAAGGTTAGGTTTCGGGTGGGGGGAGAATGGTTCTTTCCACGGGAGGAACGGGTTTGCAGTGCAAGAGTTGAGGTTTCTGCCAGAGGAAGATTTTGTGACTTTTGTTGAATTTCATTTATATTTTTAACAAAAGAAGAAAAAGTTGAAGAAGAGTAGAGTATTTTTGTTATTTCTTAAAGATTTCAATGGTATATTTATCCTTTTACATTGAAATATGACTTTGATTCAAAATTTTCAAATTTGACACTAAAATTTGGGTGTGCCGAAATTTTCGTCAACTTGGACAGAATTTGTAATGACAACACTTTAATTCAAATTGCCATGAGTTCATGTCTTTTTTGAATAAAAAATGTAAAGTCCCACAGTACCAAATCACAATGGTAAATTAGAATTTGCCTTTACTATTTTGGACAAATTACACAAATTATCTTGAGGATAATATAAATTGCACTTTGACCTCTTTGGTTTTGAAAAGTTACACTCATTCATTGTCAGTGTGTTTCAATTGTCGGAACAAATAAATTTGCCCTAGTGCTCTAATTATTGAATGCAAAGTCATCCTATTGTCATGAAGAAAAAAAATTCAAATTTCCTCTCCCTTTCCCCCTTTCCCCTTCCTCCACCCTCTTTCCCGTCCAAAAAGGAACCCTACAATGACCAACCACTCTAACCCTATAAGGAATCATATAAGAAATGCCATGGAATTTTAAAACAAATAATCCCTTATTTCTAAATCTATTCATATTGAATACACACCAAAAACCCTAGATCTGTAGAAAAGATTAAAGGTTACTCGTTTAAGTGTGTTTTATAGTAATATTCAAACTTTCACAAGGTGTGTTGAATTTTCAAATCTGAATTTGATCTTTATCCCGAGTCTTGCAATTATTTTGCTCTATCGGTATCCACACAAGTTGATAAACTAATAGGGAGAGAGATAAAAAGAGAGACGAATTTTCTTGTGCTAGCAAGAGTGCGTAGTAAACAACCATTCCTAGTTTGGGTATGATTGCAATTATTCGATAATTACACAATGGCCCATTCCTTAACTATTAATCGTAATAAAGTTCCATTTAACTGTTAATTAGGTTTTCACTCTAAATAAGTTTTAATTTTTTTTCCTCTTATTTATCCTTTAATTTTTGATCAATTCTATTGTGTGTGACTCTATATGTTTAAGCATACTTGGTTGTAGGCATTAGATGGTAGCGTTATATAACATCTAAAGTTAGAACACAATAGAATTTAGTTTGAACTTAAATTCTTCTAATTGTCCCATTATGGAGAACACTATTTTTATATTGATTTTTTCTTTGTTTTTCGATGAGTAACAGTTGAAAACATATCATGACTAACTGTCGGATGACAAGGAGTTGGCAAAGAACCCAGTCTGTATATCGTTTGCCATGCAATTTAATCTTTCTATGAATAATGTCCCAATTAAGTTACTAAGGTATGTAATGACCGTCAAACCTCTAATTCAATATTTATGTTCGATTTAGGACTAAGGCTTGTAATGATCAATTAGAGACTTTTTTTCTAATGATAAATTACATATTGTACACTCATAAATCTCCATACATGTCTAACTATGCGTAATAATACACATCTAAGTTACATGGTTACTATATGGATATATTGTACAACGAAAACATAGATTTTCATGTACAAGACAACCGTAGTGTCTCAAGTCTAAAGATCACTTGCATAACTTTAACGTAAGATTTAACATTGACAGACGTGTAAAACTCCATATGAAAATCTTATGCAAGTCTATGGTCACGTTCAGTGTACTTGTTCTTTAACAAGTACTTACACACCCTACGCTAGTGGTTTGAGACAAGCCATCTTATATCAAATATGAGAAAACTTAGCGTATACTAGTCTATCAGAATTACATATTGCTCAGTTTGTAATTCTATGATTAGGAACTTTTAAAAGTTAAGTACTAAGAAACATACGTCTTCTCTTCTCAACACCTTGAAAAATTATCTTCTTAACATATATATACTCTAGTTAGAGATTGGTTTCCACGTCAAACCTATAATTCAGGCTACATTATTGTGGACATGCACTTCGCCAAGAGCCTTGTTTTGCCTACCAACATGTCTTCTAGATGGCATGATGTAGGAAAGATCACAAATTTTGATACCAACTGAAAAGAGTCATGCAGCGGGATGAATCCACCTCACCAAATTGCACAACTTTCATAGGTTGCTAAAAACGACAAAATAAAGTACTTATCTAATGTGAAATCCATTTATTTGAAGGCTCCTCTCTCTTATTTACATGTTTAGTATGTGTTTGGAGCTGGTAGGAAACTTATAAGGTCAACTTATTTATCATTTAAACCACGAAACCATTTGTTGTCCGTTGTAACAAGTGTCATGCTATTTTCTCTATTGCTTAAGTTGTGTTTCCCCCTTTAAAGGGAATGGGAAGGTGTGGAATTTGTAACTTTTCATCATAACCAGTCTGACCGGCTGGTCTGGTCCGACATTTTTTAGATCAACCCAGGAAAAAAACATTATTTGTTCTTGGTCACATTGTCAAATTACATGTATTTGGCTTTGAGATAGTTTGATGTTTATCCCCATCTTAAAGGACATGGTCCACATTCCAGTCATGTTCAAACTGTGGCCAACATGTCCATGTTATCTTGGTGCTGCAACTTGTTTGGCTGTTCTGCAGCTGGCCAAAACTTTTTGATTGGTTAGATTGGAAGGAGCCAATAGTTGTTGTCTCAGCTCCATGGCAGAAAATATCTTCTCTATCCGACTGCCACTTGTATTAGTATTGTGGTTTTTCTGTGTTACTTTTGAACTATTCCTTGTAGCTATATGTATACGCATTTGCCAGTATTCTAATTCATTGTCAGTGCATAAAATGAGATCTAGTAGATATTTTTTTTTTGAACACTGATCTAGTAGATATTGACTTATGTGGCAATGATGATCTTGGAAAGGTGAATGCGAAAGCTGTTAAACTGGGCCAGATTTGGTTGGGAGATCAATGCAACAAAAAGAGTACCATGAATCTGATCTAGGGCAACCTCTGAAGTCCAAAGGCCATTGTATAAAACAAGAATCTGAAGAAAATAGAAGCTCAAGTGCTTTAAGTACTGGTCAAAGTGACATCAGTGTCTTGGATCAAGAGCAGTCTCCAATTGATGACGCAAGCCTTTGTTCTACATCACCAATATGTGCAGCACCAGTTTGTCGGCAATTTTGGAAAGCAGGGAACTACAGTGATGGGCTTGCTTCTAAGTCCACAATTCAAAGTAACCCTAACCCACTCTCGAATGTTACATCCTTATTTTGGTGACTTGCATGATATATTTTAATGGTTTTGATTCTTTTGAATGAACATATACAAAATGGAGTCTAATAGAAAGTTAATGATAATGAATTACCGAAAAGCTTTAGTTTGGAGTGGGTTGTATACATGTATTGACCTAAATCAAATGTTGGTTTTTTTTGCTGTGGACTCTTATTTCCTTTGATTCACAATACCATATCCATGTGCGATTGATTGCATTCTGATGTCTTGCCCTTTTGTTAACAGATGGCACAAGTTATCTACATATTCACCCCAAGTTCCTTCACTCAAATGCCACCTCGCACAAATGGGCCTTTGGTGGTACGTTCAGCTTGTGGTTTACTAGTTTTTCTTATTATATCATATATACTCCAATCGTTTACAGATTGCATTTTGCTATTATTACAATCTCTGATACCACCGTTATTTGTTGCCTTGAGTTTGCAGCAATAGCAGAGCTGCTTGATAATGCTGTTGATGAGGTAACTTTCTGGTGGAACCTTTAGTATTTCTTTTTCTCTTTCCTCTCAACGAAACTTTTATGTAGTTGCTTTGGTGCTCTCTGTGATGCCGGAATTCTTTGTTGAGGTCAACTTCTTGGTGTCCTTGAAAAAAACAACTTCAAATTATGTCTGCTTTTATACTACTGTACAAAAACTCCCTCTACCCATATGCCTCGATACAAGGGTACAAATTGAAGAATAATTGAATAAAAACAGAAGAATAAACTATATAGAGCAAAGTGCCACCTTCGCTAGTGGTATAGTACTTTTAATTGAAATGAATAGTTCTATGTTGAAAGGCGGTTGATTCTTACCCAATAAAGGTCTTTCTAGGGCCTCTGCGATAGTTAACATATGACTTGTCTACTGATTGGGGAGTATGTAATATCCATGTTTTAAATGCCAAACTATGATACAATTTTGTGTTTTGCATTTCATGTTTCATCCATTGGTTAGATACGGAATGGGGCCACCTTTGTCATTGTAGATAAAACCTCAAATCCAAGGAATGGAAGCCCAGCATTGTTAATTCAAGGTATCCAATTTATTGTCCCTTATTGGTCACAAGAGAATTAGTGTTGATATTACCTTGGAATGTTCTAGTTGTATGTTCATCCTTGAAAATAATTTTGTCTAAATTTTGTTGTTCTCAAACATGATGCTTCACGAGTAGATGACGGTGGTGGGATGGACCCAGATGCAATGCGGCGCTGCCTGAGTTTTGGATTTTCAGATAAAAAGTCAAAATCAACCATTGGACAGTGTATGAGTATTAAGCAATCGATCTGCAATTTCTTTTGTTTGCTTTTCATAATAATCGGTTAACTTGTAGCCTTTCAGATGGAAATGGCTTTAAGACTAGTTCCATGAGACTTGGGGCAGATGTCGTTGTCTTCAGCCGCCACATGAAGAACAGGTTTGAGGGGCACTCAAATTGCTCACTTTCTTATACGAGTGACTTTGAATCTCTTTGCTTTTTCCCCCTCGTGTGTTTGACAACCTTGTTTGCCAGAGTCAATCATATGTAATGCTAGCGAAGCCTCATACTGCCTCTGCAAAAATGTGTATTCATGTAATTGCCTAGTTACAAGTGTTAAAATAAAGTCCCAGATAAGTGTTCTCAACACAATATCAGAAATACTGGTTTGCGATTGTCCTTTTATAATGGAATGGGAGGTTGTAACGCCAATGCATCTTTATTTGTTGTAGGCATCTCTGTGAAAAAACATTCTAGATATAATATTAGATATGGAACTCAGTATTTCTGATGCACAAGATGCTTCTAAGCATTTTCATATGATTGCATTGCTTGGAAAAATGTATTTTTTAAAAGTCAATCAGTTCTCAGACCCAAATGAATAGAATTACAGAAAAGCACTTAAATAGAGAGAGCACTCATTGTTCTTCTCTTATACTGTTGAGATCAAGTCTGGAAGACCTGATTGTACAGACAGGTCATATCACCACTTCCATTGTCAAACTTCCAATTTAGAATGCTAGATCGATTAATTCACACCAAATAGGAATGGGAATAATTTTTCTTAAGGTTTTGGAGAGGTTTCGAAGGACAACAAAGAATATTTTTTTTTCACAAAGTAAACTGAGTCTCTCAATTATTTAAACTCTGTTGAACTATAAGATTGTGATGTCATTGTGATTTGGTTATACATAATAGGTTTCAAGTATGTTTCTTAGCATAAAGAGCCCAAAAAAAAAATGAATGGAATTTTTAATTTCTCTTAACTCTTATTTATATGTTTCGTTGGACAATCACTACCAAAAAATTGTTAACTGGCCGAATTGGCTTTTGTTTTATGGACTGAAATGTTGGCTTGGAAAAATGCCATGATGACTTCTTTTCCTTTACTCGATCAAATTTCTTATCCTTTTTTCTTCTTCCTAAATTGATCAAAGTTGCAAGTCTGCTTATTGTATTGCTGTTTGTGGATAGATAAACTCCAGTTCCATTCATTTTTTATATTTTTAGTTTTTTGTATTGTAATTTTTTCACCCTTCTGTCTCTATATTGGTTTCTTTTATTGTCAGGAAATTGACACAGAGCATTGGTCTTCTATCTTATACTTTTTTGACACAAGCAGGATATGACAGAATAGTGGTTCCCATGGTGAGTTTTCCAAATTTCCTGCCCTTAAGTTGAATTGGTGTAAACAATATTAAAAATAGAAAAGGAGAAGAGAGGAAAAGGGTGATGGGGAGAAACACTAGGTAATGTTGTAAGAGTGAAGATAAATTAGGGTTCTTTTCCACATTAGCTTTGGTTAATACTGACTTAATATCTACGACTACAAGTACTAAAATATTCTCATCAATATAAAGATAAAAATATCAAAATACTGACACGGTCTACATTACTTTGCTGATTCGGGGTTGTCTATATCTGTCTCAGTCCATGAATTTGATTTTTGATAATTTTATATCAGTAGCCTGGTAAATATCAAGAGTTGTATGGTGCTTCCCATGTACACTTATAGCCTGTATACTGTATGTGTTTGCATTCCTCATGCACGCCATATCTGACATTGTTGGGCTCCTGCCTTGGAGATCCAAAGGTATGCTGAATTCTTCTTTGCTACTCATGGTATAAGTTGGTCTTGATGTCGGTATTTTTCTAATTACTATTCTCTTACGTTTGTCTGTTACCACCTTATTTGGGCTCCGGAAGACTGAACAAAGGTTGAAATTCCGGGCATGGCATTGGGGTTTTCTGTTCCTTTACACACAAACTGCAAATGCATGTGTACATCATAATGGAAGTTAAATTAGATTTGTATAGGACTTACTTTGTCAGTCGATTGCAACGATTTTGTCTACACTGTTTGGTTTGGGTCTGTGAAACTTAGTTTGTGACCCCTTAGACTATGCTATGATATAAGGAGCATCAGGATATCCTGGAGATTTTAAATTTAAAGGTCTCTGCTTCTCATGTATATGTAGGTTGATTATGAGGTCAACACATCTACTGGTGCATTGGATAACTTGCATAGTAAAGAACATTATATAGCCAATCTTTCCAAGCTGTTGCAATGGTCTCCATACTCAACAGAAGCGGAGCTTCTAAAACAAGTAAGTTTCACTGCACTTGCTTTTCGATTTGTTATTTTCATTGTGATTTGGTTCTCCTTTTGTCTTCTTCATCCTGTATTCCTTGTCCATTTCAGAAATAATCCCGTATTTTTCACAACGTTTACTAGGTTTATTTTGTAAAATTTAAAACGATTTTCACTTCTGGTAGTGGTACCTATTGACCTTTTATTTTCATATAATACTGATTTTTCAACTGTCCTGAATTTTTGGGTCTATCTGAAGTCAGAACCTGAAGTTGCCCGTGTGTTCACCAGCAACACTCTTCAGAATTTTTATTTGCTTTTTTTTTTTTCTTTCTAATAGAGCAAGGGCTGGACCTGTCCAGAAGAAAACAAGTCCTTGTATGCTGGCTTTTGTGTGTTTGAATGCTTATCATTTGCGCTGGTTTTCAGAAGTTGATCTGAGTTGATTTCATGTCTGATCATAGGTTACATTTGAGTGCAGAAATGTACAATTTCATGCATATTTATTCCTAAAATACTCTTAGTATTTACACATTATGTGTTTGGCAATGTCTTGCATCTCTTTTGCGTGTATGGGCTTCTATTGCATGTGTTCTGCTTTGGATGTACAAATCATACCGCAAAGGGGAGTGCATGTGTGTGTATACTGTGACGGAGCCTGAAATTCCTTTAGGGCAGGGGGGATATGATGATATTTTGGGGGGCCAACTGGATAACTTTCTGAAATTCATAAAAAAATTCCAGTAGCCCTTGCTTCTGTCTATAGTGAAGTCCTGGAGATGTAAGTGGTAGACAAACTTACCTTGATGTGAGAGGGGCTAATTGTTGGACTTGAACCTGCAATGTATTGCTTGGGCAGATGAACTCTTGCCATTAATCCAGGTCTGGCTTCTATATGAACAATCGGTTGGTGAAAAACTATAAGAAATTTGGAGGGCCATGGCTCCCCAATCCACAATGTGGCTTTGCTACTGGGTGTATACTAATGCATGCAAACTCCTGATCAGGCTTAAATGTACTCAACAAAAATGTATCTTAGCTATGCAAAACCTTTGTTCAATGCTTGGGAGCATATCTTCTAACAAATCATAGGTCACCAAGTTTTTCTGATTGCCTTCACCTACATCATCTTTGGTCTTCTATATGTTCTTGAAGTGGATCGACTTCACTTAGATCACTTCTGGAAAGTGCAGCCATTTAGTCATTTACTCATTTTTAGAAGGTCAAGCCATCTTTCAAAGTGATCGTAATTTGTATGTTCTTTTAGCTCTAAAATTCCTTTTTAGATTGGGGTGAAAAAGAGAAAATGATCAAAAATTAAAAGGTTGCTCAACTGCTCAAGGGGAAAAAGATCAAGAATAGGATACTGTGCATTTAGCACTGTTGATACTGGTTTTGGAAAGGAATGTGTATTGTACTATTCGGTCATTACTATAGCATTCTAGGAAGCATGGATACGGATCTGTGATACGAGTACGATACGATATGGATATGGTGATAAGACAAAACTTGAAAAAATAGGATACCGATGCGGCTATTATACGTCTATAATAAAATATATTTATATTTTACTATTATTTAACGACTTAAAATTTACAATTTTTTAATAATTCTTTAACAATAGTGAGCAAAATTAGGAATTTTTACCTTGAAAAAGATTTAATATTGTCTCATTATGATATATCTATGAAGTGAACGAGACCAATTAAAGGAATCAGAACCAATATTTAACTAATTGGTTTGTTTACAAGTATTTGTTTCTAAGATTATAATATAATTAACTCATTTTTTTTATACTCTTTTAAAAGGATCAAAATTTCATTTCGGTGCATTGTTTCGGTCACCTAGAAAACGGAAACGTTTCGACATATTTCGGAAATGTTTTGACCCATTTCATAAACATAATAAAAAAAATTATAAATTTAAGAATTATTTTTTCAAAACATTGGTCGAAAAATATCAAAGTATCTTGAAATACCTTGAAACATTCCAAAATAATTGTGCAAATGCATTGAAACATTATAAAATACCTCGAAACGTTATGAAACACCTCAAAGTATTAGAATTTCGATTCCATCACTGATTCGTTTCGGTTTTCTTGGAAATAGAAACGTTTTAGATGTTTCGAAACGAAATTTTGATCCTTGCCCTTTTGATATGTAATAGTCGATAATATTTGAAAAACACTCGTGTCTTCAAAATCAAATAGAATTTTATTGATGTTTTGTACAATGTGAACTTGAAAAGAGAGGATATAGATTAAAATTAAAAATTGTACATTTTACTCCATGTTTAGAAGTATCCACGAAATATCCACCTATTTTATTGATTATCGGATATGTATCAGATATATAGTATCATATCCAATACTGGTACATTGACTTTGACAAAGTATTCGTGCTTCATAGATGTCATACTTAGGCCTCTTTCTTGGAGATCACATATGGAGCGGTGGAAAGTATTGTCCATCCAATTTGGTTTGGGTTTGAGAATCATTCATTCCAAAATGAGGGTAAGATTGTCTACCAATTACCTCTCCAAACCGGTTATGCAAGGAGTTTTATGCACTGGGTACAACCTACTTTAGGAGAAGTTTCAAGGGGTAATAATGGCGTGGATGGGGTTATGTCTACTTCAGTGGCAGCTTTAGGCCTGGGGATAATAGTGGTGTGACTGGGGTTATGACTACTTCAGTTGAAGCCTTCTTGTAGAGTTGGAGACTGATTAGGATTCCTGGTAAACTATGAAAGGTTCGGATGCTGCCCTGTTATGTCTTGTGTGGAGCCTCTTGAGAATATGCAATTTACTTAGGGAGTTGGTATTCCTCACAAGATGAAATACAATTTTTTCATTACTTTGTTCTTTTGGTGCCAAGAATCATGTCCAATGGAGTATACACTCTTTTGTAGAGTTTTGGTGTTCTTTGTTAATTAGTGCTTGAGCCGGGTGCTCTTTTGTATATTGCACATGTAATCAAGATTCAGCTCCATCTTTGGTGCTCTTTATTATTATTTTTTTTGTTAAGTACCTATGGTACTAGAAAAAAAAAAGGGGGAACATGCAAATTTCGTGAACTTGAAGTAACTAGCTAGCGATGATTGGAATTTAAGATCATGCAAATGTAATGTGAAACAAGTTAGTATCATTTATTTGTTCATTTTTTTTGCTGAGCCTTCTTTTTTCTTAGTATCCCTAAACTCAATAATTGCTTTTCTAAGCTCTATTTCGTTGGTTTAACCTTATGATGTGCAGTTTGAGGATGTTGGATATCATGGTACAAAAGCCGTCATCTACAATCTATGGATCAATGATGAGGGTACTATGGAGCTTGATTTTGAGTCAGATCCTGAGGTTATTTTGTTCATCTTTAATTTTTTTTTAAAAATTTGTCTTTATTGAGTTGCCATGCAATTATCCCAATGAGGTTGCTTCTTGTGACACAATCGTTGCAGGATATTCTTATTACTGGGGAGGCTAAGACTGCAGAGAAAGGTCACTTTCGGACGACACCAAGTGGACAGCATCTCGCTAACCGTCTTCGTTATTCTCTTCGTGTAAGTAGTTCAAGATCTAGAATTTACACATAATTCTTCATTATATTTTGTATACATAATCAACTATTCCTAATTTCGTTTCTCTCAATCAACAGGCATATTTGTCCGTGTTGTACTTGCGCATACCTGAAACTTTCTGCATACTACTATGTGGGCGAGTTGTTGAGTACCATAATATTGCCAATGATCTTAAGTTTCCAGAATTCATCTTGTATAGACCGCAAAGTGGTGGATCTGTGGAGGTTGTATTCAACTATTGGTTTTCCTATATATTCAATTGTCTTTATCTTCATTTGGAAACCTTTACTTTTTCTTTAATTTATAATTCCTCTACGACCTGTTGCATCTGCTCAATGTTAATTTGTTTTGGCGATGTTTTCTGACCTTATAAACTCTTTATATACGTTGCCAAAGTGGCACAGTCACATTTAAAGGAGAGTCTTTTGAATTGTTGAACTCTGTATTGGTCATGCCTCGTGATCCCGACATGAATTGCACCTTTAAGTACCTTCAGAATTGAACATGGAAATTGACATGTGTAAAGATGCATGGAGAATATATTCTTGAAGCAAAACAAATATACTATGCATTTGTACAATTAATAAAGGTGTTTGTTTTGGACAATAGTTTGTTGATATTGATGTTTTAAATATCTCTGAATGCATTGAAAGTATTGGGGGTTGCCTATGTCCCTTTGCATATGTCCTTCCAACTTGACAATTGTAGAAATCTTATAAATTGCTTGACGCTTTGCAAATATGTGAATTTTTTTATTTGGTGTCATTCTCTTTACTGATCTATATTTTAACTGTGCAGGGCACAGTTGTTACAACGATTGGGTTTCTAAAGGAAGCTCCACATGTGAATATTCATGGCTTTAATGTCTACCACAAGAATCGTTTAATTCTGGTGACGATTTCTCCTCAATTTTTTGACTTTGGAACTTTGACTTCGCATTATATTATAATATCAATTGTTTATATCCTTCAGAAAATTTGTACCTTCGTTCCTCGGTTGACTTAGAACTGAAAATGGGGGAAATGTAAATTGGATTGTTGATCAAATTCTCAACTACGTACTAATTTAACTCAGAAGGTGGGGCACTCATTGTAATAAATGTCTAATTCCTATAAACACCGTTTTACAAATTATTTTACCTGGCCACAATTCTAGATGCGCAATTCCTTAAAATAACCTCTTTTGTTTTCTATTTTTCTTTACCTTCTGAGTACGAAGAACTTCTGTAGCAGACAGATTTTAAGTTCTGAATTGTTGATGAGTCCCCCTTTCAAGTTATTGCTTTAATGAAACTTCAGGCCTAAATTCAAGAGCTAGTTTGGTATAGTATGATGGTTTGCTTCTTACATGCACACACATCCATATATGTCTGTGTGTATAAAATTTGCTTCACAACATAATTATGCTGGTCTATCCTGCTGTCAGCCCTGTACCTCTACTTGTTCTTGTAAAGGGCTTGGACCAGGCATCAGTATGTTTTCTTTCCTCTGAAAGAAAATTTTCTTATTCAGAAAACTGTAGATGTTATGGTTTGATGTTTTCTACTGAAAGCGTTCTACATATTATGTGTTTGTTTCATTCTTCCTTTGCAGCCATTTTGGCATGTGGTAAGCTACTCCGACAGTAGAGGCAGGGGGGTTGTTGGTGAGAAGCATCTTGAGCGCTTGTCATTTTTGGATGGTTTTGCTCCCAAATTACATTGAGTAGGTGTTAAATGACTTGATAATTGCTTCAGGTGTTTTGGAAGCAAATTTTATTGAGCCTATACACAATAAACAAGATTTTGAGAAAACTCCCGTCTTTCAAAAGCTTGAAGTTCGCTTGAAGGAAATGACATGGGAATACTGGTAAGCTATTTGTTGAACTTTATATTACATGGAGTTATGTTTTTGTTATGAATTTAGGAAATCCTGTGGTAGGTTTAAGTAGCTTCTACTTGTTTGCGAATTTTCTCCTAATATACCTACGTGCACTTTGAGGCCTTTCTTATGCAAGGAAAAGTTGCTATCTCGTCTACTCTTCGATAATTTTTTTTCCTGATACTTTGTTTTTTCTTATTCCCGTTCTTCATTTTTGCGAGTGGGAGAGGGTGGGTGGCTACGAATATGTTGGTTACAAACTCTTTTCCTTGAAGGCTGGAGAGAACAAACGGAATGAATTGTGTTTAATTGCATGTTCAAATGCATTGTATGGATTTTAGGCATTCGGTTTGTGCTTTTTCCATAATGATGCATGGTTCTTAGCTGATAAGAATAGTTGATTTTTGGCAGGGATTATCATTGTGGGCTTATTGGATATCAGGTCAAGAGAAAACCTCAGGCACCAACTACTTCTCAGGTTGCATCTGATTTTGGCTCACATCATGGTACTCATCAACCAGTTGTCTTGGGTAGAAGCTTTTCTGTTGCTGGTAGTACAAAAGCAGCACCAGCAGGTGGAGTCCAACATCCAACCACTGCTTTGATGAGAATTCAAAATTCACCATTTAGGTTGTTAATCACTGACCTTTGTAATCTATATATGATGCCTTGTGCTTCACAGGAGCTCATTTGAAGAGGAAAAAATATGATGATTTAGCAGAACTTGATAAGGTGAAACGGATGGCTGGGTCCAATCAGGAAATACAGGTTTGTATTATGAACTCCTTTTTAATGTTTATTAGAAGTCAACCACTGTAGTGTCCTGCCATCTAACTTGAACGTTAATGAACTTGATCAGAATCATAATGCTTGGCTTAAGTGTAGTTCGATATAATGTCAGTTAGTAACTTCTATAAATAGGACAGTGTTTGTGCACGTGGATAGCCATTGGATCCCCCACAATTTGTCTCTTCCCATATATATAGAAACTTCTGTCATTCTGGTCTTTGTTCTATGCCTTCTATTCTTACAAATTAGACACCTAAGTCTCACATGCGCATCTCGACCAACTTTCATTCCTGGCACGTTCATTGCTTTACACAGCCTCATCTCGGCCAATTTATTTCTTCTGTTCCCTCCATGTGGTCAAAGTTATGTTCTTGCCACCTGTAATGATGAAGTCATATTTGAACAAAAAAGAATACACTGCTAATACTTTCATGTGTTGCCTGTAGCCTGCTGCCACCACTGCAAATCACTTGGAAGATCAAGATGCCACTAACGTGGTGCAAGAAAACAAAAGGCTCCATGCGCTGTAAGCATATTCGAACTTCATTTTTATTTTTAATCCTTTGACCACAGTTTCCAGATATTCTTTGTCATATTTTTTAGAATAACACATCCAAAAACAACAATAGTAGTTGTTACTATTCCTACCAACTAAAACAACAATAGTAACTGCAAAGAGCAATGCCACCCTCCATTGGCCACAGATCAACCGATTTCTGACTTAAAACGGGCTTAAGCTCTGGAAATTGCTGAATTGAGACATTTTTAATGATATATTATTCGATCAGCTCAAATATTTGTCGTTTTTCAGATGCCGGGAATATGAGAAAAGGGGTGAAGAACTTAATCTCAGGGTACCTCCTTTCTCTTTCTTTCTTTTTCTTGTGTCTTCTGTTTTTTGGAGTCATTGAATCTTCTGGATCTTCAGAAAGAACACCGCAATTGGATTATGGTGTTTGTGTCCAATCCACGCCAACATGATAGAACAAATCTCTCAAAGAAACCAATCAAATATTAATCAAGGTCAGCCCATTTGGTCATTATGCGGTAAGTTCATCTAATGAATGTTTGTTCCCTTGTTTGCACTTGTTCCTTACAGGTAAGTCGGCTAAGGAGTGAACTAGGTGAGGCCCAGCTTGAGTATGGTCGGCTGTTGGCTGAATTGCAATTGTTAGAGAAAGTCAAGGGTGAAAATGATGTAAATATTTAGCATGTTTTGCTTCCAATTGTTCTTTTGTAAAAGAATGTTGTAATCAGAAGCTCTCATACCTTTTGAAAAGCGTTTTATCTGTTTGTCAAGCGTTTATCTGTTTCCTTTCCTTTTCTTCTTTGGGAAGAAAATGAATCTAATAGCAAAACCAAAAGATCAGTGACAGTTTTATCTCTTTCAATATGTCATGGCCATAAGCAAATAAGAGGGTGTTATGTTGAGAAATAATATTTGTTATTGCTATCATGTATTGATTACCTTTTGTCCAGACTGGATTTGTTTTTTTTTTTTTATCAACGGTTAGGGTTGTCCGGATTAGTTTACGTGCATCTCGACTAATTCGTTCATCGGTTCAATCAAAGACAGATCATTCACGTCGGAATTAGAATATTCATTAGGGATAAATTCTTCATGACTTAGTTCCAATGGGTTGTCAAGATTTGAACTGATATTTGAGTTTATAGTTTGTCTTTGTTAACACATAAGTTATCGCTTAGGTTTCCACGAACTGGATTTGTGCGTTTACATTGGTTGACTTTGTCCGTTTGTATTCATGTTTGTGTTGGACCGGACCCCGAGGCAAATTAGAGAGGTATGTATAATTTCAAAAAATACAAGAGGTGTCAGTAATTGTTAAAAATTAGAGGGTGTGTCATTGTAATTTACTTAAATCAACAAATTTAAAAAAATTAATTCATGAATTAAATGCTAATTATAATTTTTACCTCAAACTAATGTGACCCAAGTAACTCCCTAAATTAATTTTTAAATTAATAAAGTCAAATTGTCTTTTAAAAGTCGTGATGCTTAAGTCAAATAATAAAGTCAATCCTATTTATTGATAAACATTCAAAAAATTTAAAATGAATCATATCGTGTTGAATCCCATTTATAATCGAGTAGCATGGTGGTAATGGCTGCTTCGGATTGATGATGTTATTATATGCATGAATGACATTCCCAACTGTTTTCACTTACAATTTTCTTCTCGCTAATGTTATTGTGTCGATAATCGTGTTTAGGACAAGAAAATGCTCCTATAATTTGTAAAGTTTAGTTGCAAAGTATAGAGAAAATGGAGAGAAATAGTATAAAAAATATAAAAGAAATTCTTACAATAATGGAAAAAGAATTAACCATCTATCTCTAATAAATGAATACTAAAACTTTGAATTTATGGCTGTCATTTTGTGACTTGATAATCGATTCATAGTTAAAAAATAAATAATTTATCTCATTTTTATACGTGAAAATTTAATTTTTTAAATTAATTTATATTAAATGTTATGCATTTTTGTGTATAATATAGCGCTCTCAAAACATTCTCATTCTAATTTTTTTTTTTTGAATTTTGTTATTTTTGAGTTTCCGCTCCAGCCCTCAATCCCACTGTCGCCCCGCTCTGTGCGATCTAGGTTGTGATTCATTGGCCTTGTTTTCATACCATTCATCATGGCCTTGTAGTGTCCATAGGGTTCTAAAAATTCTTTCTTGATAGTTGATACATTTCATGCATCCAGGGGAGGAGTCAAAAATTTTGCTCAGGGTGAGCACTTTAATTATGCACTATAATTTTTTTCCATCTAATCAATCACATTATATAACATATTTATATTTATTACATTATATTTGATATATGAAGTCCATTTAACATAAAAAATTCCAAAAAAAAAATGTATATTGCCAAGGGCGGAGCCATGAATATCTATAATGAAGGCAAAATATAACTGGTATAAAAAAATATTTAACCGAAATTAATACAAAAAAATTCAGTTCAAGAATGAAAAAAAAAGTAAGAATCAATACTAAATTATTGTGAAATAGTAAATTCAATTTTTATTTAGCCGAAACAAAATCTTAACAAAAAAACACAAAATAATTTTTTTAGTACATTTTAACCTATTTATATATTTCAATAAAATATAAGATTTTTAAAATCTCTAAAATTTTGTATATGAATTAAATGTAAATTAATTTTCACTAATTTTCTATCAATGTGCACAATCACAAAGTACGTAGTAAAATTATTTTTTATTTAGTTACAAAATTTAGTTGAGATCATTATTAATCTTACAGAGAAATTTCCTATTCAAAATAGTTTGAAATATTTTTAGATTACAATCTTTTGTTTTTTGTATACAATCGTATTTTATTAGGTTATAGACTACTATTATTAAAAAAATAGTAAATGAAAACTAAAAATTATTTTTAAAAAGTAACGAACATTGTGTTAGATAAAAAGAAATATTGTATTTTCGTCAATATACAAATAGAACATTGACTCAATCCAAAACTAACTTATTTATTTTAG
This sequence comes from Ilex aquifolium, assembly GCA_951799425.1. NCBI lineage: Eukaryota > Viridiplantae > Streptophyta > Magnoliopsida > Aquifoliales > Aquifoliaceae > Ilex > Ilex aquifolium. The sequence goes on from OX637404.1 coordinate 24,809,016, forward strand.
AAAGTTAGTGGTCCACTAATTTATTAAAAAAAAAAGACTAGAATTATTATTAAAATTTTCAAAAATTTAGGGCGTAAATATAATGTATAAAATAATTTTATAGGTCGGTGCAAGGAAGGACAAAAAAACTCAAGGAACTGAGCTTCTCGTGTGTTGAGCTTCTCTCTGTTTCTTTTCTTTTTCTTGTGGCTGGGCAGTGGGCAGCTAGGAGTGAGTGAGACAGAGAGGAAAAAAAAAAAGGAAAGATAACATAGGTTTTAGTCAAGTGGACCAAAAGTTTTGTTTTTTAATGATAGATGGGCCAAAAATTTTGTTTTTTTAATAGATTTGGGTGGATTGTAATAGGTCAAATATTTGATTTTTTAATAAGTTTAGGTAGATAATAGTGAGCTCAATTTTTTTTTGGTGAAAATTGGAAGTGAGTCCCCCTAGATGTACTTGTTTGGAGATGAGTCCGGTAAGGAAACTTATAAGGGGCTAAGTCCATGTTTAAAATTATATGTAATGACTTAAGTCCACTTTTTTTTTTTATCTCAAAAATACCCTTCATTGAAAGGAAGTTAAATTAATTTCCTATTTTGGAAATTGTTATCCCTTAATTCAAGGTCAATTAAAATATGCCAATAAAATCTCCATCATAAATTTAAAATTCAAATTCAAATTCAAAGATCTCTCTCTCTCTCTCTCTCTATATATATATATATAAAATCTCCATCATAAATTTAAAATTCAAATTCAAAGATCTCTCTCTCTCTCTCTCTCTATATATATATATATCAAATTTAAAGCTCTCTCTCTCTCTCTCTATATATATATATATAAAATCTCCATCATAAATTTAAAATTCAAATTCAAAGCTCTCTCTCTTTCTCTCTCTCTCTCTATATATATATATATATTAAATTCAAAACTCTCTCTCTCTCTCTCTCTCTCTATATATATATATATATATATATATAAAATCTCCATCATAAATTTAAAATTCAAATTCAAAGTTCTCTCTCTTTCTCTTTCTCTCTCTCTCTCTATATATATATATCAAATTCAAAACTCTCTCCCTCCCTCTCTCTCTCTCTCTCTATATATATATATATATATCAAATTCATGTTACTATTTTTTTTATTATGTTATTGTTCATGTTACTACTTTTGTTGAGTATGTTATTGTTCATGTTCCTATTATTTTGAGCATATTACTGTTTTTGTTGAGCATGTTACTACTATTATTTTACTAAATATTAAAATTCAATATTACTATTTGTTTTGTTTTTGAATATTACTATTTTTTGTATTTGAATGGTACTATTTTTTGCGTTTGAATTTGAGAGAAATAATTATTGTTAAGTATGTTACAATTTTTGTTGAACATGTTACTGTTGTTATGTTTTAAAAATATTAATATTGAATGTTTCAATTTATTTTTTTATGTTTAAATGTTACTACTTTTTTGTGTTTAAATGTATTATTTTTTGTATCCAAATCATAACTTTTTTTGTATTTGAATGTTACTATTTTTTATTTTTAATGTTACTATATATATATATATATATATATATATATATATATATATATATATATATATATATATATATATAGATAAGAGAGAGGCAAAATTTTAATGTTAGTCAAACTCTTAACCTATATATGGATATAGATAGATATGAGAGAGAAAATATTTTAATGTTAGTCAAACTCCTAAGATTTAGGAGTTTTTAATTTTTAGTTTTATTTCACTTCTAAAGGGAAGGGATAATATGGTAAAATTGACAAAAAACGGACTTCATAACAAATAAGTTTCCTTGACGGACTTAAGTCCAAACAAGTCCATATAGGGGGACCGGCCTCCAAATTTCTTTTTTTTTTGTTTTAAATGGGCTTAATTTTTTAATTATTTGTGAAAATTGGGTGTGAGTACCCCTAGATGGACTTGTTTGGACTTAAGTCCGGCAAGGAAACTTATAAGGGGCTAAGTCCGTTTTTAAAATTATGTGTAATGAGGTAAGTCCACTTTTTTTTTTAATCCCTAAAACACCCTTGACGGTGTTAATTATGGTCATGCACAGTAACGTCACTCCTAGTTACATTTTAGATATATCTATATATATATATATATAGATATATCAACAGAACAAAAAAACAAAAGTTAAAATATTTTTTTCAGTAATATTAGCACGTCATTCTTAGGTCTCTCTCTCATATAATAAATTAAAAATAAATTAATTTTTTTAAAAAATTAATATTAAAAATAAAAAAATACCTCATTTAGTGTTTTCGCTTTAACCCCAAATTGCCTCAAGCCACCCCTGATCTCACCTACTACTTCAAAACTGATACAACTTTGAATGTCTCAGATGAAGTGGTAATGGTGAACATGCATGAATTCTGATACTCCTCACTATGATCGAAACACCCCCAAAAACAGATAAGTTGTTTAATGCACGGGCAGGCCAACTTGTCCTGCCCATAGTCCCATCTCTTAGACGGCGTCATGCCCTCTGCCCGAAACCCTAGCACCAAAGTATATGTTTCAGCATCTTTGAACAAACCCTATAAAAACAACAATCCCTAGTGAAAACTTGATCTCATTACCTCCTCCATTTTCTCCTTGCTTCTCTCTCTTCCATAGGTTTCTGCGTATCGGTGGTTGGAGGATGACTCCACCAACCTCCTAGAGTTTACGTAAATCTGATACGATACGAATATATGAATATCGAGAGCTAGACTATTAGGTCAATTAGTTTTTCACCATAAGTGGTGAAGTAAGCTGTGCAGTGGAGAGAAGTCGAACTTCATTTGGTTTCTATCTATTGCTCGGCTTACTTTTCGAGTTAGCTCTTTTTGTAACGTTCAAGACTTCTGAGATTCGGGTGAGTACGTAAAAACTTAACACCGAGTGATCTAGGAATATGAGGCACGTAGGTGCAAAAGTAAGGTCTTAAAACGAACTTTTAGATCCGAGTCTCTTTTATTTGGTTCAGCTAGATCTATGATTTTATCGTAACATTTTTGGGATTATTATGTATTTAGTGCAAAACTTCCATCCGCATGCGACGTATGGTGAGCAGAGCGGCCATAACTTGCACAGATTGACAAATTATAAAAGCACTTTCTTTTGCTTTTTGCTGTTTTCTAAGAGGTTGATGTTAGATTTGCCCACCGACATTAACCTTCTTAGTTTTTCTCAGCAGATATATATATTTGATATGAGCCATTTTTCTTTTTGAATGACCATTTTAATTCAAAACAATGTTATCTAACCTAAATTTATATTCTAAATGATGGGGATCATTGAATCAGTGGGTCCTATTTAAAAAAGTTGATGGGATTCACTGATTCAATGATCCTCTTCATTTGAGATTAAATTTGGGTTACAGATTTGAGTTATGTAATATTTCTCTTTAATTCATGTGGTTTGTATATTTATGTACTCTAGTTCACCGGAGACATGAATGAGCTGTAAATTTAAACATTCTGAATTCGAAATTTAACAACTCCCTCGGGCTTAAGCTACTAGTGATTTATCTCTCATGAATTTCCTAGTCTTGACGTGGATGATCGACCTTTGACTAGGCCAGAGAAAGAATTAGTTGAAATGTGCATAAATTGGCTCGGACACCCTTAATTGTAATACCAAAAATAAATATAAAAATACATATACGTAGTGCACTCATATGTGTGAGTATATCTATTGTTATACATATGATTAATCTTAGAAAAATAAACAAAATAAAAAAAAAATTAAAATATGAAACTTAAACAAACAGTACCTTTTGTTTTCTTTCCGTGGATTTTTGCTTATGGGTTTACAAAGTTATCATAAAAGGACAGTTCCAAGTTCCAAGAACCAATCTGTTTGACGAGATCTTGGGCCCGGGGAAAATTTTCTTTCCTATATCCAAACCGGGCATTTTGCCTAAGGCTCTGTTTTGTTAGGATGAAAAAAATGATGAAAAGTGAAAATAATAGAAAGTGAAGTGAAAGAAAAGAAAATAATAAAAAATATATTTTCATGAATGTATATGGTTAGAATGAAAAATTTACGGGAAAATTTTAAAATAATTTTATTATATTGTTTGAAAGAAAGTAAAGTCATAAGATTTTTTTTGTAATTGTATAAATTATCCTTAATTATATTAAATCGGTCTAAAAAAGAAAAAAAAATATGTAATTACAATTGAATGTTAAAATTTTTTAAAAAAGTGGCTCGAAACCTAATTCTAAGATAATCACCAACACAAGTTTTTTGACCAAATTATGTTATAAAATTTAACAAAATTAAATCTTGAAAATCTTGTTTTGATTCAGAAATTTTGAATGGCGAAATCAATGGCCTTTTGCGTTTGAAGATCGAAATGGATTCTGTATTTGAGGGTAGTGGAGAACAATTGGCGTGATTCAAGGAGACATCTTTTGGGTTTTCATAACCGTTTTTTTTTTTTTTCGTGAAAAAACTATTTCGATGATCGAAGCTTCAACCCGAAAGTTCTTCAAGACGACTGGTATGCTTGGTTCTGTTTTCTCTTCTAGATCGGCAAAAATCATGTTTTGATATGAAAATTGTGAATCCGAAAATAATGGAACAAATATTCTAGTTTGGAGTAGATTGGGAAATCTGCAACTTTCCGTTGGAAGATGAAGCCGTTGTTCATGTTTGGAGTAGATTGGAAACAGTTTGCCGTGAATAGGGGTGTACATGGGCTGGATTACCCATGAGTCCCGTTACCCGGCCCAAAAAAAATATGTCTGAAACCTAATAAGTTCGATAGTTGGCCCGCACGAGCCCGTACCTAATATCGTTAAAAAAATGGCTTGGGTTTGCCTCCAAACCCACTACCCGGTCCGAAACCCGACCCAATAGCCCGTCCAAAATAAGGCGCCCGCCCTACCCTTCATTTGAAAAAAAGTTATACTTTTAAATCATTAAATTTGAAATTTCGAAATAAATCTCTCAATGTCGGAATTTGAAGTTTTAAAAATTTAGATACTATAAATAATGTATTATATTCTTTTTCATGCATTAAGCATACAAGTTTTAAATGGTAGAATAATGCAAATGATAGATAAGTAAGTAGGTGTCAACCTAATTGAGATGTATTCATTTTATTAGATGTAGTTCATCCTCTAATCAAAAATAAAATTATTCATTATTTTATTTTTATCCATTTTGACTATACGTTTGATTCAAAAATATAATTTACACAAATATTAATTTACAAACATATTCATTATTTTTAAATAAAGTTGTATATAAAAAAGCCCATGAGAATGCCCGCCCAATAGTAAGCCTGCCTAGAAGGGTCGCCTTACCCCAAACCTGGCCCTCTAATAACTCACTTGGGTAAGAATTTAGGCCTACATTACCCAAGCTCGTCCCCAAAAAAAATTCGTGGGCCTAGCCCGGCCCATGGATACCCCTAACCGTGAATGAAGGCATCCATTTTGGCTTCCTCTGTAAAGTGAGAACGATATTTTTGAGTGCTAGAAATTTGGAAAGAAGAGTATTACTGATTTTTTTATTAAAAGTGAACTTTTATTAGAGATTTAAAAAAAAAAAAGAGTTTCTCTTAAAAAAGACTTATAAAATGGTACCGGCTTCCAAAGATCTCTAATCATAACAAGTCTATGCACAAATTTGTCAATGCAAGATGAAATGGACACAAAATTGGTGAACTTTTTATCAAACTAAGTGGTTATGATCCTAAGTGCTCCTTTGGCTCTGTGTATAGGATGAGCTACGGGAATAAACAGAATAAGAAGAAAGAAAAAAAAAACATAGATAAACAAAAGTAAAACAAAAGGGTTTCACAGTAAACCGGTTTTTAAGGATGAGCTCTACCTACGAGTAGGGATTGAAGTGGACCGAAGCGGGGGCTGGGGGTGTAGTCTCCATCCCCATACCCGCTTAAAATAATTTTGTCCATCTCCGGTCCACTCCCGTTAACGGGTATAGTTTTCATCCTCATTCCCATCCGCGGATAAATTTGTAATCTCTGTCCCCGTCCCGTCCCGTCCCGTCCCGTCCCGTCCCCCCGCCTTCACCTTCACCTCCGCCCCCACCCCCGTCCACTTACCTGCCCAAGCCCAAGCCCAAGCCAACATAATCCAAAATTCTAAATAAATCTAATATTCTAAATAATCCAACATAATTATAAAATATCATAACATAATAAAACTTTGTCATTTACAACATAATATAATTAAAAGTTTGTCTTTCTTGTAAATCCAACACAATATCATGCAACACAACATAATGTAACACAACATAATCCAACATAAAAAAATATATAAACGCAAAGATCTACATTTTTACAAGCCAAAACCATGAAAAAAAATCAAAAAACAAAACAAATTTCAAAAGAAAAAATCATTCAATAATATGTAGATTTGTATTCACAACATGTATATATATAAAATAATAATAATAATAACGGGTAAAGCAGGGCGGGGAGGGGCGGGACGAAAGCGGGACGGGGGTAAGTGTCAGCCCATCCCCGCTTTCATCTCAGTACAAGTTTATACGAGTATCCCCGTATACATCCACCCAGTTCAAACGAAACGGGGTTTGGACGAATATCCATTTTTACTCGATTCACTGTCACCCCTACCTACGAGTTGAATAATACAACATTGACTATACGATCAACCATAATATGAATAGTGAATTCTACACATTGGTTTATAGTACGGGTTACTAATGGGTTGTGTTATGTGGTACTATTATCTTGTTAAGTTGTATCGTGTTAAAATTTGTTTAATCACATAGTTTGAGATCACAGTAAAGAGCTTTGTTATGACTTTTGAATTGACTTTGCAAAACTAAGTTTACACAAATGGATTAAGCAAAAGAAATATACCAAACCCAAAAAAGCCAAAAAACTTCATCATTAATACTCACCCCGATGAATCATCCATGGTTCCCTTACTCATTTTGATCTGAAAAATGCAAGTCCTCGAAGAAATCTGCTTGTCGTTTGAAGGTACCAGTGCCATGGTGTTCACATTCCAGTACTCATCACTCCTTATCTCATCCCCATTCTCCCATCTCTCCTCTTCTCTTTTATCCTCTAATTCACCTGTCTCTGAGCTTGAAATCCAAACCTTCCTCCAGTTACACCACATTCTTATCATGATATAAAGCAACAAGCAGCATATCATTGTAGATGTAAAGACAATGGCCACTATAACCCATGCAACTTCAGAGTTTGACATATACTCTCTCTCCTGCCCCTTTGATTCCGAACATGGTATCAGAGGTGGGCCGCATAGCTTTTCATTTCCCATGAATGAGCTTAGTGGGAATCCTGAAAAAGTAGAAGGAACTTGGCCTTGGAGATGATTATCAGACAGGTTCAGGCTGTTAAGGCTGGAGAGTTTTCCAAGTGAAGGTGGGATTTCTCCGCGGAGGTGATTGAAAGAGAGGTTTAGTCTCTCTAACTTCACAAGATTTCCAAGAGAAGAAGGAATTTCACCAGAAAGGAAATTTTTACTCAGGTCCAAGATCACTTGCAGCTCAGTAAGTGAGCCTATCCCTGTAGGTATTGAACCAGTCAGTAAGTTCTCAGAAAGCCTCAGCTCATAGAGCTTCTTACTCTGCTGAATTTTTGGAGGAATAGACCCGGAGATGCTATTTCTTTGAAGGTTTAGAACATTCAAAGATGTTAAATTTCCGAGCTCTGGTGGGATTTCACCTGACAGGTTGTTGCTATGGAGAGAGAGCTTGAGCAATCTCGAACAGTTCCCAAGTTCTGGTGGCACTGTTCCATTGAAAATATTGTATGAAAGATCGAGCTCACCAAGTTCTTGTAGACTCCCTAACCATGGAGGAATGGTGCCTGAAAATCGGTTATTGTTGAGAAGGAGGTGACCAAGTTTTCGGCAGTTTGAGAGCTCAGGTGCAAGCTCTCCTGTGAAATTGTTAAATGACAAATCAAGAAAGTTGAGTTCCATTAGTTGGCCAAATTGAGGAGGTATTGGACCATTGAGAAGATTGTGAGCAAGGCGGAGACGGGTCAGGTTTTTTGACATGGCTAGTCCAGAAGGAATGGGACCTGAGAAACTGTTGTTCGTCAAGTCTAATATGGAGAGAGAATTTGAACCAGAGAGTGGAAAGATACTTCCATTAAACCTGTTGTGAGAAAAATTAACGATTCGAAGGTTTTTCAGAAGGGAGAGAGATTCAGGAAAAGAACCCTCAAATGAGTTGTTGTAGAGAGTAATAAGAAACAGCTCTGAAAGGAGTGCCAACGTTGGTGGCAATGATCCTGAATGTTTGTTATCTGCCAAGACCAATCTTTGAAGCTTTGTGCAGTGGCCTATGCTTGGGGGGATTGGACCTGACAAATCATTCTGCCTCAGTTGAAGAAAAACAAGATTCTGGAGCTTCCCAATTGTTGCAGGAATTGATCCACTGAAATGATTTCCGAAGAAATCAATTTCTGTTAAGCCCGAGCAGTTTGTTAACTCTATCGGTATACTTCCTGACATCTGGTTGTCGTAAAGATACAGAATGCCTAGCCTCTTTAGCTTCCCAATTTCCACCGGAATACTACCTGTGATCATGTTATCAAACAGATAAAAACTCACCAAGTTACTCATATTTCCTATTTCAGGAGGTAGAGTTCCGGAAAAGCTGTTATTGTTGAGCAGGAGATCTGTTAGGTTCTGTAAATTGTCTAGGCCTGATGGTAGTTCTCCAACAAAGTTGTTACCAGAGAGGTCTAATTCTTCGAGTGAAGAACAATTTAGTAACTCCAATGGGAAGTTGCCTGAGAGATTGTTTCGAGCCAGAAAAAGTTGGTGCAAATTTGAGTTGGGAATGCAGATATTCCAAGGAATGCTTCCTGTCAAAAAATTATCAGATAGAACTAGAGACTCAAGACTATTTAGATTAGTATTGAGGATGTTTATGGTTCCTGAGAGGTTATTTTTGGACAAGTCAAGACTCTGAAGTTGAAGCAATTGGTTAAGCTCTGAAGGGATTTCCCCATTCAATCTATTTCCAAGCAAGTTCAAGTACTTCAAATTGGAGAGAGAACCCAACTCGATAGGAATCGATCCAGAGAGGCTGTTGTTGGCTAAGTTCAGGATTTGAAGCGATTCTAGCTTTCCCATCGAAGCAGGAATTTCACCTTCCAGCATATTGTTTGATGCTGCAAAGTTCTGAAGCTCTATGCATCCACTAATTTCTCGTGGTATGAGGCCAGTGAGACTGTTCTTCTGCAAGTCAAGTGATTTCAGATGCCTCAAATTACCGATTTCAGTTGGAATACTTCCGTTTAGTTGGCAATAAGCAAGACCCAAGACACTCAACTCAGTCAAGTTACCAATATATGGTGTAACTTGGCCTGTTAACATGTTATCTCCTATTCTAAGAACTTGCAAATTCGTCAAAAGACAAATCTCTGCAGGAATATTACCTGACAGAGAATTTGAATAGAGGAGGAGTTCCCTCAGATTTTGAAGCTGTCCGAGCTCAGGACGTATCAATCCAGTGAGAAAATTTGAAGACAAATCAATCGTTTGAAGTGAAGTGAGGTGAGAAAACTCAGGAGAGATTGCACCTGATAGTCCTGACCGAGACAGATTCAGACCGATAACATGGATTTGATCATCTGAACATGTCAGTCCATTCCAGGAACAAATATTAGCTCTTGGAGACCAGTTGGTAAGAGCTCCTACTGGATCAACAAATTCCGATTTTATTCGTAGGAGCCAGTAGGAATCAGTTGCTTCATCTCCAAAAGCAGCAGCAAATACAGCACAGAGTATTGAGAAGAACAGCAACAAATGGCAAATATAAATGCTGCTCATTTCAGAATTTTTGTCCCAGTTGGTTTCAAAGCAAAGTTTCAGAAAACAGTAATTGAAAGATTGCTTGTATGGCTCCTAGGCAAGATCAACTTCACCTACAAACATTGAACATGAACAAGCAGGAGAAGAGAAGCTCAAGTTGTATAGTCAGAACGGCGCCGGAGAAGAAGAGATGACAGAAAAAACACTGGTTAAATCCTGGAACCTTGGAGTTTATATAGTTTTTTGGGAGTAAGCATGTTTAATCATCTTATCAAGAAAGTTAATGGCAAATACACACGAAAAGTGATGACTTTAACAAACGAATTAACTACAAGGAAAATAACACTTTGACACCCTTAACCGTGACTCCGATCTCAAGTTGCCTCACAGCTTTTGAGATTCTCACATTGTTTCCTCAACTATATGAATCGGTTTTAAATTGACCCAATTCCAAACGTCTGGCATGTTTTGATTACAAACATTATATGATTATGTGGAAGGTGAAAAATATAACAACCAAGGGAGTAATGTGGAACTATTAACTATAATTTGAGATGTAATGTAAGAAACGTGACACTTCAAAGGGAGTAATGTGAGACAAGGGCAAAGCTAAATGTGTCAAAATGTAATATGCCCTTAACTTAGTTTAAGAGCCGTCTCTCTTTTTACCTTTTTTTTTTAGTGTCTGCTAAAAGGTGTAGTATTTTTTCAAATTTTTTGATTTTCTTCCCTCAAGACAATCATAGAATTCTGAGCATGTTTACTAACTTTTGGGATGGGAATGTAGAAAGATAAGATAGTGTGATGGCTAGGCCGAAAAGGAAGACAAAATTGGTATAGACCCACTTATGCCTGATAGAAAAAGAAGAAAGTGAACTCCAAGAGCACTTCAAGTGGTAGCAAGAATGAGTTGTAAACTCAGACGTCTTGGGTTCAAAACTTGACAATCCCTTAGAAACAGACCATAAAGAAATTATTCATCATGAATACTCTAGTCCCGACAAGCGACATGGATGGCCTGTCTTAGACTAGACTAAGGAAGAAATTAATCGAGCTACGTGTAAATTGATCCAAACACCCTGACCGTTGAACCAAAAAAAAAAGTGGGCCTCCCTCTAGAGCTATATTTCTAATTTATATCATGGAGAACTTTGAGGATTCATTGGATTTTATTGAAAAAGATTAGATTGGATTTGACTTGTAAGAGATGTGATCAAACAAACTTCTGCAATTGTCAACTGAAATAGGTATAAACCCATAATCTTATTGATGTTATAGGATGCACCACAGGAGCATCAAGGATGAAAATTTGTCCACCCCATATCGTCCCATTAACTTAGAATTGTGATTTAAGCAAACAGAGGTAGCCAGTGACAGGATGAAACTGATAGATCAAGAATATGTTTACAAAAGAAAAATCCCTTCAAATATTAGCTGATTATGACCCATGTAACCATGCATTTAATAGTGTCCAGGTTAGGCTCCTCTTTTAGTTACAGTGCCGCTGAAGAATTTGGGCATGAATGGTGTCATTGGGGTTAACTTGGACTTCTCTGGCGTTTTAGTTCGTCAGAAATTTTTGGTCTGATGATTGGATCATAGTTTTAGCAGTAAATACCTCTCTCTCTCTCTCTCTCTGTGGGGGGGGGGGGGGGATGTTTGAGTGGGTTGGAGGTGTGTAAGCATAAAAAAGGTTTCTACAGATACATATCCTGATTGAAAGAAAAATAAAAGCTTAAGGTGACTTTTAACTTGGTCTGTATTGAGACTTTTTTTTTTTTGGTTCAATAGTTAAGGGTATCTGGACTAGCTTACACACACTTCGACTAATCCTCTTCCCGGTCCAATAAAAAACAAACCATCTACATCGGGACTAGGATATTCATGAGGACTAAATTCTTTATGACCTGACCCCAAGAGATTGTCAAGATTTGAATTCAGGACGACAGGATTTACAATTCATTTTATTTACCACTTGAGCTACCTTGGGTTAAGTGTTAGAGAGTTCACACATGAAAGAAATCTGCTCTTTCTGAGCCAAATCCACCTAATACCATATTAAATACAAGAAGAAAACAGAAGAGCAAAACTACCACATTTCTTTGTTTCACTGTGGAGCCACCTTCCTTTATCAAACTGAAACTCAGGACTGAACAAGACCATGTGAGGTTTGGTGTTATCCAACCAAAGTTGTTTCAATTGCCTAACTGGGCCAATTAATGTTTTTACTCACACACACACACACTACCGGCTCAACGAATATAGGAGGATTCCTGCTAAAAAAGAATCCAAACACAAGAAGACAAAGGAAATCAATTCAGACTAGGAGATCATTTGATGGAGAACATGTATCTACTTAGCTCTCAAGTGCTAGCTTTTTATCTCTCACCTTTGCTTAATTTTTCAGGATTTAAGCAGAGGCAACCAATATGGATGAAAATTACAATACAGTTGTCCCATCAAAATTCCCAGACAAAGAAGCAAAGTATGTACCTTGCTGGACCACTATTACCCTACAACTTGATCACTCTGTGCGCTCTCTCTATCTCTCTCTCTCTCTCCACATGCAGTATGTGACAAAGACCTCCATGAATGAAAATATGCATGATTAAGACTTAAAGACATGTTCATCTGCTCTTGTTAACTCATTTGAACCACATTTCTTTTTTGCATTCTAATTATTGTAGATGAAAAATCACTTAGCAGACAATGATACTTCCATTTTCTATAAAACAGATTGTTATCCAACCTCTTTAAGACATTTTGGTCATTCTCTGGGGAATTATTTGTCTTCTACCTAATCTAAGCATTTTGTGTACTCTTTCAGTTGATGTAAAACAAACTGAAAATCACCAGAATAGCACCAACTCTAGGATATACAATGAAATGAGAGGATGGTCGACATTAACAAATTACAATAAAGAAACAAAGGGAATCAAATGACAGATAGTAAATCCAAATCAGAAGGTATTATAATTGGGGATTTAAAAAATGTGATCATAAAAGTTCTGTACTGATGGAATGACTAACAATCATTACAGGAAGGACTACAGAAAGAATTTCTTTCTTTTTGTAGTATAAAATTAGTTAATCTCCATAAAACTTATGCTTTGGAATATTATTCCAAGTCCTGTATGCATTATTTATAAGTAGTTTAAAATGAGAAAAAATAAAATAAAAAAGTCCTGTATGCATTAGAAGTGGACAAGGATGGATCGAGAAATTTAGTACGAGAACTGCCTTCTAACAAGCCTATATAGCTTTTAAGGGTATGATTGCCCGGGCTACCACCCCGTCCCCTGGGGATCCGTCATCGATGGTAGAGGCAATCGCTCCCCAACAATAGCTTTTTCCTTATCCAATAAATTCATCTATTGAATGAGAAAGAAAAAAACATAACTAGCAAAGAGAAAAACAGATGTAAGACTAAAGCCCAACACTTCCAAATTAAAAAGCATCCTGTCATTTTAAATCTCAACAGAAAGGTTCAGTCACAGTACATTAAAGTATCACTAACCATTTCATTAGTCAACCTTTAAATAGTCATACTTTACTATGGATGGGTTCAGAAGAAGTTGACTGTGTTTTGTTAGCTCTGTTTTACATCTTGCAGTTTTGGTAGCCAACTCTCATCAGATGCTACTTTGTGCCTTTGACAGCTCAAATACTATAGAAGGAGGTATGGTGGAGCCTCTTTTCATTTGGTCAACATGATGATCTACTTGCTTCATGATTCCAATTAATAAGTTGTTTATTTACTAAACATATACTTAGAATGAAACCAGAGGGAGTATTTATCATAATGGACAAGGGAACAATTTCAAGGAGAGCAATGATATATACCGTCGAGATATGATTCACTTAAGACCCTTCACTGCCTGCCATCCACCTGTTAGATTTCGGTACTTCGTCCTGTGGAAGCAACCAAGCACTACATGAAGATGACATCTTTCTATCAAAAAAAAGAAGGGTTCCCAAATAATACTAAGACTAGAAAATTATTGTCATTAAAACATTTATCAATTAGAGAAAGTGGCGTACAAGACTAAAAATTCCCTTCATGGCTAAACAGAAGGTGACAAGAAAACTATGCAATATAAGCAGCAAGAATGCTGGATTTTCAGCAGATTCTCCGTGTGTTCATCCAACCCCGTTTTAAAGAACATTCCTCCTGACAACAATGTAAAGCAGCAAAAAAGAAAAAAGAAAAAAAAACATATTCAAGCAAATGTATCTAGTTAGAAAACCAAAAATTAGGCCCATTAAACACAAACTTACAGAACAAGCAGTGCAAAACCTTCACCAATGCTGGCCTTTATACTGTATGGATCTTCATTCACGAAAAGAACCATCAGCTATGCCTAAAAAATCGCCTGATGCTTTAATATGCATCTAGTTACAGATTACTATTGGAGAAAACCAAGCCAACTACAAAATAATCTGAGCGGAGCAAATTAAACCTTCTATAAATACCAGCACCCACCAAATTTACTGTGTTATCCAATATTAATGTTCTGTAGTGTTCTCAGGATGAGATGATAGCTTGACCAACGTTGATCTGAAAATCCCGTTTAACTATTCCATCATGTTGACAGGAGGGGTAAATTTCACGATGTAGCTTGAGAGGGAACAGATGCAAATCACCCCAAGGAACTGAAGGACATTCAAAATTGTATCCAAAGAGCTATTTATTGCAAGGTTGTGTGAAGTCATCTCAGCTCCTCTCCAGAGGCCTTTTGACAAAGCCTTAGAAGTGCAGTACATAACCATCTTTGCATTTTCACATCTTGGATCAAGAATGCAGAAAACAGAACCAGATGCAGCAATAACCAATGACCAACAAATTATGGATCCCAACCTACATATATGACAGCATGAAAGAGGGAAAAGTGAGGGGGTCTGTGTGTGTGTGTGTGTGTGTGTTTTTTTTTTTGGGGGGGGGGGGGGGGGGGGGAGAGAGAGAGAGAGAGAGAATACATTCTATTACTTTGTAATACAACCCATTAGAGAAGCCACTAAAGAGAGTAAATGCTAAAACCATTCTAGAACCCATTAATCAATACGAATATGATGCCTTTGAAAATTACAAAATCGTTCAATGCGCTTTGCTTCTAACAATCACCTGCTCAGGCATATGAGAAGAACCCCGGTCCAAAACGGGGTTTCACAGCTGTCTCAGCTTATGCCCTACCAGAGAATTTTCACCCAAAAGCAAAAATGAAAATCACTCAAAGTTCAATGTCCTCTGTTCTCACCACCCCTCATAAAATACAATCCTCAGTCCTATATAAGATTTGCCCTCTTTAAAAACCGAATTGCTCTACAATAATAGGGCCAGATTGATTCCACAAAGTCCAGGTACTTCTCCACCAACCAGCCTTCCAACTCTTTCATCTTTCTTTTTGGTAGCTCTTTGTAGTCTAAGTTCTTAATGTCCACAATATGCTGCCATAAATGCGCTCGTATGTCGTCTTTGAGCTTCCCATGAGAAATGTAATTGTAAGCAACTAAATAGTAGTTGGGTACATTCTTGACTACTTTAACTGTCTGCTTGAAGCTGAAAACATAAAGTGCGAATAAGCCCAGGAACATCTTGATGTAGAGAGCCACAATCAAAGGCCCAAAAATCCATAAAGGGGTCAACTCTTTAGAAACATCAGCCCCATAAATTGCATTAACTGACAGGTACCAGGGAATGCTGCAAATCAGCAAAACAGGGACAGTGAACTTCTAGTGCTGCCAAGTTGATATTCCACAAAAAAAAAAATGTAAAGACAACCATAATATTCATGCCTTAAATCTGATAGCTGATATCAGTAGTACTATATGTTAGGATGACCATCTCACTCAACAAATATTCCTTTGACTTATTTTCCTCATACAAATTGTAGTAATCCAAGTTGTCAATTTCATTGAATTCAAAGGGGTAGAGAGTAGAAATAATGGCATCCTTTTGAATTAAAATCTGTTTTCAAGTAAATAAATGTGAGCTCAATTGAAATGCACTCTCAGTACTAAAAAAACAGTATAAATTAAAAAACGTTAACAGCCATCTCAACCCAAAATTTCAGATGATCTCCATGGAACAAAAAGGAAAACTTCCAGAGGTATAACAGAGTTAAGAACCATTCTGTTTCAGGAAGCTTGACCCAAGCAAAATAAAACATGTGTTCTAGTCAAAAGCACTTAGACCACAAACTTACAATATCAGCAAAGGTATTTTTATCGTCGCATCCAGCCCCAGGAAATTACTCCAAACTGCCTTCAGAATTCCAGCACTTTCTTTGTTTTGTATCCCATTTTGTGTTTCTGATATTGCCCTTTTGGATGGTTCTTCTATAATTTCATCCACCACTTGATTTGGTGATGGTGTTCTCAACAAAGACAACCAATTCTTAAAAAGTTTTTGTATAGCTGGAGATCCTGCTATGGTTTCATGTGCTTCAGATGTGTAGGAAACTGGAACATTCTTCACCTTTGGAGAATTGGTTGAGGTTTCACTTTCCTGTGGCACATAAGAAAATTTGACAGAATTATTTGGCAACTTTGATCCACTTGCCTGGGCTTCTGATTCGTCATTTTGGCCAATACCTTTGAAGGCTGAAATTTTCAATGATTTCCCCCTTGGTCCCAGGACAAAAGGAGCTCCTACTCTGTGAAAACAAGTTATCCGATTTTGTTTATTTTAAGATATACAAAAGCACATTGAGAAAAAGTCATTAATAGCCAGCAGAAGCCAATAAAGAATCTTTCAACAAAGAATAACTGGAACATACAAAATTCCAATAGGATGAGAACACAAGAGGAAGAATATCCACAGATAAAATAGTTCCATTTAGTTTTCCACACCATACAAAGGTACAAAACTGCCCTTCATGAAGTGGCGGAGTAACAAAAATTAACTGGAAAATATTTGAAATAAGACACAATGATGTAATACCTTTCTTGCAAGCCATATCATTTGTAAAATGCTATTGCACACTTTTTATACCACAGACAATTAGTGATACAGAGAAATGATATCAGCTCAGAAGTTGAGGAAGACATGATGGAATAACATAAGGTTATCGCTTGTGCAAATAAACTCTAGGGAATGTAACTTTTATAAAAGCAGAAACTAAAATAAAGGAGCGTAAACGTCGAAGATTAAGAGATAACACAGAGTTTCAATATTTAGTATGAATCACCAATAGAAGGATGAGATTTGAGACAATGTTACTCATGAAATTAAATATGATAGACGAAACATATGAATACATTTGATGTATTGTCTGGTTGGTGGATACCTATTAAACTAAAAGAAAAGTTCTACAAGACAACCATTAAACAAGTTATGGTTACAAATGTTGGGCAATTAAAAAAAAACTCACAAACTAAGGGTGATGGAAATGAAAATGTTAAGATAGATGGGTGAAAATCAGAAATCGTTGAATTATGAATGAGTATATGAATGGGAAAAATAGAGATAGCACCTATCAGAGATAAATCAAGAGAAGGTCGACTTAGGTGGTCTGCACATAATTATAGAATGCTTATTGCTGCACCACTAAGGAACAGTGATGTGATACCTATTGACGGTTATATAAGACGTAGGAGACAAATATTAAATCTAATGAAATAGTAAAAAAATATATGACATCATGTGGGACAGAGTACAATGGTGAAATATGATTCGCGCAGCTAGCCCCAGATGGTTAGGATGAAGCTTTCTTGAGTTGAGCAATATTAGTAACCTGTCAACATTGACCATACTATTTTATTTCATAGGACTTTTTGTTGGTTCTTATTACTTGGATAATTTTTTTTTGAATGCAGATAATTTGTTATTCAATGGTGCTATTGTGGTGGTTTACGCCTTTCGGGATGCTTCTTTTGAATGGGGGTTATGTGTATAATGTAAAGAAAATCAAAAGAATGAATACATATGCAATTTTCTCAAAGTAAAAACAACTATGTGCCTAATATAGGCTCTCTAAATCTAGATATTTCCAAATGTGACGCTCTGTTACATGTGCTCTATGTTTTAGGCTATGAGGTCTAAGGAAGGATCATCAGACACATGATCCGCGGAATAGACGCATGGTGTACTGTAGAAGGCCTGAGCAACTAATTCGAAATATAAGAAAAACAATGTTACATGGTAAGTCAAAAGGGCCATACAAATGAAACACATAAGCATTGTTGAGTATAATAAGGTCGATCCATTCTTCCCCCTCCCCTCTCCCTACCCCTTCTTTTGTGGCTAACAATCTTTTACAACAATTTCCATCCACACCACATGGTGACCAGCCTTGGCTGCAATATCCAACTGCAAAATCTACATGAACTGCCCTACCTCAACCACTACTTTCATTCATCACTGTGAACATAAATAAACAGGAGAGGATAATACTGAACTTCTTATAAAAGAAACACTCGTATTCCTCTACTATTCCATAACTATTTGCTTCTTGATATTCATAATCATGTCCAAGTTCCAACAAATAAGAAATGACCTTTGTACTGTCAAACTAAAAGCAATAGACATTGACTAAGCTTGTTTGTACTACTGATCTATCAGGCCACATTGAGATTACTCTAATTTAAGCAACCTCTCAGATATAGATTTTTTTGGTAAAAAATTCAATTGATTTCCCTGCCTCAAGCACTCTCCTTGTTTGCTGCATTCTGCCTGGAGATGTTGCGTTCAAAAGGCACTCTAAGCTTCTTATAAGAGTGATAAGAGACCTAAAATTTCTCCTCATTTAACCCCGTTGCTTGAGTACGACTTGCTTTTATCATTGGGGTTCCCTCTCATTACTAATGGTACAAATGCATGTGCATACTGCATCTTCCTCTTTGTCATATATATCACAAAAATTAATTCAGTAGACAATGATTATGACGAAGAATCAACAACAATTTCTGCACCTCAGAGAAGTTTTGCATCCACAAATTAGCCATGTTAATTGAGCTAAAGTGATAATTCACACTAAAAGAGAAAAAAAAATGCAGTTGTCTGAATAATATAAAATTCAACCCAATTTGACAAAAATCTGTTAAAAAAATCAACAATGTTTTTCTCAATCATATTGTCAGCCAAGTAACCTGACCATGAAAACCTAAATCATAGCAATCTGGAAACAATTACGAAAAATTGTGAAGAGACTCATGGCCCATAAAATCATTTGCTAATTGTGAATAAAAATTAGGTACAAAAAATAAGAGGGGTAACCTCTCACCTTAAACAAGATTTGCACTTCACTGAGTTGATCCTATTTGTTTTTCCAACCATGTGAAGTGTTGTTACAAAGCATTTCAACTTTAATTCACTGTTCCATGATTGCATCGAGGGAAATGCTTGATAAGAACCCTGAAGCCATTAGACAGAGATACAATATAAATTAAATTAATGAACATCAGAAACTTGCTGGTCCAAATTGATGAAAACTGAGACTACAAGATGGGCGTCTGTGAGCAGTGACACCATATATATGTATCAAAAGCGAGAGCATGTGGGACAACACGTTCAATGAAGGACATGTTCTAACCAAGCATTGTATGGCATATATGGATGCATCTTTTGCACATGCCAACGTGTTTTACATCCCACAATTAGTTAAGATTCATATGAACCGTTCGATGGGCTCAACAATATAAATTATCAAAAAGCAGGAAATACGTTCCTATAAGTACAAATATACTCTATGCCAGTTATAGAATAAAGTAAAAAATCATTGAAACTTTTAGTCGGTATTGCATCTAATGAGAGCAAAGATAAAAAATCAATAAAATGCCAACAGACCCATCCAAAACTGGAGCCAACACCACGTAGGAGCAACCACATACTCCACAGAATGATAAGATTTTATGAAATCACCATACTTTTGGGGTTATTTTGCCCTAGTTCTGTTTCTCCCTCGTGAAATAAAACGAGGTTTCTAGCTTACAAAAGGTGACCCTTCATCCCATATACAAGGAAAAAAGAAATAAAAAGAGATAGCCAGTGTTTCAATTACCTGCACATGATGGGTTGCCAATGCCATTATCTCCACCTTAAGCACCCAATCATTTACCCAACAACATTCTAAATTGCACCAATACACTGCAACATCAAAATTCAGCAACAAATTTATATCATAAGATGACAATTATACTTTTTTTTTTTTTTGGGATCGGTTAGATGACACTATTTCTTTCAGGTATAATAAATAGCCATCAACACATGATTCAGCATAATGCATCCACATTGACCGACACAATTATCCTTTTTATTTTGCGTAAAAAGAAGAAACATCTGTTTTCTAGCCCTAAACACCGCTTTTCGGTAAAATGATTTCCTTAACAAGAGCTCCAGCTTATTTGCATTGCGATATATATATATATATATATATATAGAGAGAGAGAGAGAGAGAGAGAGAGAGAGAGAGAGAGGATGCTTACGAAAGATTTCGGGCTAAGCTCCTGGCCAACAAAAAGTGAACGGAGAGGGAGAGGAAACAATAATATCTTGGTGTAGGATAAACGTCTACGAGGTAGCACAGCGATGATGTCTCTTGAATGTCACGAAGTGCCCAAAAGTTTTATCTGTTTCTTCCAGATAAGAATAATAGAGAGAGAGAGAGAGAGAGAAGGTCAGAACGGGGAAATTAGGGTTTTGAAACGACTTTTTATTTTTATTTTTTCACTTTCCCGGTGGTTAATGATAGGGTCTTCACCTACCATGCGTAATTGGAATTATGTTATTTTATCTATTTATCCGATATTTTGAGAAAAAAAATTTATTGGCCGATTTTATTCGACCAAGTATACTATTTCTACCCGCATTCCGTTCAAAATAATCGGGTAAAAAATTGAGTGAACATATATTTTTTAGTTATTAATTTTTGGATCATTTTAACAATTCAATTAAGTAACCTGCATCAATTAATCGAAACAATAAACTAATAACACTAAAGAAAACAAAATAAATTCGATAATATATAAACAATTATAATACAAACACAACAAGAAAGTCATAAACATTAATACATATAATATATATATTCACGCGGGTAGGTTCAAGTAAGAATACGAAATTTTTATGGGTATTTTACATTCTTACCCGATTTTTGTGGAATATCAAAAATTCTTCCGTTGGCTTACACGATTTTTTGTGGTAGTCAATGAGTAGGGTCAAGCAAGGTCAAGTAGGGTAGGAATATGCTAGTAATCGAAAATTTGAACACCCTACTTAATGAAAGCATTTAGAAATCAGATTTTTTTTAACAGGAATCAGAAATTATTTGAGGGGTTAAAAGGTAGTTTGTTGTCTTTGTTTTTTTTTTTTTTAACTAAAGAAAAAAACCTTTTGAAAATAACTAGGTACTCTGTACAATGCAATTTTTTGCCTGGTTAAAATATAAATAAATAGTTTAAATATTTATTGTGAGTATTTAAAATATAAATGAATGATAAAAATATAAGTATGATTAAAATATAAATTATAAAATTAACTATTTAATCTAGTTTGTTGTCATATTTTATATTTTATTATATCTTTTTTAATTTATATTTAAGTTGTCACTTACAGACTCAAAAACGAACATGTGCACAATGAGACTTACAAATAGGGTTAATTACTGTTACTAATTTAAGTAATATAAAAAGAAATGTAACTAGTGGCAAGTGTATCATGCTAGAGAGAGATCAAATAGGGTACCACTCGAGAGACTTTAGTCTCTTTGTACGACTTCTTTTTATTTCTAACTGCTTATCGTTCAAGATAAAAAGAACTGATATGATTTATAAACCACAATCATCATCGTCAATAAGTCTCCTTAACGAAAGAGAAGAGATCACCAATGGGCCGAGCACAAGAGTCGCACAAAGCTTGACCAAGGGATGGTTGTGCGCAAGAACGAAGCTAAAATAAGAACCAGACCGATCTACCAATGGTCAAGAAGCAACAACTTGTCAAAAACTTGATTTTGAGTCTATAATAGTTATTGTAATAAGCATGAAAAATATTTATTTTATTTATTCATATTATAAATATCATGTATTTGAGTTGAGATTTTCTCCTAATGTGTGCTTCGGCTTGGAACCCCACCTTTTCCTCCTCCTCTTTTGGTAACAAAATATTCATTATTTCTCATGAATATTGAAATACCACTTAGCACTGTATGGATTAGGTGGTCTTAATACACCACTTGGTGCACAGCCAATGAAAACCTGTTATTTCAAACATACAATCTATTTTTTTCAACAAAAAAAAAATTCTAACATAATGACAAGTGACAGTAATTCTCGATAATGTACTTTTGATTGACCATGTACATTAGCACCGACGTTGTGAAATGATGTGTTAAACCCATACAAAAATTTCTCGTGGTTGGGAGAGAGAAAGGACACCAGCTTCTCCAATTCCTAAGAAGTCTTTCTGTCTACCAAACCCCTCACCCAACTAGAAAGTACAGTCCACCTTGCTACCTTATGAGCATGAGCAACATACATTCTTGTCATATATTTATATATACACAACAGTCATAAATATCCTCAATTATTGCCCAATTCTGATCTGCCTTCATTGATGGCTTGTACCAGCATTAGAGAACCACTGAAAGAGTTCAATCCCAAGCTGCAGGCTGCTTGCTTAAACACAAACTTACTGTCTCAACTTCTGCTAAAAATGAGCAATCACCTGATAGTATAGTAGTGAGAACCAGCAGCAGCTGCCCTGTGGCTGCGATGACCGCAACTACTCCCAGAAAACCTGCCCTACCACTAGGCAAAGTTTTAAAGATGCTGATATATTCTGTTTTCGACCCCAAGGATCCATAGTGTCTCAAAGAACTTGTGCTATACTTCAACATTTCCAATTTTATAATACTCAAAGCTGTCGATATGACTAAATCATTTCAGAAAGACGAACAGAAAATTGAGAGGGCGGTTGGTATTTAAAGACCAACGGCCAAGACAACAGCCCTACACGCCTTCTTAAACAAGGATGGTAATTAGAAAGTAGTAGACAAAGATAACAATGAAAAGGTAAATTTCATTGGCAGACAAACCAGAAAAAAACACTTTTCCCTAATTCATAACCTCTAGCATTCCATATTTGGGACGCGCAAATGATGATACTAGATACAAGGTTCCTTAAGGGAAAATGCCAAAAGGTTCCACAGGCAACACACCGGGACCAAATTACAATATTCAAATCAACTACACCTTAACAAAAGAAATCACCACATCTGTATCCCTCGCGTAGACAGACACAATATTTTGCCTTGGCAGCATATACCAAACTTTTCCCCTAATCCTGCTCAATGCACGTGTTATATCAGCAAAGAGAGTAGATAACTTTAATAACTTCAGTAGTTTAAACAAACTACAACCTAGGTGAGCAATACCTGAGATACTGGCTAATCAAAGCCAAAACATGCTTTGGTGGAATGGTTCTCAGTAAAACCAAACACCCAGTTCCAGACTGTTATTTCCCCATCAATCATAATCAGCATCTC
Organism: Ilex aquifolium; assembly: GCA_951799425.1. NCBI lineage: Eukaryota > Viridiplantae > Streptophyta > Magnoliopsida > Aquifoliales > Aquifoliaceae > Ilex > Ilex aquifolium. The sequence continues at coordinate 24,832,289 of OX637404.1, forward strand.
CTCTGATAGTGCCACTTTGTCTTCCATAGAAGTTCCCCCCACCACGTCTCGAGTGGCTTTGACCCCTCTCTCTGTACCTTGAGCCCACATTATGAGAACCATCTCTTGGTCCCTCAAAATTATTGGATTTGCTACTATTGTTTTGCACAATGGGCTGATACTCATAATGTGAATTGTGCCTCTGTCTCTCCCGGTTTGCTGGTATGTCATGCTGCCTATTATCTTGCTCAGCATTGCTCCAGTCTCTGTGAGATTCATGTCCTCTGCCAGAACGATTGTTTGGGTTTCCACTTCTGCGAGATCCAGCAGAGAAGCGCTGCTCATGTTGGGTATTCATATTACCAAGAGCTTGGTCATCTGCACTCACAGGACCTTGGTTCGGGGAATAGGGGCGTCCTTTAGATGAAGCTGCCTTCCTTTCTCTCCTAGCCTCTTGATTCCCTACATTTGATGCTTCTGCCACATTCTTACTTTCGAGCACAGATTGATCAAGGAGGGCCTCGGCCATAACTTCCATGCTGTCTTCGTCATTTTTTGATGGAAACACCCTACCCTGCAGGGAAGAATCCTTTTTCGTAGCCCTACTGACTTCAGCATTAACATGATGGCCTCCACTGGACCTGCTTCCCTGTTGAGCATTGGCTGAATGTGTATGGGATTTCGGTTGCCACTGAGATGTCGTTCGCTCCCCAGCACCACGATTGCCACGATTCTCTGTCAAAGGAACAACTTTTTCTGATTGGATCATCTCATTAGAAGCAGATTGAATGTAACTTTTGTCCATCTCCTCACTATTGATATTTTTGTGATCAAGCTCGTGAAAAATACCCGAGCTTCTATGGCCCTTGGATGGCTGCCGCTTTCCTTTGCCTGTTGCTCCCTGATCTTTCACAACAGGAGCAACACTAGGTGCAGTTGCATCAGAAGTATGAGGAGTGTTCCAGCCATCTGAAGTGTTCCACTCGTCAGAACACTTTGGTTGAGCTTTTACCATTTTCTCGTCAGGCTTTAAGGATTGCTGTTGTTCCAAGGGATTATGAATATTCTTGCGTGCATTTGAAGGGGAAGATGATCCATGTTGCAAACCCTGCACAAGTGATGATTCTGTCGAACCACGTTGGCGCCATGCTCCATGTGCTTTTGCCTGCTTACATTCCTTACTATCCCTGTTCCTGGGCTCTAAAGTAGATTCTACACACCCCATTACACAGCTAGCAGGTTGAGAACTTTCATTGCTCTGAGAACCAGGTTGCAAAGTCCCAGTCATTTCATCAGATGTGGTTTGACTGGATGTAACTAACACTGGTTGCTGGATACTAACCTGTTGAGCCAGCTCTTTTGCCACCGGCTTGGGAACATACCTCTCCATCTCTGCCCTCTTGCTTTTCATATTATTCTGCACAGAATTATCACTCTTTGATGTTGGAGTAAGAACATCAGCCACAGTTGTCTGACTGGCTTCATCTGAAACCTCAGCTTTGCTTTGTGACCTCACCGGAGTCCAAATAACAGCATCAGAGCTACGAAATTTATCCGTCATTCTGTTAATTTGTGGAGTTCTTGGCATCCTGCGGGAGTGCTGTGATTTCCACTGGTTATGCACTCTGCCATGGGCTTCTTCACTAGGTAAGGAAGAGAGCCGCTCTGTAGATTGGATTGCATATTTGGCATCAATAATTGACTTATCTGAGCAAGGATCCAATTCTACCAGAGAAACCTTTCCCTTTCCACTTGCAGTGGGAGCTTTTGCAGGATTAGTTTCATTTGACACTGGTGACGATAAAGCAGCAGCAGATGACAAATCATCTGACTTAGACTTGTTCTTGCCACTCCTGTTATTTTTCCTTTTCTGATGTGCTGAGGATTCAGCCATGATATTTGAGTTATTTGGCAAGCTTGACTCACCACTTGAGCCAACTTCAACAGGAACATCATAATCTGCAACTACATCACGATGATTTTCAGGCGCCTCAGGTGCCCTAGTTGGAGTTGATTTTTCAGTAAATTGCCTCTCTGATGACATAATATGCTTTTGTTTATAGCCCATGTGCTTATGCCTGGAGACAACACCGTCATTCACTTGAGTAGAAGCTACGGGGTCAGCAGCACCAGCATTATCAACTTCCTGTTTCAGGGGCAAAAACTTGTCATGTGGAATAACAGCTTCCTGTTGGACATTCTTTGGTGTCTCTAGAAGTGAATCTTTGGACAGGACAGTAGTTGCTCCAACCCCACTGGTACTGCCCTCACTAATCAGTGCGGCTACATCAGAATTTGAAACCAAATCTGAGCTAGGTGCTTCACATTTAGTAGCGACCATCACTGGCTCAACCAGTGCGTGGGGTTCTTCCTGCTCCCACTGGATGGTACCAATGGAAAAATCTTTTCCCAACATCTGGGTTGAACCATCCCCTGCCTTCGTTCGCCGATTCAACTCCTCCAGTTTTGCTTGAGCCTTTGCATTCTGCTCTCTCCTCCGTTCTTCCTCTTCCCTCTCTAGTTGCACCCGCTTGGCTAACATATTCATCTTAGCACCCTGATGCAACCAATAAAGAAAATGGCAGAAGGAAAAAAAAGACAAACCATAAAGTCATAAACAGGCACTAACAAGTACGGAATATATAGCCTGTACCTGGCTATCACGTGCACCAAGCACTGGTGTCAAAGATTCTCCCTCATCCTTCACTGGAAGATTCATCTGAGACTTGTCAGCAACCTCCACAGTGCCGTGGTGGTCCTGTGCATGAACATCAGAAGTAGGTCCAGAGCTTGGAGCCAAAACTGTGCCAGAAGACTCAGCAGCTAGAGATTTATTTCTCCCTCCATCAGCATCCTGAGTGGTGAGCCTTCCTTTACCATGATGGTCAATTCTACCTTGCACACCATGATGAGCTCTCCTGCCAATTTGCAGATGAGTCTTTGCCAACTTATTATATCAATTAGTATAAAACAAGTAGAGCACGCTAAACACAAACCTTGAAACACCTGCGTTGTGGGAGGAAGGGATATGATTTCCTGTGGCATGAGCTCTTTCAAAAGTGGCAATACCAGCAGCATATGTAGAACTGCTGACCTTGGCAGTAACATCGAGTAATCTGTTGTTCTGCTCTTCCGAATTAGAAATGGATGCAACATCATGTCGCCCATCAGAAGCCCGGGCTTTTGCATTTAAGCATTCAATTTTCTGTATGAGAGATGAATCTTTTGCGGTAGCTGGGAATACTTGAGGTACTTCTGCAGAAGATGGTGAAATTTCTGATTTCTTTATCCATTTGTCATCAACTGACCTAGCATTGCCCCTACTTTCAGGCATTTTCACTTTATTGGAACCCGAAGAACAACTTCCTTGACTGTCAAAAGTTTGAGAAAAATTCTCACCAGCTGTCATCGTTCTTTTTGTACACATATCTTCGTTCCTTCTGTGGTCTGCCCCCAACTCATTTTTTCGTGACAATGTTCTTGATTGGTCGCCCTTATCAAAACTAGGGGCATTAGCTGGTACAGTGGGTTTCCAGTTCCCTTCTTCCTCTTTTCCATCCCATTCACGGCATTGTGTTAGAATAACTTTGTGCGGTCCTTGTGTATCATCAGAATGGCCAGGTTCCACTTGCTCTGATGCCAATGTTTTGGGAGTTGAACCATGCCCACCAACTCTGGCATGGGTATTACTAGGATCATGAGCATTTTGGGCTGGGTACCTACTATAAACACCGGGACCAGCTGCCACTCCCATAAATGGAATATTTCGTTCGTTGGAACTGGAGTAGCCCATTGGAGGGCCATAATAGCCTTCATAGGCTACAGGACCAGGGTAGAAACCAGGCCTAATTGGCATACCAGGGCGGATGTAAGCATCAGCCATCTGAGGCCTGTATAGATCTCCATTATTAGGATGGTGTCCCCTCGGTCCTGCACCAGGTGGAACTGGCTGTGAACTTGCTAAAACATGATGTGGAATCTGAGGACCATAATAAGGAAATGGTTCAATTGGGAAGCCACCAGGAGAAACAGGTGGTCCATATGGTGAACCTCCTGGAGGTCCTCTATACCAAACACCAGCTGGAGAATTTATTGGAGAACCATGCCAAGCATCAAAATGCTGAGGGGCGACATTATGGTATTGTTGGGAGTCACCGGGCCATTTCTCCATGGTAGGCTGCATCCCATCTTCAATGTGTTGAGAACCATCTCTTTTCCATGGATTTGCAGCTCCATTTTTCATATCTGTGTCAAAAAACACATCACCTGAAAGTAAACAACACCACGCATGAACTTTTCAAAATGTTTTATCATTAACACATTATGTAAAGTATCAATACAATGGTTCGGGAAATGGCAAAAAAGTTTTGAAAAGGATTGAGTGCATGTTTACAAACCAGCTTGAGAAATTGCAGTCCTATCTTTTGCAGGTGCAACTCTGCCTGAAGATGAGCTAGGACGATGGTGAGAGCCATGATCTGTTATGGATAGTTGACAACACCATTAAAAAAGCAACTTAGTACATCCACAACCTAGGCCATATGTTCCCTTAAAACATCTCCACCTAATCCAAATCAGATTACAAAATCCAGTTCCAAATCCGATCCGCATATCCGGGGGATTTGATTTTTATATTCCATATTGTAATCCATTAAGAATTGGATATCCGGTCCAATCTGACTAAAATAATGGCTCAATTAAGAGTCAATTTCACATCAATCTCAAAAATCAATCAAAATCTCAGCTAATTATAGGCACAATTTCATCAAATAACCCAGGATTTTCAGAAACAAAAATAAAAAGACAAAATCAAATGATCCATTATTTTCGACCTGGAGGATCATTAGAGCCCATAGATCTGTGGATTGTAGGTGAACCGTGAACTTGCTTCTTGTGGCCAAGATGATCACCCATACAGACATCGAAGAGTCCACGTTTTCTAGTGAGGTGGTAACAAGGCCACAGAGAGGTTAGAAATTCAGATCTGTCCGCACATGAAGAAATCCTGGGATGAGGGAATCGGTGAAAAGGCTATGGAGAGAGAGAGAGATGAGAAAGTTTGGATACCTGGAGAGGATCACAGCCTTCTGATAGCAAATAACAACAGAACGGCAAAATTAAAGAGAAGAAAGGAAAAGAAGGAAAAAAGAGACAAGAAAAGACAGGAAATTTTTCGAGAAAGTGATACATGACATTTGTTTTTTACTTTTGCACTCATTTGAATGCCTAGTCAGATCTTTTACATTGTATATATTTTTTGGTCGGATTGATAATGGATTGGATTAGAATATATCCACATCCGATTCAATGGTCTAAATGGATTCGGATCTGATTCACATTAGTGGATTAGAATTGTGGTCCATATCTTACTAAACGAATTCGGATTTGGATTGGACCGAAATCCCGTCCGTTGACAGGCCTACTACCATGTACTTCTTGGCTTACAGAAGAAATGATCGGCCAAGAATAGCTTCTTAGAATAAGTTTCAATGAGATAGTGTGCCTCCAACACCAAAGCAAGCCATGTCTATTAGTGCTGGATAGAGCTAGTATGCCTATATACAAGTGTGCCTCCAAAAACAAGGCAAGCCATGTCTATTAGTGCTTGATAGAGCTAGTATGCCTATATACAAGAGCTCTATTGATATCCATGTAGCAATGGAATAAAAAACAAGTCTAAATATGCAAACAGAAATTCTTTCAAGTGAAACTAGAATTAGTACGACGCAAGTGCAATTCTTCCAGTAACTTTCTAGCTGTTACAACGACAGAATTAACACAACACATTAGTATATAATTAATAAAACATGATCCTCTCAATCTTCATGGAAGATCAAGTGATGTATGATCTTGAACTATCGAATACCGAGTTACCAAGAAAAGAAACTGAGAAATGCAAAAATTGACGACTGCTCATAAACTAAAAAAGCATAAAACTGGTAGGCCAATACGAAGAACTAGTTCAACTGTAGAGGCAACCAAAATCAATCGACAAGCAAGGTACAGAAATATCAGGAGAAAAGCAACTGAAATGGGAATGTTTAAAAGCACAATCACCTTGAGACTCCACATTCTTTCCTGAATTGTCTCTCCCTGAACCAAGTGTTGGAAAATCTCCAGAACTCATGGAGAACCCATCATTCTTGGGGGATGGGACAACCTGCATGTATCACAGATAAATAAATTTAAACATGCCTGCCCATCAAGAGATAGTGCAGCACTCTCAACAGAACAAGCTGCAATAACAAAAGAGTTGAACAACGTATTTTCCTAATCACATCATTTCAAATGTGAACCAGTAACCAGTGCCAAATAATTTTTAACAAAAACTAGCACTATATTTATCTGAAAGTAAACACCCAAAACGTGAAGACCTAGCATTGAACTGCTTGGCTCTGACACCATACCAATTTCTCCACAGCACCAGTTGGACTCCATGCCACTGAATTACAAGATGAGGGTTCAGCAAATCGCGATAGCTGCGAGCTGCCAGGTCTAGTTTCTGCACTGTGAGGACGCAATGAAGTCAGTGACGTTTGATTTGATGTCAATGACCCAGAAGCTGATGATGGCCTAGAATTAGGACCCCATGAATTGGCAGAAGGTTCGTGTATTTTGTCACTACCGGCAGTCGATGGTCGAGTGTTGCTTCCGCAAGATGAAGGTCGACCATTGGGATGACTTGGTGAACCAGTACCACCATCAGGACTAGGAGACAGTGCTGAGGAACCCCATGCATTTGATGCAGAGGATGATGAGCGACTACCCCAGCTAAGAGTACCCCTATCACATCAAGAAGTAATGGATCCATTCAATGACAACATAGTGCTACAAATAAAACCATTTCCCCAGATGTAAATAACTGAGAGTCTACCACTGCTTTGTAGGTCAGTTTGGTTTTTTCTTTTTTTTTTTCCTTTCTTTTTTCCCTTTTTTTTTTTTTTTTGGGGGGGGGGGGGGGGGGGGAGGAGTGGGGAGTGGGCTTAGAAAGATGTGTGTATATGTGGGTGGGCATGAGAGAGAACAAAATATTGAAAAAAACTGGCTTCAAGATTACTCACTTGGGAACAATTTCCACACTTGGGTCCAATCCATGATTTTCTAACCTTAAAAAATCAATGCACAGAAGTTTAGAGAGCAAACCAAGTAAATAAGCAAAGGTAACTCTGAAAAATTCTGCAGGAGACCAAGTACCTTTGGCTCGGTAAGTTCAAAGGTTTTGGAAAAGCAACTTTCGGAACATTCCCCAAAACAGTCATTCCACCTCTTCTTGCAGGGGCCCACCTAAAACAAAATAAAAATGACATGAAACCATGAAAAGATTTACACCAGCACAAGGAGGACAATCTGCAAACGGCCTATCCATATGAAATAATTAGTTTTACTAAAAGATACATGAGATGTTTACAAAAGCTCATAACAATTGTCGATGAAAAATTAAAACAAACTGTACAACAGCTGCAAAACAGAAGATAAAAAGAATGCAATACAACCCAAAACATTTATAGGAACTTCTATTGAAGCAAGATAACAAGTAAGCTATTACAGCAACAATATCTCTGTAAGACAGCTGGACAGTTAAGTCTCAGTCAGTCCAAGCACCAGCATATTGAACATCAGGGGGAGAGGCCACTCAGTAACAATTGGTTTTGAGTTAGAACATCATACTAGAGTTGGCATTGAGAGGTCAGCGGGTCAAGTATCTTTCCCATTTAAATTTTGTTCTATGCATGTTAGCCCAACATGCGAATCCGAGTCCCACGTGAGCAAGGGTGTAACGAGCACTTGTATCCCATATTGGATGATTAGATTGACGTGTGAATCAGAGTCCCATGTGAGGGAGGGTATAACGCGCGCTTGTATCCCATAGTGAATGATTAGAACCAACCCGTGTTGGTTTATACGCTTAAAGGGTCTCTCCACTAATTAACAATTCATTTCGAATTGCATGTTCAAGCACATCAGAACTACGAAAATCCATAGACAGTAAATAGAGAGAGGGCCCGCCTTACGCGGACTCAGATAAAATGGGTTGGTGCAGATGATGTTGGCAGGTCTACGCATCTGTCTCCAGCAAACTACAAATTTTGGGGTATGGGGACTCATCCAAAAGGTGACAAAAGTTGGATATGGGTACTTGGACACGTCTTGCCATTTCACATAAAAACATATTCTATTTAAGCCAATATTAGAGCGCACATAAAAAGAATCTTAAACAAAAGACTTTGTAGATAACATATAGCACAACGTTGGATTATCTCAATAATGTAAATCTATGGATGAACATAAGATATAGCAAAAGACTGCGGGGGTATGCTCAAAATAGAATCTAAGTGGCGCTTATTTTAAACATTAATAGGATGGGGACTAATAAGTAATATAATAAAGTAAAAGTTTAATTTATATAAAAGGTGTTTTTAAACCTTAATCTTCTCTAGAACTATTTTTGAGGATCTATATGGGCAGCATAAGGACTTTGCCATGTACAATCCATCCATCGCCATTTCCAACACAGATACGACGACCATCCATGTCGTGATCTGAGATAGGTACTTTGGTCCTGAAAACCAAGTCCATGTGACACAAAGAGGACAATACAGTAAATAAGACATCACCTAAGTCGCACAAGTAACCATACAGATTATAGGGAAAAATTTAACAATGTTCATGAAAACTTTGCCCAAGCATGTACACAGATGAAACGAGAGAACACTATTACCATTTACCACAGATTACAGAGAAATGGAGAATACTCCCATGCCACTGTACCAACCCTGCCAACCTCCCATAATTCATCTCCCTCTCATTTGCCATGAACAATGCATTACAGCCTTACATTCATGATTTCTAAAATTTCAACATGCAATGAATTGAATGTTAGCAACTTCAAGTTCCAACAAGAACCCCCAGGAATCTCCAAAAATTTCTATGATAAAATGTCTCCATAAATATGATATTTGCTAGGAACATGCCATTGTACTAATTGCATCTTCCAAAAGACACCACAAGGCAAGCTCTATAGAACTCTCTAATGTATTGATCTGAGCAACTAGTTTTACTTTCCGGTATCAATATCATATCCACCGCTTTCCAAGCTATTATTAATATCTTCCATACCATCTTCAAATTTCTTAATATTCGAGTGGCAAATATACTCCAACTCCATAGTTTGTTATGACGTGTCTTGTAACTAACACACAGAAGATAAGGCACCCATTAGCACAGATACCATCTTACTGCAACATTTCCCCTGCTCTGATTTCTTTAGGTTTATATACTTCTCATCAATGTGACAACCAGATCCTTGGCTGTCAATAACGCTAAAGTAGTAAGCAATGTAGCAGTAAAAAATCATCAAGTATTCTTATCAAAAAAGAAACATCAAGTACCTTCGCTCTCCAGACAACATGCTTGAAGCCATTGTTCAAGTGTCGTCCCAAAATCATCAAAGCAATTTTCACACAGCCTGGAGAGAAAAAACAGAAGGAAAATTCCGTCAATAATCAAAAAATTGTAGCCATGAAATAAAATTTCATAAAAGAAGCCTTTACAATTGAGGCCACGCATACACATTTATGGTGTATGCAAGTGTACAAGCAACAGGTATTCAGTGGCTAATCACTAATGAGGAAATTTGTGCTGTCTGACCTGAACAGTAAATTGTGAATAGAAACTCAAGAAAATTAGGAAGAAGAGACGCCTAGAACATCCTTCCAATCTCCCACGACAGTTACATTCGAAAATAACCTGAAATTCTAGTATTGAATACCCTAAAACACCCCTTTCTTCGTATCATGCTTTGCAAAAGATTAACCCAGATCTATACAATATGCAAAAGAAATGATATCCAACGTGTGGTCACTTTTCTATTTAACTTTTTACACTAAAAAAATGTGGGTCTGACTCACTATAGGCGGCAAAATCCCTTCAGACAGAGAGTCAAACATCTTAAAAACTGGAGAATAGTATTAATCTCAGATTCTCCCTAATAAATTTAATACAACTTAAGCGATACTGTGTTAAAAGGCAAAATGCCAAAATAATCTGATGCAAATCAAAACAAGATGAATGGGGGCACATTAGAAATTAAACAAGAGCCCCATATGCCCAATTAAGACCTTTTATAACCAAGATTGGATGCAATTGAGGACTTAATTTATTTTTAGGTTCATCTACGATTTTGTTATTTTCAAACAGCAAGATTCAAGAGGTGTGAGGTTACGAGAACTTCATATAGTTTTTAACATGAGATGAATACTACTTAGAAAGGACATAAACAATCCCATTCTTAATGGAAAAAGTTCCGAATTGTTATTTCATTCTTTCATCCATTTATCTTTTGTTTTTTTCTCTCCAACTTATTTCCTACTTAAATACCACCTCAAAATTAACCTAAGATTCCATCTTTCTTGCTTTATATGCTCATTTAATCTCTCATTCTCTTCCAACTAATCAATGTCTTCAATTTTTTTCAAAAATTAACCTTTTTTAAAACCCTACATCATCAAATACCGTCTTATGTCATATATGCACCTTTTTTTTTTTTTTTGACAAATTCAAATTTTGTTATAATTTGTATCATTTTAATCCCTAAAATTATCCTTCACCAAGGATCAAAATTTGGTTTCTTTTCCACCGAAATGGCTGAAAACGATTTCATGAAAACTGAAACAAAACATTAATCAAATATCGAAATTCGAATGTTTCGAGGTATTTCGGGATGTTTTGGTATGTTTCAGGCAGTTTTATTAAAAGCAAGTCAAGGAGAGAAGTGGGCCTAGGTCCTTTGGAATGTCCCAAACGACGCGAGCTTTGACGAAGCATCCAAGAAGAGAAGTGAGAAACAAACGCTTTAATAAATTTTTAATTTTTTTCGTGGATATGTTATGGGTCGTTGGGTTTGATCTATTGGCTTAAAAATTGGATATGCCATAACAACAAATAGCCACTTGATCCATATATATACGTCTAACCCTAAAAAAATTTCAACAAAATTGATCGAGAATTAGAGGCATATGGAGAGGATCAACATGAGGGCTAAAGTCGCAACATAAGGACTAGATTCACACATGTTTATTCTCGTTTTCCTCTTCTTCTTCCTCTTTGACAAATGATTTATTGTTGCTTCCAAAAAACAATCTCCAACCTGGGGGTGAGAATCAACAGAGCAACATCTTTTTTCATTCTCTTCCAAAAAAAAATTGATTCACTGCAGACAAGAATCAGCATTTCATTTCGAAACGATAGAAACGGTCAAAACATTTTCATTTCCAAGAATTTGAAATTCCGATGTTTTGAGGTGTTTCAAAATATTTCGAAATGTTTCTCAATTGCCACCTCGTCCTTTCTGTTAACTTGTTTTTAATATAGGCCATTTATTTCTTTTCAAGATTACGTTATATCCTGCTGGAAAACTCCAGCAGGATATAATCCATAAAATGTCCCTGTTGCTACTCCTATTTGCATCACAATATAAATTAAAACAAAAAGTGAGCTCAATATGCTAGAGCCCCATACTGCCCAAAGCACTAACACCATGCAGGGCACTAGCTTAATCATGTGATTATGTTAAAATATACACACACATAGACAAACACACTGCATCTATACACAATCTAATACGATGAATAACAGATATATTGACATGTGTGCTTGTACATACATAGTAATATAGATGGCAACCCACAAAGAAGCAACTCATCAAAGAGACCAGAAAATAGTAGGCTCAATAATGTATTCAGGCATAAGGATCACCAGTTTAATAGTATGATATTCCATCATACAAACATTTAAAAGGATTATCTAAAACATTAAACAGAGCACGAGCTTTAGTTTGAAATTTCGCTTGAAAACACAGCAATTTAAAACAACAAAGAGTAATAAAACCAAAACTCTATATGCTCCAATAGACTTCCAGCAGCATGATGTAAATTCAGCAATTCAACAAAAAGTAAGCATACATTTAGGTACCAAAACACATATACAAAAAAATACATGTAACACACTGTCCCAAACTCAAAATACCAATTCCGTGGTTTTCATAATTCGGCTCCCTTGGGGTTTCAAACCCTAAAATCTAAATTTCAAAATTTCTGGAAACAAGTTATATTCAATATAATACAGATGGATGAATGCAAGGGAAGAAGAGAGCTTACCGAAGAGAGAGAGAGAGAGATAGGTTGAGCCGGATCTGGGAAAGATATCAGAGGTTCCGATCTGTGATGTTTCACCAAAAGCAGGTACGAGAGAGAGAGAGAGAGAGCGCGCGATGATGAGAACGACGACGATATAGGCGTGGGCGCGTATGTGAGTATGTATGTGTATTGTTGATTTATACTGTTAACAATATATCCGTCTGATGACGGTGAAGTGATCGGGAAGGAAGAGAGAGAGAGAGAGAAAAAGAGAGAGAGCTATGCGTTCGAACTCAAACCCAAGGCCCAGTGCCCATGGCCCAACCCCCTCATTAAATAACTTTAAGTTTAAGGAATTTTTGTAGGCCAGTATATCGAGTGTGTTTGTTAACCTAAATTTAACATTGAAAATAAATATATTCAGCACTTATTAATTAAATTCGTTTGATAATTAAAATTTAAACTCTCTTAATATATTAAGTGTTCCTTAAAAATATGCTACAATATTAAGTAGGAGATCCCTTACTTAATTCTGAAAACTGAAAGCGCTCAATAAAATCATCTTTAATAATATTTACAATATGACAATTATACCCCGAAATATTTTACAATCCTATTAAAACTCTAATTAGTATTTTCTCCAAAACTCATAATCTATCTATTCTCCTTGTCGATTTTTTTTTCTTTCCCTTGTCTTCTGCAACATAAAATATACATACATAATTATAACTACACTACACACACAAATGCACACATTGCACAGGCACAGTTACACACAAACATATGCACTGCACACACATATAGTTACACACATGGACTGCACACACAGACATACATTCACGGCGCACACACATATTGTTAATGAAATTTAATTTATTGTATTTTTTCAATATTATTTGATTATTTATTAGTTATTGTTCTTTTTTTTTTATCATTAGTTATTGTTCACTTATTGTGTTATTCAATTTGTTATTGTTCATTTATTGTGTTATTCAGATGTTATTTATTTATTTATTTTGATCAAATATTTGTTAAATGTAGATTACAATATAATAATAGTGATTATGATTTATGTTATGACATAGTTTATAAATATTTTCAAATTAAAGATTGAAAGGGTAAAACTGAAAATTAATTTATTTTCATACGTCAGCTCTGTGTAGTTATTAAACAGTTTAGTTTAATTCAGTATTTAAATTTCAGTGGATATCAAACAGTCCACAAATTCAACATTCAGTTTTCAGACTTCAGCTTTCAGTTTTATCAAACATCACCATAATATAGAACTTAATTGTCTAAAAATCGTTCGGGTAAAATTATTTGTAAAGAGGTTCTTATTTTTTGTGAAAGTCAAATATACCCACGAGTAAAACCCAACCGGTGCAACCACATCATTTGGAAATTATTGGAACTCAAGTTTCATACCCATGAAATCTGGCCACTACGATATTCCGCGAAATATGGTGTTTGAAATTCAAACAAAAAATGTCATAAAATTTATGAGATTTCAACCAAATCAAAAACACAACCTCCCTAATTTTCTAAGAACCAAAAAAACTTTCGTCTGTGTATTGACCGTAAATATGGAGCATCATTGAAGTTTGACCGTCAACTTTTTCAACTGTGATCGCCGACAATGTTCAAGTAACTAATTATGGATTGATAAAACCATGTCACCGCAGGTGTATGAATAAAATGACTGTGTGTTAGACACAATGATTCATATGAATCAGTGTAAAATGGTAATGATACATCACAGTGTAACAACTTAATTAATATTTTAATTACTGACAAAAGATGTGTAATTACATTCTCTAATTCATACATAATCTAAATAATATGCATCACACAGTGTGATATCACATTGTTACGAGCATATCATTTTACTCATAGTGTAGGAATTAGGAAATGTAATTGGAATTTTTTTTTTCACAATGTGACAAATACAATAGTGTCTATTGTGTTGTTACACTATAATGTAACACTGTCATTCCTTAAAAGCAATATATGTGTTTGTCGGACTATAAATTTCATAGTTTGTAAAAACACAAACTTGTTGTCCCAGATTATTGTGATTTCCTCAAAACTGTTTTTTTTTTCGAAACTACGAATAAAATATGCAATTTGTGGGTGAACGAAATCTATGGATATCTTTTTTAGAATTTCAAATCCTTTGTTGAAACCATGCAAACTTTGCCCTTTTTTATAGAAACATGATCACCGTTGTATTCGCTATAATAAAAAAGGAAAATGCTATTTGGACCTAAAAATCTGACATAATGAAGTGGCTTCATAGGAATCATTGGATCAACACCAAGTTCCAATGTTTGATGGGGTCTACAGTGAATCTAAAGGTCACAGTGAATTAGGTCAGATTTTTATGTCAGATTTTTAAGTCCCAATAGCATTGCTCAATAAAAAATACAAACATGTAAAGAGATTTTCTCTCATCAAACGAGATAATTAAGGGAAACAATTTTAGCTAATTAATGGAGAGATTTTAGGCTAAAATTTAGGATCTATTACCAAAGTAGGGCAGTTTTTGAACTTTATTACCGAAGTACAGCCGTTTTTAACTTATTTACCAAACTACGGTTGTTTTTAAAAGCGGTATCAACAATTCCGATTTCAATTGAAAGCGCATTTACTAATTACGACTTCTCATAGAAAGCGGCATCAACAAGTACGACTTCTCAGGGAAAGCGGAATTAACAAATACGCTTTCTATTGGATTCAGTTCTGTTTTGAAACTGTAGGAAGGCGGCTTTTCCAATTCCGCTTTCATTAAAAGCGGTGATACCAAATTCGCTTTCATTAGAAGGCGGAATCAACAAGGCCGCTTTCTAATGAAAGCGTATTTGGTATCACCGCTTTTAATGAAAGCGGAATTGGCAAAGCCGCCTTCTAAGTTTTTTGTTTTTTTTATCCCCTTGGTGTAATATTATCCCCTTGGCAGATTCCACTTTCAGTAGTAATTTATTAAAATAATTTAACATACTTATTAGGTCAAAACATTATACAATCCCATTTTATTTAACATATTGGAAAATTAAATTATGATATCTCATTGCATAAAATAATAAATAAGAAAACATACTTAGTTAAAACAGTTTTATCAATTCCGCTTTGTAAGTGATATATCCCAACCAAAACGTTTTACAATCCCATTTTATTTAGCATATTGGAAAAATGAAGTATGATATCCCATTTCATAAACAATATAAATAATAAATAATAAAACATAGTTAGTAGTTCTATTAAACAATAAATAATAAAAATAAGTTTCACCAGATTTAATTTCCATAAATACTACCCATTCAAACAAAACCTTAAATCATAAAAATTATGAAACCCTATATGCTCATACTAATATTATCCAAAAAGAGAATTGCAATCTAACCACCCAATTCCTAGCAACAAACCCTAAACATATATAAAAAGATTTGATTTTAAGTCTTTTGTTGGAATAGGACAATAAGATTTTATTTTAAACGACATAATACATTAATGGTAGTCATAATATTTCTAATGAAGACCATATTTCCAGCAGCATAGGGGAGTGCCATGTAAGCAAAGAGTAGCTGGTAGAAATTTTGCACAATAATCATCATCACTAGATTCTTCAAAATCAGAAAGTTCATTGTCAGAAGACAATGATGGATCGGACAGTATTGCATTAATAGGCTGTACAGGGTTAGAATGTTCAATCTTAGCCTTTGTAATAAGGTGGAATCGATTTAGCCGTCGTTCCATCTGATCATTCTCAAGAGCCAGTGTTGCAATGATATCATGGTAGTTATCCGTACACCATTCCACATACATTTCAGCTGAACGTGTCTGTGGCACTCGCAATCCATGCCAACGACAATATACTTCAAGTCAACAGCGTTTGAAATAAGATTTCAACCAACTTGGTCCCGGTAGGTGATAATAAAACTCTAGAGGCGGAACAAAGGTTGCAGGTCCAATCATAACATGGCCGACTTCGGTGAAAGGGTTATGAATGTTGATTGGCTCATTCTTAAAAGAACGTAATTTTCCATACCATGTTACTCCAGTGGGATCTGTGTAATTACCGGGTTCTGGTGAACTGAATGAAGAAAATGTTTCATGATGGTTATGGTAGGTTGGGAATGAGTCATTGTTTGGTTGGCTTGAAGACCCATTTGATGACGTTGTTGACATTATATTGTATGTATGATTTTCACTGCAGCTGATGTTACTGTATGTAAACAGCAACAATGATAATTAGTAGACTGTGATATAGTAACGTGTGAACAATGAAATTGACTACACATTGATACAGTGATAAAGTGATGAGTGAACAATGATAGTGACATGACAATGATAAAGTGACGATTGAACAATGATAGCGACAACACAACCATAAATTATTGTGATTAATATGATGATATTGACATAACACTGACAAGTATGTACAAACAGTGTAGTTTTACATCACCATGGACGACTTATCACTGCTAGTTATGTGTTGCGTGCAGTGTTGAGTTAAATAAGAAGTGTTGCAGGTGTAGTCAAATCAACATATTTAAAAACATTATAGGCACAGTTGTCTAAACAGTTACTACGATTACCTCTACAATATCACTATAAATTGATTGGATGTGTTGCTTCTCTTACCATACCTATCATCTAAAAAAATGAGTTACAGTCCACGCGCAGTGTTTGAAACTATGGGATATCATTGGGCGTTAGAGGATGAATTTTTCTATCCTCTAAATCCTCGTTTACGTTTCGCACAAAGGTCAGTAAATAGGATGAGGGAGGAATGGCAATATCGTTTGAATGAGAGAGAAGTTTTGAGTGAAGATTTACGCATTTGTAACATACGCAGGCCTCGACAAATTGCCATTAACATGCCTATTGAAACACCACAAGAGTTGGAAGGCGCATTGTGGCGTATTCGTGCTGAAAACAACCGTATGGCAGTACGGCAAACTCGTTACAACCTGCGGCGAATTGCTGGCGACCGTGCTGCAGAAGGTTTGGTAGATGAAGCACGTATGTGTTTACAATTGTCTATGGAAGGCGGATGTGTTTCTGATGTTGAAATGTCGGACGAAGAAAATTTCTCATAATGAAGATTTAGTGATGATTAAACATTTAAGAATACAATGGTTTATCCGCAACGTGTTTTATTATTGTGTGTCGTTTGTTATAATCATGCTTAAATGTTTGTTATAATATGTTTGTACTACTGTGTTGCTGTAGTTTATCTGTATTGACAGTATGCATTGTCATAATGCATTGTCATTAGGTTATCTTTATCTGTATTGTCAGTATGCAGTGCTTAAATATAATGTACCGTTTGTTGTTTTATTTTATATTACTCATTGTAGTGGAGCATAATTGATTAAAGTATGTATTGTAAATCCTGACTTTAAACATAATGAATTTTAAAAAATTTCGGCAGAGTTTCCTTTAAAACTTTGTAATACCAAAATTATTTTTCCCTGTATGCACAATATCAAAACTGTAACAATCCCAAAAAAAACTACCATAGCAACACCCAACCACAAATACCACCACCAACACCCAACCACAAATACCACCACCATCACCCAAACCACGACTACAACCAACAACAAGCAACCACCAAATCACAAAAACCCCACCACACAACCAACAATAATACATACCAAGTAGTGTTAAATATACATGTAACAATAAATGTCTAAAAATGATAAAACATGATAAGTCTACGTGCCACAAGACGGCTTCTTCCTGAGCCGTGTCGGACGCCCATCCTGTAACTGTGATGGCTCGCCATTGCACACCTGTGACACCGGATCTCCGACTGGAATACTATCTACCCCTCTGCTTGTGCCGCTGCCTCTGCCTCGACCACCCCGTACTCTACCACCGCGGCCTCTAACACCACCATATCTGCCGCCTCGACCTCGACCTCGACCTCGTACTAATGATATCAGCTGGGCCAGGGGAGTCGTAGCACCGTGCTCTGACCTATGTACAACTGGGGGCGTAGTATGAAGTCCTATACCATGACCATGCGTCACAGCATCTAAAGGCTGGGATATATGAACATCTGTGGGAGGTGATGGACGCAGGCTGGGTAATGTGACTGCTGAAGTAGGTGATGTAAAAGTGGATAGTCCTGCCATGGGTGAAACAGGCGATGCATGGTGATCAGTAGGTATGAAGGTCTCGGGCAATGGTGATGGACGGGGTGTAGTATGTGGTGATGTCTGCTGCGGACTCGATGTGGATGGTGTATCTCCACGTACTACGGATGGTGTCTGCTGAGGCTCAGTAGGTGCTGATGTCCTCTCTGCTACACTCGTCTCTGGTACTGTGTCGCCACTGTCATCTACCCGAATATCTGGTCGGTGGCGTGGAGGTCTCTGTCGTCGTACAACAATACCATGCGGCCGGGGTGGTAAATCCGTCGGTGCACGTGGTGCAGTGGGTGGTATATGTAGCGGGTCGGTGTGGACCGCACGATGTAGACGATGGTCCTGTCCAACCGCCTCTAGGCAAGTGGATGTCAGCGAACGGGCTGTCTGTAGTGCCTGTCTATGGGCTGCGTCCGTACCATCCGCAAGGGCAGCATCTGCTATCTGGTGAATCTGAACAAGTGTATGACCCTGTAAATGTAAAACGCACATACATTAGGATGATATAATTTATGTATTAGTAAATACTGATTATAATAACAAATGCACTTAGCGATTATCTTACAAAAATGTCGAATATGCTACCCATCGGCTGGAATCCAATAGGTGGAGTATGTACTGGAGGGCCGATCAACCGTCGAGTGATACGGCTATACCACACCATATACGCATGAACACTCATATCGGTAACTGCTGCAGGTGCCTCCCCCGCAATAACATGATCTCGCCGGTGGGTCCACAGATCTACAGACGAATGATGTACAACACTCCAGTCATAACCACCTCTACCGCGTCGATCAGTAGCATGAAGATCCGACCCAGTGTCGCATGGCTGGGGGATATCCTGTCTAAATCCGAACTGGCGCATCACTCGATCAGGAAGATGCCACTCTACTAATGCAAAACATATAAGTGGTGCACGTGTCATCCACAAGTCGGTCCCAATAGTGCAATACGTCGGTAAGGCTGCTATGACCTCAGCACTATATGGCATCCAAACCATCTACAACAAAACAATTACTCAATTAACATGTAAGTGTAAAAACAGTATGACTTTTTAACATAGTGTACGTTGATGTACAAATTGAACCTGCTCATCGCGCATCTGGTCTAGCTGATCCCTATAATGTCTGAGCACGTGTCTGGGGCTGTGTACATACGATGTCATACGAACATTCCACCTGCAACTCATTATATTAATCATTTTGATCATTTGTGAAAAAATTTAATATTCATTGATGGTTACACACCTGCACCCCAACGGACCCCTAGGTAATAGGTCATGCTGGTCAGGCATCTCCTCCGCATCAGCGGGTACCTCTGCAGCAACCCCAGCATCATGTCCCTCAGGCACGTGAATAACATCGGGTCTATCTACCTCTGGTGCTTGATGAGGTAGTACTCTATCAGGACGGATATGCGTAAGCCGCTCCCAAGCCCACAACTATTACATTAAACGTAACTATTAATTAGTAGTAATTCATATGAACGTACTTTACAATTATATTTTAATGAAACACTACCTGTAAAAAAACTAGCGGTCCACCAATGTCGGATCCGTCTGGTGCTGTAGCGCGACACATCTCACGGTACAAGCACGCAAGAGCTGCACTACCCCAGCTCAATCTCCCAGATGCATCTAGGTCCTCAAGATGCTGTAAGTATATAAGTCCGACCTTGTTCTTCGACTTGTCTGGAAAAATGTATGCCCCGATGAGCAGCATAATATAGGCACGAGCATATCGATCAATGGTGATCGCATCAGCATCATCTCGGAGTGGCTCAGCACATATAGTAGCAAGAGTGGTCATCTTAAGTCGAGATCCAGTGAATGCTGTGTCCGGTGGTCTAATGCCTAGATGATGGTCACAGTAATCCTGCCACTCATGCACTGTGCGCTGTGTGTCAACACCGGTCACTGCATCACCGTCAATGGGTAGTCCGGAAAGTAGTGCCATGTCCTGCAGTGTAACTGTCGCCTCTCCTATGGGCAAATGAAAAGTATGTGTCTCCACCCTCCACCGCTCCACTAGTGCAGTGACCAAATGGTGGTCCAGCTGTATAAACCCAAGAGAGGCGATCCCATAAAATCCGGCAGTCATAACACGGCTCAATACCCTATGATCTGGTCGTCGTAAACGACGCATAGTAGCCTCTGCCCGACAGCACTTCAATGGTGCTAATTCCTTTAATGAATTACCAAAAAAAAAATAATTATAATGTACATACAATGGGTTCTAAGTATCTACATATGTAGTGTACGCATTAAATTACGTGCCTGTCCATCCCATATCTGAGTGGACCGATGTCGTGGCTGCAAGTATAATACTGCCGGGTCAACTGGGCCCGGATGTACTAAGTCACGCGCCTGCTGACGCTCCATACCTTAATACCATTAAATGACATTGCACGTAAATTGCTGTCGTTACAGTAATAAAAAAAAATAATTTCACTTGTAAAATAACAATTCATACATTCGATTAATCAGTATTGGACATTATGTAATACATGTCAATAGTAGAATACACGTTCTGCGTCAAAAGTACACTGATTATTCTTCGTTAGACATATAACCATCTGATATGTATTGTTCATTATTTAACACATTATTACGCTCTACATCAGATAAATCGCGTCCATATGCATTTTTCACCATGTCGTTTGCAATTTGAACCATATAATAGCGCTGCCTACGAACCAACATTAGATTATTCTCATTGCGAACTTGAGTAACTACTAGTTCGTAATCTTGTATGTTCTTCCTTTGCATCATTAGAGATCTTCGGCGTGGCACCGGTATACCAAGTACTCTTAATTCGTTGCTTAATTCGTTTGATTCAGTATAACGAAATGCCCATTCTCGTCTTAATCCTGCATAATACTCTTTTGGGTCAGTACATTTCTCTGATTTGTAATCATCCTTTCGCTCTGTCAAAATCCAAACCCTATGATTTCTGCGATTGTGCGCAACTATTGGACCTCGGGATGTAGACATATTGCAGTTGAATTATGTATCTGCAACAAGTACAAAATTTGAATACTCAATGAATGAAACATTGATGAATGTAATGACATAAACATAAATACATAACAATGTGAATATAGTTGAATTACATGAACATTGTTCATTTAATACTGCCGCACATTACATACACATCCACATTCATTTTCAATTGTGCACATCTTATGTAATTTTTGATGGGCATGTGCGTCGATCGTGCCCAGGTTGACCACACAATCTGCATTGATACGTACTACGACCCTGTCGTACGTCCATTTCATTTCGGATCCGAGTTGATTGGGGACGACCCTTCGTCCGTAGTAGATTTGGATTAGGACAGATTTTTGGACCACTTACCGCATCCCAATAGTCTACATGATGTAGTGGATGAAATTCACTGGCCCAAACGGCATCATGGGAAGCAACTGTGTATATCTCATCAACGTACTGCCACGGGTCTAAATGCCTCTTTGAAAAAAGCATCATTGCATAAGAGCATGGCATTTTATAGGTATTCCACTTACCACACGAACATGTGCGGTCTTTAATGTTTAGTACCTGTGCATTCCCTTTTTTTGTAACAACATATGCCTCACCGGTGGTACGGCTGAATGTGGTAACATTTTGACCAGCTTTTTTCATTGAAACATACGTCATCTTCTCTACCGCGTGAGGTGTAAAAACACACCCGCTATCTGATGCCGATCCACGCCTATCATTAAAATATTGAACAACTTTATAAAATATTGTTTCAACGCATGTCGTGATCGGTAAATGTCTTGCCTTTTTTAACACAAAGTTGAACACCTCAGAAATGTTGGTTGTCATGACTCCATGACGTCTTCCACCGTCATGTGCAAGTGCCCACTTCTCTTTTGGTATCTGATCAAGCCAATGAACGGCCGATGGGTTGATTTGTTGGATTTCCGCTTTAATCTTGTCATACTTGCGGATTTGATGAGCAGAGCCAGCATCCCATACTAGCTGTTTAAGATGGGAGTTATGAAACTTACTGTTGAAGTTACTTTGGATATGGCGTAAGCAATATCGATGGTATGCATACGGTGCTTGCCATCCGGAACCATGAGCAGACACTGATTGAATTATACCTTGATGACGGTCAGATAGAAGACATATGTCTGGACGGTCACCGACAACATCCTGTCTAAGTCTCCAAAGAAACCAACCCCATGTATCTATGCTTTCCTCATCGACGATTGCAAAGGCAAGAGGAAAAATCTGATGATTGCCATCGAGGCCCGTAGCAATTAACAACTTGCCCTTATATTTCCCGTACAAGAATGTGGCATCGATACTTATCAGTGGACGACAGTGTCGAAAACCGTCAATACACGGTTTAAATGCCCAAAATACTCTGTCAAATACGGGAGTCCCATTTCCAAGGTCGGCCGCCTGCCATCTGACTATTGTCCCTTCATTAAACTTTTGCAGTGCAGCAAGGAATTTCAGCAAAAGACTATATGATTCATCCCAATCACCAAAAATCATTGCTAGGGCAGTTTGTTTTGCTTTCCATGCTTTACGATACGATATATCGTACTTATACACAATGACAATGTGTTTTATTATCAAAACAACATTCAGAGATGGATCTGCCTTGACGAGGTCTTGTATTCTGCGTGCAACGAATTGGGAATCTAATTGCAGATGGTCCAGCGTTGCTGATACATGCACACAAGTGTGTGGCCCTTCATATTTGGTAATTTGGAAAAGCCCGTGCGTTTTCTTTTGAATAGCTCGAAGCCTCCACTTGCACCCAGAATGATACTTTTTACACCGCACAGCCAATAACTTTTTTTCGCTCTCAACAACCTCGAATTCAACATGATTGTTGATTGAATAAATCTTCACTGCATCTTGCAATTCCGGTTTACCCTTAAAGATTAGACCGATGGATAACTCAGGCCGATCAGGATCCCACAATGGAGCTCTTGTTTGACTGTTGGGGGCAGAGATATGGGGAAGTTCATCATTGGTGAAGAAGGCTGACGATGGCTCATGCATAGGACGCATGTCTTCCGGTATGAGTGATGGGCTACTTTCGTCAGCCTCATCATTATGGTTTTCCACATCGTCCATCAATGTAATCTCTTCGACCTCGTCGTCTGTGACTTCCGGACGATCAACCGCACGCATTGCATTGGTTGCCAACAAATCAGCGTCTGAATGAACCAAATTTTGAATTATTTCAGTCCTTGATTGACCTTGACATGGGATACCAACATTGGAAGAAGATGTGGTGTATCCCAAATACATCGACGTATGCGTACTAGGGCCTATGTGCATTTCTGGCACATAAGGCTCAGCCGGCAGAATTCCATGGACCGAATTATACTCTGTTGTACAAGTATCGTCCACCATAACGCCGTCCGCAGCATGACTACTCCCAGCAACATAGTAAGAGTTATCAACCCCTGTAACTGTGGGACACGGATTGATACTCTCCTGTGTAAGCAATTCGATATACGAGCCATACTCATTCATCAGTGGCTGCGGAAACGGTTGGATGGGCTCTGCCTGTATGTACAAGGCAATACTAGTCAGTGCTGGGTTCTCAAGTACAACATCTACCATCGCTGCGACACCGGCATCATTTTTAATTTCAAATTGCATATACTGTTGCATTCAATCCCCCAAAAATGTTGGAAACCGACATATTAGTTGTAGTCGTGACGTTGTACTGTCCAACTGCATTATTGTGTACAACTTGGTGCATAATTCTTCATATGTTGTTCCTTGTTTTAACTTTATACAATCTTGAGGATTTCCGTTGTACGATAAACAACCTTCATCGTAGATAATATAACCTCCCCAATAGCACATTACTGTGGCGCGTCTCCTCGACATTTTATACCTTCAATATACAATATACTATCAAATAATTGAATATATTTGATTTACTATATCCTAAATTTCTAAAGTTTAATTTTTCAATGCACAATCTGAAATAGTCCGCGATAAATTCATCATTATTTTGTCGACTATGCAAGTTTAGTTTAGATGTAGAGAGAGATAGAGCAAATCAATTCACATTATAGAGCGGGACAATATAGAGATCAAAAACAATAAATTTAGGCTGAAAAAATTAAAATTATTTATATTTTTTTTGTTTCAATAAGACAGGTCGTTGATTAATTTTTACATGAAGATGTGTCAGTGAGATTATCCAATAAAATTATTATAGCTCTAACTGTTAAACTTTTATTGAGACTCTATCCCATTATAACAAATTAGGTTAAATTTTTAAGACTCAATAATAATTTTAAAAACAATATTATTGCAAGAAATAATTTGCAAATCGGGATAATTTGGATAAATGAGGGAGGAGAGGAGAGAGAATAGGAGGTCTCTTTTTTTTTTTGGGTGGTGGTGGTGGTTTGATTTATTTAATACCTTTTTTCTAGCAACACGCAATGCCTACTTAAGAAGGGTGGTTGTTAAAAAAAAGGTTACTCAAAACATCTTGACTGTGTTAATAGAGTTGTATGCCTCTTATCTCTTTCTCTCTTTAATTTATATATGTTGCCTTTACTAAGGAAGGAAGGAAGAATCCATCAAGTTGAAGAGAAGTTTTCTGCAGTTTCTAGGTGAGCCCCACCTTATTAATTTATGTAGGCTAGATCTTACCCTTTCATATTTTCTACATTACCCCCCATTCTGTCTATATATTGATGTGTATCCATGCAAACCAACCATCAAAACCTTCTCTTCTCACCAATCAGCTTCTCTTCTCTCTACACTTCTGTAACTCTCTTGCATTCCAAACCAGTAAAGAGTTTCTCTATAGCTCTTTTCTGCAATCTTAGGGCCCGTTTGGTAACAAGGGGTTTCTGTTTTTTTCTGTTTTTGTTTTCATTTTTTGCTAAAAAAAAAAACAATAACACGTTTGGAGTGTGTTTTTATTTTTTTTTTGGTTGGTCAGTTTTGTAAACAACCCCGAATTTTAAAAACATCAAAAGAGGTGCTTTTGAAAACACGGCAAAACGGAAACACGCGCGCCCCTTTAAACCATTTAATGAGGTCTAGCCTTCGAACTCCATTAGCAGCAAAAAAAGGATTTTTTTTCATTCCCACTATAAAAGAATTTTTTTACTCCTTTTTGCTCCTGTCGTTCATCTCTCTCACTCTCACTCTCTCTCTCTCGTTCATCTCTCTCACGAGGCAGCCACAAAAGAGCTCCGAAGGAGCGACAAAGAGCCAGCCATCACACACTCTCTCTCTCTCTCTCGCCCTTCTCTGGTGGGTTTCAGTGGGTTTCAGTGCTGGAGGTGGGGGTAGGGGTGGGGGTGGGGGTGGGGTTTCGGTGGTGGTGGGGCTGGATTGGGGGGTGGGTTTCGGTTGTTGTGGCAGTGGATTGGGGGTGGGTTTTCGGTTGGTTTCAGTGGTGGAGGTGGGGGTAGGGGTGGGGGTGGGGTTTCGGTGGTGGTGGGGCTGGATTGGGGGTTGGGTTTCGGTTGTTGTGGCAGTGGATTGGGGGTGGGTTTTCGGTTGGTTTCAGTGGTGGAGGTGGGGGTAGGGGTGGGGGTGGGGTTTCGGTGGTGGTGGGGCTGGATTGGGGGGTGGGTTTCGGTGGTTGTGGCAGTGGATTGGGGGTGGGTTTTCGGTTGGTTTCAGTGGTGGAGGTGGGGGTAGGGGTGGGGTGGGGTTTCGGTGGTGGTGGGGCTGGATTGGGGGGTGGGTTTCGGTGGTTGTGGCAGTGTATTAGGGGTGGGTTTCGGTTGGTTTCAGTGGTGGTTGGGTGGTGGTTTGGTGTAGTGGGGTTGGGTGGTGGTTTTGGGTGGTCAGTGGTGTTGATTGGTGGGGTTTGGGTGGTGATTTTTTGGTATAATACCAAACAAGTTTTTTATTTTTGATTTCACAAATTTTAAAATATAAATGACTACCAAATATGTTTTATATTTTTAATTTTTATCACACAAAAAACAAAATTTTGTTCTGTTTTTTTTATAAAAAAAAACATAAAAACGAAAACGTTACCAAACGCACCCTTAGTGTTAGAAATCTAGCTAGTGTTGTGTTCATTAGAATCATCAAGTACAAGACCTGAGAGAGAAAAATGGGAGTTGCTGGCACCTTGGAGTACTTGTTCCTTCTCTCTCATGCCTTCATTTCTCATAGTCTGGGTAATATATATGCATATACATGCATATGGATTTGGATTATACATATAGTTAACCTACTTATGTTGGTTATCTTTTGTATATGTAAAGGTGAATCTATGACTCGATACGGTGAATTTACACCAAAGTAAAGTTACTTATATACACATTTTTTAGTAAAAATTTTGGTATGCATAGTATTTTCCATCTATGTAATATGTATGTATGTACAGGTGCATAGTTGACATACTTTGTTAGTAAACTTGTCTATATCATTGGGGTTGCAGGAGTGATATCTGTGGATGTGGACTTGAAGCAACAAAAAGCCACAGTAACAGGGTACGTTGAAGCCAAAAAAGTGTTGCAGGCAGCTCAGTCAACTGGGAAATGGAGTAGTAAAGACTAATCTCAGTAAATAATGGTAGGTGTTGCTTTATAAAATGTTAGGTGTTGGTTTATAAAAAATTCTGTGTACTTAATACCTTCTAACCCTTAGATCCAAGTCATATGGTATAATGTACTTAATCCTTCCTAACCCTTAGTTCACCAAACACAGATTATTGTAGGTGCAAACATTGATGCTTCAATTAGAGTCACAAAGCAAGAAAAGCAAACACAGTAATATTCTTAAGCAGTAGCAATGTATTTCTGGTATGACTGGTATGGTCCAAAGCTGGTTATGCAGCCCCTGAATATGTAATGACTGGTATGACTGGTATGGTCCAAAGCTGGGCCGCAAGTTTATGAAACTCATGTATCAACTCGAGTAATGGGTACCTATGGTTATGCAGCCCCTGAATATGTAATGACTGGTATGACTGGTATGGTCCATTCATTAATTTACAAAGGAAGCTATAATCTCAATCAGACCAGAGCCAACATTCAGAACAAGGAAGTTACTAAAATGAAGATTATTTCCAGACGAAAATCATTTTCACAATCTGTTTTTTTTAATTGTAGAAACACTAGTGTCTATTCATGTGTAGACATGCTGTGCATGTACCTGTGTTCCCCATACAAAGTCATTCTACACTGCTGTTGGCATATATTTCTGGATATTATATCTATGACAATATTCTGTTTGGTTAAAATATTTTGCTGTCATCCTTGAGCAAAACTGAGTTGTTTGTTTCATGTCACTTTGTGCACACACATTCACTGAGTACCAATGTATTTCTCACTATATGTGACTGTCAATATTAATTGAAGCAAAGACAATGTAATACAAAAACAGATCAGTATTCCTAATGCATAAAAAATGAATTTAATCCATAAATTTAATACAAAAACAGAACAGATCAGTAAATATATTGCATGGATGCAGTTCAAATTATATTTCTGAATAAAATTCAATCCTCAAAATACCTTCACACAGAAAATTACAGAAGTAAGAATGCACTTGCAGATTTCTGATGCAGTAACACTTGGGGATTTCTGATGCAGTAAGGATGCAGTTAGGATGTCTGAATTCAGGATGCAGTCAGGATGTCTGCATTCAACACTGATTGAGATTGGGCAATGGGGATCTGTTATTGAGTTACAGTTGGGGAGATTTTTTGAGTTAGACTTGGGGATTTCTGAATTCAAGCGAGATGGGGATTGGGCAATGTGGATATGTTTCTACACTTACTACTTTCCTGAATTAGAGAGTCAATTGAAGCATACCTGCTTATATAGAATGCCTTCTGTTCACCACGTGAAGCCTCTCTTCTCCTTGCTGCAGGCCTAGGCCAACAGATGTCCACCAGTCCACTGCAAGATTTGACAAAAGAGGAAAGTAAGCTAGGCCTATTAAGAAGAAGACACACTGCAATTAGGGGTCAAAAGCAAGTCAGGCGAATCTCACGCTTCGAATCTTGCAGCAGAGCAATTGTCTTCTTCGTAGAACCTTAGGGCACGGGTCAGTTAGGGTTTAATAGGTGAGCGTAGGGGAGGCCAAAGCAAAAATCAGAGGAAATGAGGGGGCCTGGTGGGAGAACATATGGAGATGGGAATCACAGCACTTGGAGATGGAAGCATAGAGAGATGGAATCTCTGCGTTCGAATGAGAGACAGCAGATAGGAGAGAGAGGGAAACTTCAAATAACAGAAATATATACATATATAAAGCGTGTTTATAGAATACGCTTCATTTAATTTGGCTATCAATTTAACGAAGTAGTCGGTGTCACCAAATACGCTTTCAGTTGAAAGCGTCTTTACTGATTACGCGTTCTATGAAATCGTATTTGGCAAGACCGCTTTCTATTGAAAGCGTATTTTGCAAACCCGCTTTCCTTTAATATCACACCTCACCTGATCACCGTAGAAAGCGTATTTGTTAATTCCGCTTTCCCTGAGAAGTCGTACTTGTTGATGCCGCTTTCTATGAGAAGTCGTAATTAGTAAATGCGCTTTCAATTGAAATCGGAATTGTTGATACCGCTTTTAAAAACAACCGTAGTTTGGTAAATAAGTTAAAAACGGCTGTACTTCGGTAAAAAAGTTCAAAAACTGCCCTACTTTGGTAATAGATCCCTAAAATTTACAGCTAATAGAGGGAAAAGAATTCTAGATAGAGTCAATTACATACAAACGTAAGAAAAAGAAATTATAGCTATGTGAGAGAGATTTTAGGAAAGGGAATTAACACTAGCCATTGAGGTAGAATAAGATGATATACAGTTAAAAATCAAATATACTGATATTCTAATATAGGAAACCGTTGATTTAATAAAATAAGTCTCATGAAAAAAGCAACTGTCAAACTAAACAGACCATGAATTATGGAAAAATGGTATTTCGGTAATGGAAATTTTTTTAAAACTGTCATTGTATATCTAGACACAATACATTTCTAACTAATAGTACTTATCTAGAATACATTTTTATCAAGATATTTTTTTCACAAATAAGTAGTTTAGATGATACTTATCCACAATTTTTTCATAAATGTAATAATCGCATTCAACCCTGTCTATACTAAACTCAATCGAGCTTCAATTGAGTCCTTATTCGAACTACTTTGAAAATTGAATGCATAATTTAACAAAGACCCTCTCCTCTCACAACAAAAGGCTCCACAACACGTTTGAGAGCTTTTAGATCCGGTCCTAAAACGCTCATTCTCATTTTTTGGTAGTACGAGGGGAGAACAAAATCATATTTGACAGTGATTCTTTAGATCGGTCATAGATTCTCGACCTTGTTGTTTTGTTATCATTTGAGTTGACTTCTCTAGTTTCCATTCCCCATTTGTTTCTATCAGAGTCGTGAGACTTGGAAACTTCCAATAAACCTTTCGTTAAGCAATTTGTTGCACGTGTTATCTTACAAGTGTTTCATGTCATGTAAGAATGGTATACATTTGTCATTGGTCTTATACTCTTATTTGTGAGGGTATTTCTTTACTTCTAATTTGGATATTTTAGTTATGAACAATAAACTCTATAGTGAAAGAGAATAAATTTTTCTTTGACATCTTATTTTTTAATCACCATGGATAAAGTCGGCTCAAGCGCATTATTTTCTTGTCTGTTTGAACAATTTTCAGAGAAAAGTTTATAAAGAATAAGTGACAGCTGATTACTTGGAGCAGGAAGATCGTTGTGCGTCCAAAACTCAACGAAAAACAAAAAAGGTAATAATAGAAACATAATGACTCGGAATTGATTGAGACCAATGGTGTTTGATCCAGATCAGACCAACGATCAAAACTCACCGCTTTGCTATGGGCTCCTTCAGTTTTGAGTCGAATTACATCATTTAGCCCATCAAAACCCTATTTTTGTCGTTTTAAAAAAGAATTCAGAAATCAATAACGAATTATAGGAGATTCCGAATTCAGTGTCATCAGTTTTGTTAGACTCCAGACGACATGTGCTTTTATATTAATTAGTTAGATTGTAATTTTTTATTTTTGATAATTTTCTTATAATTAGAAATTTTACCTCAATTATGGAGATAAGTAGGGTTTTGGTCATTCCTATATATATCCATTATATAATACGAATTATGCATTGAATAATATACATTTTTCAAATATATTCTCTTGTTACCTTATCTGTGGATTCAAAATACATTTATTTTATACACTTAGAATCGTAGTTTACTTTGTGTTTCATTGTTCCGCTGCATTAAAAGTGAGTAAAGAATGATGGAACTCACTTTAGCGTACACTATCAAAGTCGGAAATCTATTCGACATTATAGAGGTAAAGGGTCCGGTAAGAGATTAAAGCAGACAGAAAGAGATTCGATAGGAAAATCGTTTCAATCCAATCCATTATTGGGGTCAAATAAAGAGAAAAAGGAATATGTCAATGACCTAGCACGATAAAATACTTTACGAGAGAATGTAATGTCACATTTTTTGGGCTATATAACAATGTTTTTAGTTTACTAAGGACGTCAACTTATTTGTTTTTTTATTTTTGCTCGGTGGAAATAAAATTCTTTTCATCAGGATTCTTTCAAATAGAAAATCAGCCATAATGAGGCATAGGGGTTACATCCCATATGAAAGTTAATAGTATGCCACTTTTATGAATAGCTCGTAATGTTGTGTTTCTTCTGAGATCAAGACCTTTTTATCGTAAGTGTTGCTTCGGTTTCAATTGACACATTCTGCTAATTTTAGATGTTAAATAACACATATTCAACCCTTCCAATCTCACATATTTGAATCTGTGTCATTTAACATCTAAAATTAATGAAATGTGTCAATTAATATCAATTACACAATTCAATAGGTAAATTGGGATAAATAAAAATTTAGATTGCAATTTAACACAAAGGTCATAGTTTAAGTGACATTTATGAATTTTACCATTAACTTTATTTTGCTCCATCAATAGTTATATTTATATTAAAATATCATTTTAACCACAAAACTGCAGTATTTCTCTCATCTCTAAAATTTTACACCAGGCCCACTTGTCGCTCGTGAAAATGTTAAGTCCAAATGAATTGAAGTCATTGAAAATTAAAGACATTCCATTGCATACAATGCCCCCTCTCTATACAAGTGTTACATGTTTTTGTGATAATTAAAAGTAAATCAAGTACCATTTGTCATACTTTTTTAAGCAAACAAGAATTTATAAATAAATAATGAATTTTTTTCATCCACTCCCCCTATAGTTAGGTTTAAATTCAATAACATTCTCTCTTGATTTTGAAATTTTATTGTACCATTTTCTAGTTTGTAGTGTAGAATCATTGACATCCCTTAACAGTAACTTCTATCGTCAACACTAGAAAAAGTGTACGATTTGACTACCTATTCTTTAAAAATTCCAAACTTACCATTTATTATGTTAATAGACTAAAATGCCTTCAACCTTTTACCCTATTATATATGCCCTAAGCCACCAAAAAACGGTCTTAACACTTAAATTTTATCAAATTAGTATTCACATTCATCAAAATTGTATTTAATTCATCTAATTAACATTCAATTTAATTAAACTAATACCAAATTAATATTTAATTTCATACAATTAATACCAAATTTAATCAAATTAACAATCAATTTTATTAATTTAACATTCAGTTTTATTATATCAACATTAAATTCCATCAAATTTTACCAAATTAACGTGAAATTTATCAAATTTAAATATTATTTGATAAAATTTAATATTTTTTTAATAAATTTGATCTTAATTTGATAAATTTAAATATTAAATTTGGCGTTAATTTGGTGTTAAATTAAAGAAAGAATATTAATTTGATAAGGTTAAATGTTAAATTAATAGAATTTAATATTCTATTTAATAAAATTAATTCAGTATTAATTGATAAAATTAAAAGTGAATTTGGTGTTGATTTGATGAAATTAAATAGTAATTTAGTGTTAAATTAAAGAAAAAGTATTAATTTGATGAAATGAAGCATTAAATTAATGTAACTGAATATTAATTGGATTAAATTAAATATCAATTTTGTGTTAATTTGATGAGATTGAATGTTAATTTAGTTTAAATTAAAGAAAGGACATTAATTTGATAAAATTAAATTTTAAATTGATAAACCTTAAAGATAATATAATAGAACTAAAAAAGAGTATAGTGAAATTTCAAAATTGGGAGGGGGGTCATTGAAGTTATATGAGTCAATATTTAGATAAATAAATATTTTATATTGGCAAATTTATAGATTTGGTATGGGTATAAACATAAAAGTGTTACTTTCATCACTGCCATTATGGGACAAATCTTGATAAGGCGTGTCAGTGAAGTTTTAGAAACGAAAAAGGGTGTTAGTAAAATTTCAGAAACGAAAAGGGGTGTCATTGAATTTAGGTTTATCTAAGGGGATGTGGATGAAAATTTCCCATAAATAATTATTGGATTCTGCAAGATTGGTCGGCTCAGAGTTCGAGGGGGTAGTCGGTACAAGTTTGGACACCTGCAGCAGAAAAAAAAAACTATAAATGCCCTTAAAATAAACATCTCTCTATTTTAGAGAGCATTTTTTTGTTAAATAAAGAACCTATATTATGAAAAACTAAAATAGAGACGGGCATTTTTTTAACAACTTCAGTATGACGTTCTATTCTAGTAGAAAAATAACAATATAGTAAAAGCATTTAATAAAAACTGTATATTTACCATATTTTTATTTATTAATGATAGATAGAGAGTGAGTTTAGTTGTCCAAATATAGAGAGTCAAATTAGATTTTTTATTTTAGCTAAGTTTAAATCATGAGCATTTTTCAAATTTCGGTGTAGAGAGTGACATTGACATATGTGAGCAGGTTATATTTCATGTGGCAGCAAATCAAGATATAGATCTTAAAGTTGAGGCTTAGAGAGTGTCTTTGTAGTTTTAGATTTCTGATTTTGATGATTCGATAATATTCATGAATGTTTCTTTAATTAGTTAGTTGGAGGATAATTATTCTAGTTTTACATGTAACCTAAATGAGTTATTTATGTTTGATTTGAGATTTTGTTTAGTTAGTTATTGGATTATGAATGGTCGTGTTTATTTATTGATTTATTTTAGTTATGCTCTCATGGTTAATGGTTTGTAGTTTAATTCATGCCTATTGTTGAAATTGAGGTGTGACAAGCAACCATCGCCCTCCCACCTTTCTCTCATTGTTCGAGCGGTCATTCACGAATTTGTGTTTTTTTGGTCCTTAAGATAAACTCTATTTTGAGCATATAAATAGAGGGTGTCTTTCTTATGCTAGAGTAAGCCTCTTAAGAGCATTTTTTGCGAATCAAAAAACTTTGTGAGCTTGTGAGCAACCTTTTTTTTGGTGGGGGGGGGGGGGGGGAGGGGAGGGGAGAGGAGGGGAAAAGGGGGCTTGAACCCTTTACCTCAAGAAGACAGAGTTTTTACAAGACAAGGAGTACCATCGGACTAAAAGCTCGTTGGTTTGTGAGCAACTTTAGATCACTAAATCCAAAGGCTAAACTCATCTCATGATTCCTATCCAACCTCATACCTTGGAGAATAATAACTTGCTCGGTTCTTCTAAACCCACTTGAAGAGTATGCACACTAAGAATCTTGGGTGTGTCCTAGGAGTGCTCGAGACCTAATTAAACTGTACGGTGGAGAGTTCAAGTATAGCTATCCACGACAGCGATGGATGTATCCGGTGAAGAGATCTATTGAAGGAAATGAGTATCTAACTATGATATTGGTTGAGGTATAAAACAAGCTACTATGATTAGACACTCCTTAATAGCTTAGTATGGTTGACCTCAAAAAGTGGGTTAAATAACAAAGATTTCCCAAGCGTAGGAAGATTATCACGTTGTAATTTGGTAGATTACCAAGGTCATCTCCTCGATGAAAACGAGTGGTTCAAAAAGTGATAGACAATTAAAAGTAAAAACTTTGAATTTTTGGAAGATTGGTTGAAGGAACTATTAACCAAGAAATAACAATTAAGGAAAATGCAGGTTAATCGGCAAAATTCATCTCACAATAAATAAATATTTTGACCCAAATTTATGACTTACTCAAGATTGTACTCAAGCGCACTCAAGCGAAAAATATTCAATTAACACCCCATTGAAAATAACAATTGTCTATTTAAGTTAATTGACCTAATTTTGAAAAAATTATATTTACATTGATTTGAATGATTCCAAGAATAATTCGTACCAGATTTAACTATCTACGGGTAAGTAAGAAGATATACATATCGAATGTGTTTTCAACTTTAATCATTCAAACAACCAAATAACTTATTCTTTGGAAAAAAAAACCTCTAAGTAGGTTAAAATCCGCCATTCATGGATGAGATTCTCTCATCCGATAAAACCAAAAATGACTATTCACTCATTAGAAATTGAAAACAAAAGCAATTGAAGAAAATATAATTGTAATTAAACAAAAAATAAACTTAAATTGAAATTGCAAGTAAAAAAATTTATCTTGAATTAAATCACACTTAATGTAGATCGTTCACAAAAGACAATTGAAAGTAATCGCTTTGCAAGAATTAAAGAACTAGAAAT
The DNA here is from genome assembly GCA_951799425.1 of Ilex aquifolium. NCBI lineage: Eukaryota > Viridiplantae > Streptophyta > Magnoliopsida > Aquifoliales > Aquifoliaceae > Ilex > Ilex aquifolium. The sequence continues at coordinate 24,867,140 of OX637404.1, forward strand.
AGAATAGAGCTTGTAATTAAAAATAATGGAGAAAACTCTTGAAAAAAGAAAACCCTAATTCTAAAAAAAAAATTTGCTATTAAAAAAGGGGTGGGGGTAAAGAGAGCGCAAAAAAACCACCCCGATAGGCCGTCATTTATTAGATCATGTGACCTTTGACAGCGCTCGTTACTCCTCTCAGAAACGAACCTAGTTAGACTAGCATAGCGGTAAAGCACCGAGCCTCATGTGGACTTCAAGATTTGAATCTCTAACCTCAGGGTGAGAAGTTCGTCTGGTACCCTACTGAACCACTCTACTCAGTTGTCGTCAATTCTAAACTTAGGAGAAGAAAAAAACGTCTAAGAGAGAGAGAGAGAGTTCTCCAATAACAATAAGAGCAGTGCATTACAACAAATTCCTCGAAGTCATATGTGACAACTCACAACGCAAAGGATAATTTTTTTCCGTGATGACTGATGATAACTCAAACCAATACTCACAATCAAAAATTAATATTTTGATATAAATATTAAAAAATTATTTTTGGGTATTATAACTAAACCGTAGAATGAAACATGAGAGAAGAGGGTGCAAACTGAAAAGAAAATTGACACAGAACCAATGTATACATACCTAAAACCCACATAAGCTACTGACCATAGGTAGCCATAGATGTTTTCATACAGGTCTTTCATTAATCAAAACATGGTCAAAGAAGCTCTAGAAACAGGCTTGCTTTGGGATGGAGGCCAGCATCCTTAAGAGTGGTTCCCATCGTCTGTACATCGTAGGTTTTTCTAGGGAAGCTCGATACCAATCTGTAACTTCCAACTCCAGTCAAGCCCAGTGAATCAATGTATCTGTAAATTGCCGAAACTTTGTCTGTGCATAAGAAGCTTTGCTCCTTCCTTTCACCAGTTGGGAACCGTATTTGAATCTGCAACAACAATGTCATCATCATTTTGGAAAGTTACGACCATGTTGCACCCACTAGTATCTTTAAGCCTGTGACAAACTCGCCGTGTCGTATTTTTAAAAGTTTTTGTCCATATTAATTTTTTTTTAACTCATATCCGATTCATTTCCAGTTGTGTTACAGTGATTAGTTTCATTCCGGATCCATTAACTATTAATAGATTTAGCAATTTTAGACACAATATAGAAATCAACATAAAATCGACATGACAGACGTGTTTGGATTTAGCCATGGTGGGTTTGGTGGTAAATAGATAAACTAACCAAACCCATAAAATAAATAGGATCGACATGAATATGATCAAGCCCGACTTATATATGATACAAATACGACATGACCTGAATATGATCATACACAATTAATGAATGAGTTGAAAAATTTTGCATTAACATGTCTAACATGTTTTAGAAACACGACATGGACCCGACCCAATCTATTGAGAGACCTAATTGTCGAGTGTCAAGGCTAAACTCGTACCCGCGACATTGGTTGGTTTCCTACTATATTTGGGGGAATGTTGGTGTTAAGAATTACCCTATACCAAAAATTGGATACATTGCAATACCTTGGTGACCTGAACATCCTTTCCTTTGCTTGCAATATCTTTCTGTGGAGTTTCTCTAGCAGTGGTTCCCTCTCTTACCGGACCATCTTGCTTTTGTATAGGATTTTGTTTAAACTTTTCATCTTTTGTGACATTTGAAGCTTTCTTTTGAACTCTTTCTTCTGAAGTTGCATTCTTGAGCCTATCTTTTTCCTGGAAGGAGGCAAAAATTTTGTTCAATGCCAACAAACTTAAAGCATGGAAAATAATAGAATCCGTTTCACCTTATCTATTTGTAGAGCTGCAAGATATGCAGTGTCTTGTTCTTCCCTTAACCGGCGATCGGCTCTTCTCTTCTCTTCCTCCTTGGCCCATGCACCACCAAATGCTGATCCTTGCTCCTCCATTGTCCTCTGTAGTATCTCCACCAATTCAGCTGGGGTAACTGGCCCTTCCATCTATACAAGAGAAGGCTAGCAAGAGACCTTAGGATCACATTAATAACTCCTACTTGGTCAAGTACAAAATTTTATGATCATTTTATCATTCTGCCCTTTTAATTTCCATAAAACAATTTAGATTGTACTTCCCAACAAAAAAATTAGGGTAAAATATATACATTTTTAGTCTTCAAAGTATGCGTATAGTGTCTATTTGGTCCCCAATCTTCCAATTGTGTATGTTTGGTTTCTCAGATTCCTAATTTGTATCTATGTGGTCCAATTCCAAATGTTCGTCAAAAAATCGTTAACGCCTCTGGTCACGCGTCAATCACTTGGGACCAAATAGACACAAATTAGGAACCACGTGATTGACGCGTGATCAGAACCGTCACGATTTTTTGACAAACGTTTGGGATTGGACTACTTATATACAAATTAAGAACTTTAAGAAGTAAATAGACACAATTGGAAGATTATGGACCAAATAGATACTAAACACATATTTTGGAGATTAAAAGTATATTTTACCCAAAAAAATTATTTCGACGGTACAAAATCCTTAAAAATCGTTTCCAAAAAAATTGCAAATCATTGTTTTAACTTCTTCATTTTTTTTTTTGGGGGGGGGGGGGGTGGTGGTTAGTGGTTGTGGTTGATTTACAAATAAAGCTACATTACATGGTCAAAATTAATTCTAGAACTGATCAAAGTTTCCTTCCTGGATGAGCAACCTATATCCCCCTTGATGTGATATTCCCAAAAAAAGTTTGACTTCTGCCCGTGAATTAGGGGTTACTATTTTACAATGTCAATTTACAGCTTTCATCTCTATGGTGCAATTTTAAAGCATTAATCTATTGATTGCAAGGATTTTAAGTTGATCGATAGGACCCAGACCTAAACTAATCATGCTGAGAAGGCAATGGGTTTATGTTGTTTTTCATAGGTATGATTCAAAGTATCGACAGATATTGATGTAGGCTCAAGTGCTAGGTCCCAATGTCCTCCGAGTCGATGACTTACCCTAAACTATTTTGAGGGGGAAGGGTGCCAGGTGTATATACATGTTGAGAGTTTAGAATTCCTAATTCCTGCTCACCTGTTGCAGCACTGCTAAGTTGTCACCGGAAACTGGAGCCACCACCGCACAAAAAGGGAAGCTGGCCGGCCGGAGCATGGTAGCCATCTGCAAACCCTCTCCTTTATCTGAAAGTCCACCCCAGCAAACAAAGTTTGCATCAAGAAACTGTATAACCACCTCTGAACACAAGGTCTCCCTACAGAAAGAGGGTGTGAATGGGTGTTCTGGTGCATGAAGGTACATGAACACACACTTTCTCTCATCTTGAGCCATCTTAAGAGCTTCCATGAACCGGCAAGCGTAGAAGAAAGGGTGCATGGCTCCATAATTCTGCTCAAAATTCGCGAGAAAGGCGAACTCTTCCTGAACCATTACTGGCTCTGGTAGTTGTGGTAGAGGAAAATTTGAAGGCAAATGTTGTTGGTTTCTTCTTCCTCCTACTCCTAATCTCATCAAGTCTATTCCTTGATCCATTACTCTTGAAAATCCTCCTAAAATGCTCCGAGGGAGGCTCACCATTCGACGAACAATGCCATTGCAAGAGGCCTCCACCCTTTCTCTTCCATTTCCCCTCATCATTGATGACATTGTCTGGTTGTTTTTCAAGAGTGGCTTAGCAGTGAACTGAAAAATAAACCAAGGTAGCTTAGTGTAGTGACAAGAGACCCTAGTGTAAAATGAAGCTGTCGGCAATCCTTATGGGCAATGCAAAAAAGTGATGATGTTCAACAAGTTTTACAATTTTGGCTCGAATAACAAGACCCAATAATAGTGTACGACATACGAGCTTAGACCCTTATGTGAGCTTATGCGCGTTAGCCTCCCTGCACGTGTTCGATGTCCGCCTCGCTCGTGTATTTTCTTTCTGACATATTCAACTAATTCTTTATTTTAAGTAAAGTATCATTTAAGTTTCAGTCCCTATAAAATAACACATTTTTTCACACGTGAATCTATCTCTCATCTAAAATGCTCTAAACATTAATTGGTCATCATCAAGTATCACATTATTTGATTCCTATTTTTTTTTTCGGTTTGATGTGAATAGAACATTACCCCAATCCTTGGTGGTGAACAGTAACTAATCAAGTGCAAAGACCTTGGATGCTGTCAATTATTAAATGTCATAATCAACTGTTGAATTTCTTTATTCTTTTGTGTTATCTTCAGTTAAAGCAAAAGTAAGGCAGAGAATATGGTGGAAAAGGTGAAAACTATTCGTTTCTTTTTTTTTTTTCTTTTTTTCCTTCTACATTGTTCGAAGAGGATACTTTGCTTTGAGAATTTTTCAGATATTGCATTTGTGGGATACTTTAAAAATATATATAAAAAAAATAGAATCAAGTTCATATTCTTACATTTCCTTTTCACCATTCATGGCAAGGTGCTTCTTCTAGATTGTATTTTACCTATCGATAGTACATCTAAACACATTTTTTTTTTTATCGTTAATTTCTTTCTTAACCGATCATCCACCTTTAATAGATAAGGAACCCACTTATATATAACAGATCCAACTTGAATGTATGATAAGCGATTCGCCAAAATTTTTTTTAAAAAAAAAGTATTGAAATGGATTTTACTCATTGTTTTACGACCAATAAGCAATTAAGGTAAGTGTAAGATAATTTAAGTGCTTTAATTTTTCTTTTTACTTTTTTGTTGGGTATGTGATCAACTGTCGTACAATAATTACCACATCTTTCTTTTGATCCTAAGTAGTATGTGGTACAATAATTACCACATCTTACCTTTTTTTTTTTTTTGAAAAAAGTGAAGTAGTATGTTGAAAGCAAATGTTTTGAAAAGCCAAATGTCAAGGGAGTGATTATAGGGATGTACTGGGATTGATTACCTTCAATAATTGGGACTTGGGTATGGTACCAAAAAAAAAAAAAATTAGTATGGTACTTCCAAAATTTTGTGGGTCATTTTATAATTAAAAAAATATTATTTTTATGAATATTTTTATTATTGTTGTGATAATTATTTTTATCATTTTTTTAATACTATAACAGTTATAAAAATACCCATAATAATGGTAAAAACACCTATAAATATGATAAATATCGATACGGTGATGTTTTTTTTTTTTTTCGATTCCGTAGACAACTCCCAATAATTGACTCAGTTTTTGAGAAAGGGCAACTGGTTGAGCAAGGTGGGTTTGTCCGAGCCTCTAACCTCCGGGTTTGACCTATAATGGAGTCTTACAAAGTAAAAATTACTTTCTCTTTTGCATTAAAAAAAGTACTGTTTGTTTTTATTAAGAAAACTAATTTTTTTTTGCTCTTTAAAAATAATTATTTTTGAAAGCAAAAAATATATATATTTTTTTCACTTTTCTAATGTAGGAGTTTGTTCCTTTCGTTCAAGTTCAAGCTTAATAGCATATTTGACAATAAATACATACACTATGTGACTTGTATATTAAGATGCATGTAACACTTTTATTCTACTCAAAAATCAAAGAAAGAGCATGGTTGGCAGTCTAAATTAATTACACAATAGTTCCAAATGATTAATATACCATAAAATATGGAATGTAACGGTGATACCACGTCATCATTATCACGTGATGTCACTATTTAATAACAAATTTGTTGACATATAAATAACACATAACACGTAATGGGTTTTCAATATACTTCTTGAAGAACCCAAAAGATAAACCGGATCGATATTTGTTGTTACAAGCTAACAAAGCCAAACTTGAACTTCCCTAAGCTTCTTTACACACCAAAATCTCGTACTATGTAGAAGAAACGGCTACTAGAGTTCCTTCGTGAGTTCTCACGCTTGCAAATCTAAGGGTGTATGGTATTAACCCAAGGAGAATGCAAAAAGAAATAGAGAGTTTGTGTAGAGGGAGAGTATTTGCTTTGAAAGACTAATATTCAATAAAAAAATTCTGCAGAGAATTTTTTTATATGTATGCGAGTGGAAGTAATCACCAAGGTAACCTCTTTGTAACCACCCAATCATGGGGTACCATGATTATCTCCACTTAAGAGGGTGGTTTCTCTTGTAACTTCCACCAACTACTTAGGTTGTGATCCATTTGCCCATGTGGGCGGACCTTGATCCGAGTCCAATGCCCCATCATTAATTAATGTACACAACTAACACAAGTAGACACTATTTAATTTTGTAACTATCTATTCATATATGAAAATAATTATCAAGTGTGGTTTATCTCGTATAATTATCGGTTTATTATTGAATGGTAACACCACGCGACAATGGTGACATGGTATCACCGTGCGTTACACCCCCATATTTACTCCATTAATACCCATACTCAACAATACACACATATATATATACATACACAGTATATTGTTAGGTTGTGGGGATGAGAATCTATTCTATCCCAGACCAACTTTTTAAAAAGGGTCATGTTTGCAGTGAGATAACTTGAATACTCCGCATATGTTCGTGATGAGAAGGACACTCTATATGGACCAATATTCCTCAAACAGTATTCAATTCCTTTTTTGTGCAGAGTGGAGGTGGATGAGAATGTGAGTGTGGGTCTTTGTGAAAAGAATAGAGTTAAAGTAATATGCCTCTAGAAGTGCCAATCACCCTTGCCTAAGATGATCTCCAAAAAAGAGAAACCCTAGGGCTTTGAGATGGAGATATACTGGTTGAACATTGTATTCGAGCCGAATATATTGTGTCTGAATCTCATCACCACCGTTATAATTACAAGGCTTAAAACTTGTTTCGCTCAAAATTAATTTAGGCCATACGTTTTGTATGCATAGCTCTTTATTGCATACTACAGATTTAAATGAGATCCACTCTTTAGAAGTGGGTCCCTTATCCATATACGGTGAGTGATCCATCATTGATTAAAATTGAATAAAAGTATAACAAGGGTAATGTAGATCAGTGAATTAGGGGCCAAGTCCTTCGGCCAATTGTTTTCTTTTCTTTTGAAATTTCAATAAAAGGTGGTTTGGGCTTGGATTCCTTTTGCACTTCTGGATCAAGCTCATCCTCTGGGATGTGGGGGCCTTTGATCTAATTGACGGGCCTGGACTGTCTGGGATTTTGTGTAACATGATAGTCAGTCTAGTTGAAGGGTCTCTTCAGAAGCTTTTATAATATCATATTCAATAGAGATTTAAACCCTTACTCAAATTTGAGTAAATAAATAAGTAAAAAATTTAATTTGATATAAAATATTTCAATGGAAAAACTTTAAAAATAAAAATTTAAATTTAAATGGGAACAAACCTAAATGTAAAAGAGGGTAGAATATTGCCATTAGAACTTTAAAAAAAAAATGAAATTTAACCATCGGTGATTTGAGTAAATGTTTGAGTTCCCTTTTATTTGAGTTAAAATTTGAGTCTCCATTGATTTGGTACGAGTTTTAGTATAACATTGGAGAAATTTTTTAAAAATTTTTTTACTCAAAATTAAATTTGAGTTTAAAAAATGATAAGGGTTGGAGATGTCCTAAGAAGAGGTTGGGATAATAGTCGAGTAGTGTTCTTTTGTGATCGAGTCACACTATTTTAGATTCGTATTAAACATTAATCAACTTTGATCTAATTTGTTTGGTTTTTAGCATATAAAGTGACTTGATATTAACTCTATTGTTTAGTGATGATATTGAGCCCACTTGGAACTGACTTTTTTAGGTGAAAAACTAAGGCTTAAAATGCTTTGCAAAAAATATTCAGAGTTAAAAAAGTTTCCCAAAATCATTTTAGGTGTTCTTTAAAAAGCTGAAAAAGTTAGAAAAGTTTGTTTGAAGTGACTTTTTAGTTTTTTTTTTGTGTCAAAATAAAAAAATAATTACATAGATGCATAGATTATGCATAATAGGTCCCAAAATATGAATATCAAATTTTGCTTTTTTTTTTTTTATCAAAATTTGTTACATTGCTAATAATATTTTATGAATATAATAAATTAAAAATTATGGGAGACCCGTGACAAAATTCCAAAAAGACGGAAAAAAACTCATAAAATCATTTTCTTGAATTCAGCCTAAATAAGCATTTTTAAGTCTAAAAAACTGCTGAATAAGTTGATAAAAAAATGATGATTCAAATTGACCTAATTGATTTTACTCCATTATATTCAAATTAACACACATGAATCATGAATAAAATATCCAAAACTAGGACCTTCTTGTCAAGCAATCAAACCAACCCCCCTTATATCTTCAATAAACTTAGAATTCACTCACTCTAAAAGCTAAAAAAGTCAATTTAAATTCGTTTACTGTTATAAGAATTCACATTCACATCATACCAGATGAAGAAATTAAAAAAATAATGAACACCATCTAAAATTTTATCTTCTCAATATCTAATAAATGAATTTATTGTGTCAAAATTGAATTATTCATATTTAATATTAGCCCAATCGATTTAATTGAAACGGACCACATCTCTATGTTTTCATTTGATTAAAAATGTAATATAACTTTTTTAATTTTTAAGGTATAAATTAAACATTTTAAATTTTTGGGGTACAAAAGTGTCATTTGTCCAATGCATGCAAAATTTGTCAACTTAAGATATACATGCTGGGGGTTATCCCACATCGGATAACCTTCGGGTGTGTGTGTTGGTTATCTAGGGCTGCCTCACTTTTACTTTTAAGTAGAAGTGTTGTAGTTCCTGTTGATAAAAAAAAAAATAGATATGTGTTCTATGGTGGTCCCATGTGGGTTCAACTGCATCCCTCGTCGGCCTGGCCAAAATCGGGGAGACCTTTGGGCCTACGTGGTGATGGACTGGGGATATCCCACATCGGCTAACTTTCGGGAGTGCGTGGGAGTTATCTAGTGCTGCCTCACTTCTACTTTTGTAGTTCCTGTTGATCAAAAAAAAGATATACATGCTGAAGTCGGTAACCGACAGGTCCGACTTACCCCCCACCCCCCTTCTCTCTCTCTCTCTGTATATAAATCAAAGTGATTCTGATACTGCAAGACCGAAACATCTCAGATGTTAAAAAATGGAGGATCCAAGTTCTTCCGCCCCAGACCATGGCCTGACTACTTCTTCCGCCGATTCGTACGTGCTTTCTCCGTTCATACTCCCAATTCAATACATGCTTGCGTTAACAGACTATATGTATATATATGTGTATATGTATATGTATATATATGTGTCTATGTATATGTATAATATAATGTTTTTACATGCACAGCTCGTGATTTCTGTAAATATATGCCCTTGAACTGAAGTTTATGTTGATTAATGGGAAATTTTTTGCTTAATTTTAAATGGAGTGTGTTTGTTGAGTTATTTCGAGTGTAAAACCCTTGAAATTGAATTTGGAAATGCATGCTTCATTGCGAGAATGATAGCTGGGCTTGATAGGGCCACTTCAGCTTACATTCAAACATTGGTTGACACCCTTCTTGATAGAATTTGAACTTCAATATAACGTGGAATTCCGATTTAGTTCCGAGTTTTGGCTGCATGCTTAGTAGACTGTCAATTGTGATGATGATAGTTGCAAATGACTGACATTGCAAGGCACCTGATAATATAACCATGGAGAGATGCCAATTTGTGTGCTTTTTTTTTGATAAGTTAGCCCCTTTTTCTTGGTTTGGAGGTCTTTTTCCCCACGGGTGGGAATTGACATTTTGTGGACATACTGGTTCATGACATAATGTTTGACTACTTTGATATTGAATGAATTGGACTGAATGTGGATATGGTTAGTTACTCTGTTATACTCTGGTTCCAGTGGGTGCTACCCTGGTGGTTTGGGCCTGAGTGAGCTTAAGTGGTGTTCATAATCCAAGCTAAAATTGTCTTGTTTGTTTTTCAAAACTATCCTTTACTGGGATATTTCTTCTGTGGTGTTTGCAGTCATGTCTCATTTTGTAGGTTCGTGTCACATATGCAGATTTTTGCCGTGAGGTTTTTCATATGATTACATTTTTTAATAATCTGCTCATTTGTCCATTTACTCTTTACATTCAAACTTATATTGTGTAATATGCTAGGAAAAGCAACAAGAGGGATTATTCCACTGCAATTTTGGAACGCAAGAAGTCCCCAAATCGCCTTATTGTTGATGAGGCTATAAATGATGACAATTCTGTGGTTTTGATGCACCCTGTTAAAATGGAAGCACTTCAGCTCTTTCGTGGAGATACAATTTTAATTAAGGTGAATTTGCTAAGTAAGGTTTCGTTTTTCCACAAATATGGGGTTAGCTTTGCTCCTGGGTTTACAAAGAATCTGTTGTAAACAGGGGAAGAGACGAAGAGATACAATCTGCGTTGTTCTAGGTGATGAACAATGTGAAGAACCAAAAATCAGAATGAACAAAGTCATTCGAGCTAATCTTAGTGTACGGCTTGGAGATGTTGTAGCGGTACACCAATGCCCCGATGTGAAGTATGGAAAGCGAGTTCACATCCTTCCAATTGATGACACAATTGAGGGTCTGACAGGCAACCTGTTTGATGTGTATTTGAAGCGTATGCCTACACTCTTATCTGTTTTGGTCATCTCTTTCTTTTCCATGTGTTTTTGGTTTTGTTTTTCTGAATGCTAAATTTGATGTGTGATGTGATTTCTTCTGGTATTCCAGCATATTTCTTGGAATCTTACCGACCAGTGAGGAAGGGTGACCTTTTCCAAGTTAGAGGTGGAATGCGAAGTGTTGAATTTAAAGTAGTTGAGACAGACCCTGGTGAATATTGTATTGTTGCACCTGATACAGAGATCTTCTGTGAGGGAGAACCAATCAAACGGGAGGACGAGGAGAGATTGAATGAAGTTGGCTATGATGACGTTGGTGGAGTGAGGAAGCAAATGGCTCAAATCCGTGAGCTTGTAGAACTTCCTCTGAGACATCCACAGCTCTTCAAGTCAATTGGTGTGAAGCCACCCAAAGGCATCTTGCTTTATGGGCCTCCTGGGTCTGGGAAAACCCTAATTGCAAGAGCAGTAGCTAATGAAACAGGTGCTTTCTTCTTCTTGATAAATGGTCCCGAAATAATGTCAAAGCTGGCTGGTGAGAGTGAAAGCAACTTGAGGAAGGCATTTGAGGAAGCCGAAAAGAATGCTCCAGCTATCATCTTTATTGATGAGTTAGATTCCATTGCTCCAAGGAGGGAAAAGACACATGGAGAAGTTGAGAGGCGTATAGTATCTCAGCTTTTGACTTTGATGGATGGCCTTAAGTCTCGATCTCACGTGATTGTAATGGGGGCTACTAACAGGCCCAATAGCATTGATCCTGCTTTGAGAAGATTTGGGAGATTTGATCGCGAGATTGACATTGGTGTACCTGATGAGGTGGGAAGATTAGAAGTTCTTCGGATTCATACAAAAAATATGAAACTTGCTGAAGATGTGAGATTCTAGACCACCATGTCATTATTATACTATCAATCTAAAAATTACCATTTAAATGTACTACTGACATTGTTCCACAGGTTGGTCTCGAAAGAGTTGCGAAAGATAGCCATGGTTATGTTGGTGCAGATCTTGCTGCTCTGTGCACTGAGGCTGCTCTTCAGTGCATCAGGGAGAAAATGGATGTGATTGACCTAGAGGATGAAACAATCGATGCTGAAGTACTGAATTCGATGGCCGTGACTAATGAGCACTTCCAAACTGCATCGAGTACCTCAAATCCCTCAGCCTTACGTGAGACAGTAAGTCTTTATGAATGATTTTGTTTGATCTTAAGTTTGAAATTTCTTCTTTTGGGGGCTATTTGTTTCCTAGGAAATCAATCACGGCAGAGCTCTCTCTCTCTCTCTCTCTCCCCCCCCCCCCCAGAGATCATTAGCGTGTCTACGCGCACCAGTTTTTCGAAGATTATTTAGGTCTTCTTTGCATTAATTGAAGATTATTTCTGAGAAATTGGAATTAATTTGTTGGTTGAGATCACAGGCCCTAATTTACCAGCATCCTTGTCCCAGTGGTATTGTCGTATTGTTTTCTCAACATTAGTGGACTTGGATTGTGTTTGTTGTCAGGTTGTGGAGGTACCCAATGTATCCTGGGAGGATATTGGTGGGCTGGACAATGTGAAACGGGAGCTTCAAGAGGTATGTGCTTTGTCCCTATGGGCATGGATTATCTGATTAATCCTCCTATTTTGTTTAGTTTTTTCAAATGCATTTGGTCCTTTATTCAGATAATCAGATGTTTCTCTTATATTTTCATGGTAACTGTTTATGCGCATGATAAATGAAATTTCATAACATTGTGGCTGCTGGCAGACTGTGCAATACCCAGTGGAGCATCCCGAGAAGTTTGAAAAATTTGGCATGTCACCTTCCAAAGGAGTTCTCTTTTATGGACCTCCTGGCTGTGGCAAAACCTTGCTTGCCAAGGCTATTGCTAATGAATGTCAGGCCAATTTTATAAGTGTCAAAGGACCCGAATTGTTAACAATGTGGTTTGGAGAAAGTGAGGCAAATGTTCGGGAGATATTTGACAAAGCACGCCAGTCAGCTCCATGTGTGCTTTTCTTCGATGAGCTTGATTCCATTGCAACTCAAGTACTCATTTTCCTTCTATGCACAAGTCTGAGTGCATCCCAATTCACATATCTACAACCTTGACTATCACTTATTGCTTGTGGCATTCTGTTATCACATCCACAGAATTACAATCATGTTCCTGACATTTTTCCTACTCCCCCTACGCCAAATTTCAGCGTGGTAATTCCTTAGGAGATGCTGGTGGTGCTGCAGATAGAGTTTTGAATCAATTGCTGACAGAAATGGATGGGATGACAGCAAAGAAAACAGTTTTCATCATTGGGGCAACAAACAGGCCAGACATTATTGACCCTGCGCTCCTCAGGCCAGGTCGTCTGGACCAATTGATCTATATCCCACTTCCAGATGAAGCTTCTCGTCTTCAGATTTTTCAAGCATGTCTGCGGAAGTCTCCAGTTTCTAAGGATGTTGACCTAGCAGCTCTTGCAGGGTACACTCATGGGTTTAGCGGTGCAGATATAACTGAAATTTGCCAACGTGCCTGTAAATACGCCATCAGAGAAAATATCGAGAAGGTGAGAGATTTTTCTGCTCATGAAGTTGCGTTGTGTACTGCATTCAAATAAAAGGAAAGAGAAGTACTGTTACGTGTATGTTGTAATTGTAATGGCTTTTTTATTTAGAATATGCGCGTTCATCTATATTTATGGAGCCGAACTTTTCTTCTCCTGTACATAGATGAAAGAGGTTCATTTTTTTTCACCTTGTCTGTCTTAACACCTTGACAATTCCAGGATATTGAGAGGGAGAGAAAGAAGATGGAGAACCCTGAAGCCATGGAAGAAGATTATGTTGATGATGTCTCTGAGATTAAGGCGACACACTTTGAGGAGTCAATGAAGTATGCCCGCAGAAGTGTCAGCGATGCAGACATCAGGAAGTACCAGCTTTTTGCTCAAACTTTACAGCAATCTCGTGGATTTGGATCTGAGTTCCGTTTTGCAGACCGTGCTGAGAGTGCAGCTACTGCTACAGCTTCAGACCCATTTTCTTCAGCTCATGCGGGTGAAGATGACGACGACCTCTACAGCTGAAAACAATCCAGTGCACTTCAGGTTTGCTGTAGGTTGTAAATATAATGTAGCATAATGTACTATAGCTAGTGAATGGATGCAAGTTAAGTTAAAATTTGGTTATGAGTTACTAACATCTTTGCCTTAGCTGTTTCTGTTATGTGAAATATAATCTCACTAAGATCTTTCTTAATTGTTGTTGAATATTGTCAATGTGTCGGTATGGTGCCTTTAGCATACTTTTGCAAAGAGAGAAGGTAATGGATAATAATTTAGAAGTTCGCTTAGCATTTGTTAGATTCCTGAGCCTATTTGTGCCTTCTGCTGTTGATCTTGGGTGAACTTAGTAATTACCTGGGGTTTACTGTTAATTTTGTTGCTCTATTCAAATTGAACTTTGATTATGGTAGGATCTGATGTTTGATGGTAGGATGATTCTTTAGTCCCTTTAATTGTCAGTTTGTCTTCTTGGTCCTCTACTGCTGATGTAGCCAGCTCCTGAAATGAAAATGCAAAAGAGAACCATCATACGACTCGAGCCCAAATCGTAACGTGGACTGGCTTGGACAAATCCACCTTGCTCAACTTGTTATGCTTTCTTAGAGTCAGTGTTGAAGGTAATCAGTTCTTGTTACACAAATATTACCACTTCCTTAACATAAGTTTTTCAAAACATTTGCTTTCAACATACTACTGATTCCAGTCTGACTATTGCACAAAGTTAGAAGTGCTCATTATTGTATGGCAATTGATTGCATAGCAAAAAAGCAGAAAAGGAAAAAGAAAATAATTAAAGCAATTGATATGTTGCAATTCTTTTAGTTAGTTGTTGGTTGTAAAACAACTTCTGGAGGAAGCACCTTGATGGGAATCATGAAAAGAACATGCAAGAGTATGATTTTATATTTATTTATGTCCTACATACAACTAGGGTTGATAATTGAGTCAAGTTTGAAAATTTTGTTCATTCATTATAGTCAGTGTAGCATTATTACCTATAAGATTGCGGATAGCATTATTTCAGAGTTGAATCTTTTGTCACTAGAATTAGGAAGCCTTGGATTAGTTTTCAGTTCACTGCTCTGCCACTCTTGAAAGACAACCAGACAATGGCATGGCATGGTGAGCCTCCCTCAGAGCATTTTAGGAGGGTTTTCAAGAGTGATGGATCAAGGAATAGAGCTCATGAGATTAGGAGGAAGAAGAAACCAACACTTACCATCAATGTTTTGCTTTTGTTATTCACGATGAGTATTCATGGGAAGCTAGGAACATTAAATTAATGTTGATATTATTATTGTCATCCACTTTAGCATCACCTAACAGCAGACTTATTGTGTAGATGCCCTTTGTATAGATGGATATATATATATATATACATGACTAAACCTGTATAAGTTTACAGAAGAAAATTGCAATCTTAGGCTACGGATGCACGTAATCGCCTACAAATCAATACACGAGTCTGCTTCCATAGCTTTTGGGCTTCAGCTTCATCATTTGCTAGGCCTGAGCAGTGACTCTCATTACAGTCTGCAAAGTATTTTCCACTCACCCCTTCTATTTTTGGGCTAAGAGCAAGGTAGCATGTGGTGGAAGCCCCCTGCCAAAAAACCATACCAACATTAGGAAGAACAAAATGAAAACTTCTCGGGACAAGTCTACGGTATCATATTTTTTATTTATTTTTTGATATTGTATCGCCATTACAAGTTTTGAGGGTTTTTTTTTTTTACAATATTTGAGAGTTATTTGTAATTTTGACAGCTTCATTTGCGAATGATCATAAAAAAATGTTGGGAATCATAATATTTTTAGGATCAATTGCAAGTTACCGCAAAAGTATTAACAATAGCTAATTATAAGTCAAATCTTAAAAGTTATAACATGACTCAAACAAGTTATAAATTTTTTGTCATAAACAAATCCAAAAACTTATATTAAAAACCCACAAAACTTGGAGACACGGTACCAATTTTTTTTTTTTGGGTATGGTAGTCTTCTCTAAAGTTATCTGGATCAAACCTCTGTGTGTGTGTGAGAGAGAGAGAGGAGGAGATGAATGTACAGGTGAGTAAGAGAGATGGGCATGTGTGGACAAACCTGTGATGTTGATTTGAGCAACTTTGATGCGATGAAAAATAGAGAATCTGAGAAGTACACATAATAATTCAGTAGATTTATTAGTGTTCTTTTCTTGGTTTTTGAAACTCAAAGCTGTACAAAAAGAAACCAAAGTTGGTTGTTCAATGGACAATGAATGTGCATACCTGTTATAAACCCTTTGTGATCCCTGATGATTCCAGTCTTCACAATTCCTGGGTGTGCGGCATTGATACTTACCTTTGCTTTTCTTGCCTGCAATAGATTCCATCAATCATACAAATTACAGACTGAATACGGTTCTTTTTTCGATATCGTATTGAAAGTTGTAACGTTTAAGTTACAATTTTATAAAGATGCAACTTATAACTCGAAAAATTATGATAGATTATAAAATATTTTGATTAATTACGAAAAATATAATTTTTAAAAATCAAGACACAGCATTTAAAGGTTAAATTTAAACTTTTTTAGTACAGTAATTGTATCTCCAACTTTATATTTTCCATCATTAACTTTTTCTTTAAGACTTTAGGTTTTCGAAATCTCCAGATGAATCGAAGCTAGGTCTAGTATCATGTTAGGTGTCTAAATCATGTTATGCTGTTTTAAAATTAGAGGTTAAACCCACATGCAATCTATTTATTAAACGGGTGGACAAATCAATCCAATTATGACCTACAAGTTGAACCCTTTTTCAAGTAGTAATTTCCGAAGTTGTCAAAGCTACTGAAAAAAGAAAAGAAATTGGGTATCATATCTCTATTTACTATATTTATGGATATTTTTATTATTGGTGCTGACGTTTTTATCACAACAATTGTAAAAACACTCACAAATATGGTAAATCACCTATAAAAGTGATAATTTTTTTTTTTTGTATCTAAGAAAAGTGGTAAAAAAAAGTTATCACAACAGTGTATAAACACCCGCAACAGTGGTAAATTATCCATAACAATGGTAAATCACCCACAACAGTGATAATTTTTTTGATTGTAAAATGACCCATAAAAAATTATAAAACACTCATTGAAACAGTAAATTTTGGAGGTATGATACCGATTTTTTTTTTAAAATTTCCTGTTAAGAATCATCAACCTTCAATAATGCCAATGATCAAACTAACAGAAAATAATGCCAATGAAAATAACAGAAAATTAATCATTAACAGCCAGCCTGGCCTAATAATTAAGGAGGAAAATTATAAAAAGTCTTACCTTCAACTGTCTTGCCATTTCCTTGACATGCAATATGTTGGCCAATTTCGATTGAGCATAAGCACGTGTGCCATTATAACTGCCATGATTGAAACAAAAAATTAAATTTTGATTAGCAAACTAATTATACATAATAATATGCTATGATGATTACTAGTATTTAAATAAAAAATATCGTACCAAACGTACAAAATTCCCGTTTTTAATCTCTATGTCTTATTTAACCTACGTTAATTTTGGTATATGTCGTGTCCCACAATGGGTACCGATCGAATAATGTTTTGTAAAGTAAAAGTCAAAAGATAAATTAAAATTGTTATGATAGCTGTTAAAAAACCATCTATTCCAAAAGGTTTAAGTTTTTGGAATAGATAGTTATTTAACATGGTATTCGAATCTCGCCGTCACTCTAATTATTAAAAAAAAAAAATCCAAAAATTTAGTCTGCACGTGAGGGAGTGTGTTGAAATTTAAATACTTAAATTACACTCTCTCTCCAAGAGTTTACGCTTTTGGAGAAGATGGGTTGTTTAATAGGAGGAAGAGGAAGTTTTTGTTACCTCTTGGGGTTGACCATTTGGTTGAAGCAGAAAGAGTCTCTTTTCACCCAGGTGTGAATTACAGAAGAGACATTCACTATTCTTCCTTCAATGCCTGTTTGTGCTGCTGTGTCTATCATTTTCTCTAACAGCATTTCTGTCAATAGAAAATGACCTGCCGAAAGGAAATATAATAAGCAACGAGGTGGAGGGAAAAAGGTTAATTTAGATAATGAAGAATCTTTGCTATGCTGCTTTTCCACTTTTTTTTGATTCGTTCTAATTAATAATTTAGAACTGTTACAATCAAGACTCGTGATTATAACTTAAACTTACAATGCAAATAGTTATACTAAAATAAATGGGTATTTGATCAGCAAAAATATCTATTTTTCAGATTCGAACCGAAGACCTTAAAGATGATAACTTAGGAGATGACGAGATTCAAACTTACGATTTTATGACTTTGCTATCCAACTCATTCTGCTGATTGGTTCTAACAGCAAATTTTGATTGTACATAGATGGGTTATTGGTTCATTTTACAAGTATATTGTTTTGTTCACACTCAAAAAAGGCCATACATACGAGGACCAATTGGACTTAGTTGGGCACAAAGATGGCCCAGCCCACACCAAATGGTCTATACCAATTTAAAAACCTATATACTCTGAGCCACTGTTTAAAACTTAAAAGTGATAATGGTTTTTTTTTTTTTTTTGCAACGGTGAGGAGTGTTTGAGTTAGTTTACGCATATTTTGACTAATTCTCTTATCTGTCCGGTTAAAAAACAGGTCAAAAATCCAATAATTACATCTCAATGTTAGATGTAGTTTACTATAAATCCAACAATTTTACTGAATTAGATCAAAAAAGTAGGTTACTAAATTACATATCAATAGTATTATGCTTTAGTTTTTACCATGTATGGTTAAAATTATTTACCCAAAAACAAGAATGTCAAGTTAAAATTAGAAGAATACCCAAGTAATTTGTAGCAAAAGTCATCTCCATTTTGTCTTCAGAATACTCCAACCTCTGTGAGAATTTCCCAGCATTGTTTCTGCACAATGATTTTGTATCCACCATCAGTTTTCATTCTCTCTCTCTCTAAAACTACCAAAGTGTAAACACCAAGAAAGTTAAGAACTCACATGAGAATATTAAGGGGTAATCCAAGAGACAAGAACTCAGTACAAAATCTGTTGATTGAAGGTAATGAGCTTAGATCAATCTCCAACAAAATGATGTCAGCCTTTGGGACCTCCCTTTGGATATCCTCCTTCACTTGAGCAGCCTTCTTCAAGTCCCTTGCTGGAAGTACCACTCTCACCCCTCTCTTTGCTAGTACCCTTGCTGTTTCTGCTCCAATGCCTGACGTTGCTCCTTTTGCATACAAAACACAAGCTACCAAAACTTAGAAAGCTTTGTGAAATCTTTTTAGAATCAATTAAACACACTGTTTTTTTTTTTTTTGTGTACATTACTAGGGTACCCTGTGCAAAGCATTTTTTTTTTTTACTGTGGTTAAAGCTATATTGTGTTTAAAGTATCTAAATTATAGAGGTCGTCCTTATGATTTATACAAGCAGGACACTTTGTTTTATACCATGGAAATGCATGGAATTTTTTAATATTACAAATGAAATGAGTACTGGTGACTACCGTCCAGAAAGCAATGATGCTGCATGCGCCAACGAGAGAGAACTATTCATAAGAGACAAATCCACATACCTTGCTAGTTGAGACAATCAAAACAAGAGCCACTTATATAATATATATATATATATATATATATACTTTATGTTATTGATTGGAGGAGAAAGATATAGAAGAAGAAACGTATGCTTCACAGATTATCATGATCTAGTATTTTACTCAAAAAAATCCTGAGAAATTCTACACCTGCATGCACCTATTAGATTTGACAAGAATTTTCTTCCCTATGATATATTTTTAAATTATAAATTGAAGAAATCATTAGGCTAAACAGAAAAAGTCATCTCTGCACAGGTGACAATCTTCAGGTGTAAAAATATATATATGTGTGTGTGTGTGGCACTCTATCAGAAAAATAAAGAAAAAGAAGGTGATGGGCATCACAAATCCAACATATCTTCACTCTTTTCACTTTGTTTCAATTATAGACAGTATACTGATAACAACATTGTAGCAGAAAATGTCAAGTCAATTAAAAACTGAAATGTTCTTGATGAGAAGAAAGAACAAAGGAAATCAGAAGTTGTAAGGAAATTTAGATACCCAAAACTAAGGAATTTAAGGATTTGAATTCCATCACTTTGGTATGTTTCTTCAAAGATTTCAAGGCTTCCACAAAAAGAAAGTAAAAAAGAGAAAATGGAAAAGAAAAAAGTGAAATATTACAGGACAATAGTACATGACCCAAAAAGTATAAAACCAAAGGAAAGATAGCAACCTATTTTTTTTTTTTAATTTAATCTTTGAAAGAATCTAAATTCCCATTCAAATATACTATATCTCCCATATCTTAAGAAATGGGAAAAACTTTTTTGGGAGGAAAAAAAAAATTGCTTATAAAAAATTCCAAGTGTATTTGTTTTGAAACAATTGAATCTTCTTCCCATGCATGCACTGTATATGTATATAGGTATATCCATAAGTTTGAAGATTATATATTCTCTATGCAGTCAAAGATGATTTGAGAGACTCACCAGTGACAATTGCAGTGAGATGAGAAGGAAGAAAAGAAGAACAATCTTGTGTGACTTGCTCAGCAGTTGAGTTTGATCCATAACCACTAGGGCCTGCAACTCCTGCTAAGTACTTCAAAGTTTCCTTCATGAGAGCACAGCTTATGATAATCTTCTTGCAGTAATGGAAGAGTGCAACAATGGAGGAAAACCAAGTATATATAGTGGACATGGAATTTATCTGGTGGTTTTTGCACCACTAGAGATTGGTGGTGCCAACCCAATCACAGTCCTGATTTGAGTCAGAGTTATCAGACTTTTGGATATCATGTAGGTAGATTCATTGTGGAGAACAGCTATGTTGGGTGGTCAGTTGAGTAGCTGATTTGAAATTAATGTAAATGGTAAAAAGTCCACTGATTTGGTATGTTTTCTTCTCCTAATTATTGTTGTCTGCCTTATTAGGTGTCTTCCTTTCCTTCTTTTAATGGTCTGCAAAATTCATTAATGTGAAAAATTCAAAAAAAAATTTCTTCAAATTTTTACATCAAATTACTAATCATACAACCCTTTTGTCAACGTTAAGTGATCTTAATCAGATGATCGTGAATGTGTCACATTATTTGATGAGAAAAAATGGACGGAATCGTATGGAGGACACAGCTGTGTTAGGTGGTCTGCTCACTAGCTGATTTGAAGTTATGTAAATGGTAAAAAGTCCACTGATCTGGTATGTTTTCTTCTGCTAATTATTGTTGTCTGCCTTATTAGGTGTCTTCCTTTCTTTCTTTTAGTGGGCTGTATAAAATTCATTAATGCCATTTTCACCAAAAATTTTACATCAAATTAATAAATTATACGACACTCTCGTCATCACCCTTAAATAAATATATATATATATATATATATATATATATATATATATATATATATATATTTATTTATATATTTAAAATCTCCACTTGTTAGATGGTTTAAATGCGTGTCACATTATTTGATGAGAAAAATGGCGGGAAGTACGTAATATAGATTGCTATGTAAAATTTGTAACTTTGGGGGCACAAAAGAAGTGTAATTTGCAAAATGTTTATGGAAAGATTGGTGATGTAAGGGATGACATTTCACTGAAATAGTAAAAACAGATGGGTAAATAGTGTTTCAATTGTTTTTCCCTTTTTCCTTGATTTGATTGGTTAGATCTAAAATTGATTATGAGGTGATTTTTTTTTCTTATTGGATTATCATCTTGTGAAGGACCATTATGTTGCAAGTTTCATAGTTGTATTAATTACACTTGTTTTTACCTTCTTTTGGGGGACACTTGGTTAAATCCATTTTATTCAGATAAATTACGTGTTATATTCTTATTTATCACTCTATTTTTATATATACATTATGTTGTTGTTTTCTCGTATTGTTTTTGCAAATAGTCAAATTGGTTTCGCTTTATCTAACCATGACCGCACTTTTTTCTTTTTTTTGCATGGATTGGAACGATATAACCCTACTTCATTCATGTCTCCATAGTAAATTCTAGAAAATGGAAAAAATAAGAAGAAGCAAGACCAGCAGAAATGGTGCATTTCCACTCTCATATATTCTTTAATTCACACAACATAATTATCTTGAAATTGAGAAAAAAAAAACATAATAATGTAAAAAAAGCTCGTGTGCCCACAATATTCATAGGGTTTTAACTTTTAACTATTTAAGCATCCCTCACACGTGCACATCTAGATAAGCCATAATAATTTGTGTGTTGAGGGCAAAGAAAAAAAGGAAAAAAAAAACAGCAATAAGTAGCTGTTATGAGAAGTTGAATATATATATATATATATTTTGTTAAGGGTCTTCATGCCAGTTTGCATATATTTCGATTAGTCCTCTTTCTAGTCCTGTCAAAGGCAGACCATCCACGTCGGGATTAAGAAATTCATGAAGGATAAATCTTTCATGACCTGATTCAAAGGGATTGCTAAGATTCAAACTCAAGATATATGAGTTTACTTACAATTTGAGCTACCTTTGGGGTTGCGAAGTTTTTTACTACAGGGTGTCTAGGTTTGTACCAATTACTATCTCCCTCGAGTTCAACGATTGACTACCGTAGCTTAAACTTATCTAAAACATGTTGCTAAAGAAATAAGGGTAATTAACCCTTAGAGGACGATGAGATTGTGAAGTTGAATATTCATGATAGACACTGAGAAAACAAGCCAAAATAGTAAAAAAAGCTTTTGGGACCGACCAAAGAAAAAAAAAAAGTGCTTTTGTTGCGTGCGACCGTGTGATCACTCACGTACCCTTTTTACCTATGAGGCCCCTCCATTTTTTTGTTTTTTCACTTTATTATATGATGGCAATTGTTGGATTGGAGGTTTGAAGGAGTAAAAAGAGAGGGCATTGAGGTTGACTCATCAACAATGGAGTTGTGAACTGGCTATGCAAAATGGACCCAATTGTCCCCTTGCTGGAATACAAGTTTCATCAAACTGCCCTAAGTTTATGAGACATAGCTCTTGTAGTGTCACATGTTATCTTCTTCTTTTGCTCATTCTCTCATTATTTCATTGCATGCCCACAAAGGTTGGTTGGTTGTGGGTTGAGATTGATTGGAAAACCATTTTGTACTGCCCCTATACAGCTTGTCGGAAACAAAAGGTGAAACTTGCCCATCCAAGCTAATTTTGTTGGTAATAAAATGAGTGAGAAAGGAAAAAACTCTATTCAAAATTGTTCTATTTTTCGTATAGTTTTTGGATTTCGTTCGAATTTTAATGAAGAAAAGAATAATACCTAGTCAAAAATGGTATAATTCTCAAGATTAGAGTACATGGTGAATAAATAATACAAACAATTTCTAACAATTTTGCTTCCAACAGAAACTCGTGAGAGTAGTTGAGATAAGAAGATTTCAAGGATCGTGAATTATTCGATGCATTGTAATTTATAAGTAGTGACGAATATAAATTATTATCAAAAGAAAAACAATTACCAACACAAAGAAATGTGTATAGAGCAAAGGACTAAGTTAGGGTCAAGTAGTTGTACATAAGATCCAAGGATCATTCAAGTCTGTATTTTTCTTATAAAATGATTGTTCTCATATTTAAACCCGAAAACTAATGACCATTATCATCGTGACATTTTTACTATTACACCCGTCAAAAACCCTCGAATAATTTAACCCTCAAGTTATTTAAAATGGACCCAAAAACCATTTTTGATACACAAAAAAAGTCTTGGTACTTGAAGCACAAAATTTTTGTCACAGGACATCTTTTTTCCGCTGTCCCTTTCTTCTCCCTATTTTCTCTTTCTTTTTGTTTTCTTATCGTTTTCAATGTTGGGGGAATATTTGAATTAACAGACGCATTTGTATGACTTTTTTGAAAAGATAGTGGAAAAACATTCACAATGAAAATTCAGAATTCAGGCCAAAGGATATCAAATTTCAGCCCACTTTAGTGTTTTTTTCTTTCCCTGTCTTGTCTTCCTCATTCTTCCCCTTTGACAAAATTGATATTTGATAGACTTTAAGACAAAAAAAAAAAACCTAATAATCTTCCACTGATTTGCCGACAAAACCCACCAAGTGGATGGAAAAGAAATATAGAAAAACCCTAAACACTGTCATTAGGACTATCATTAGCTACCTAACCAATGAAAATGAGTTCTTTCTATTCTACCCATATTCCAACCACCCATAGAGAAAAAAAAGGAGAAAACACCATGTCCCCCTCCATCAATGGATTTCCCACCTGAATTGATTCACTCTACAAAAGCTTAAACCACCATTGCCCACAAAACCAATTATTTCCCTAAAGTCAATCATACTAATCTATTGTTGGTCATCCTTGAAATGTCAAGGAACAATGCTACTTAGACGTTATTTACTGGTAATTTAATGATTTATAACTATTGAATTTTTTTTTTAAATATTTTTTTTTTGTGAGGGAGAGGGGAAGAGGGTTTGAAACCTTGACATCAAGAAATATCATTGGACTAAAGACCCATTGGTTTATAACTATTGAATTGAAAATGAGTTTCATTATGAGTTAGAATCCGTTACCAATTCAATGGGTATGATGTATTAGATTAGCAAATAAGCTCGACATATTAGGTCCAAAAAGTATTTTTTTTGATGTAAAAAAATGACTTTAAATATATATATATATGTTTGGATCACATGTCAAAAGGGGGATAACTCTGGTAGGATAAGATAAAAAGTATGTGGGTTCATATATCATACGTTTGGTAAGTAAAAAATGCATTGAAAATCCCATTCGAATTGACTAGGTTTAAAGAGTTAACTTTAATCCATCTACATGGGTTAAATGAAACCCAAGAGAGGGGGTTGAAATTTTTTTTGCTAGACATGATAACTAATACAAATGATCGAATTGCCTTGTTCTTCTGTCTCTCTCTCTCGCGTCTACTTTGTCTCCTCTCTTGTTTTTTCACATATCTAATTTTATTTTTCAACAAATTTGTTTTGTCAAAGCAATGCTCTGCTAACATACCTCAAGAAAACCAAGGTGTCTTCTCCAACAAGACAACTAATTTAAATAATAAACTAACTCTAATAAAATAACATCCTATTTGGACCAAGCGTTATCCAAACACTGGAAATGATAGGATATAGTTATTAAATCCTAACCGGTCCAATAATAAGTAGGCTTAGGTTAGATAAGAAATAATATTTTTTTAAATCTCCAATCCAGTCCGCCATCCAAATACTGGTATTCGATTGGGTCAGGATTATGTCTTGGTGCTACATAGAAATCTTGTCTCTGACATGACTCAAATTAATGATTCTTTAATATGATTTTAGAGTCCTAATCAGCAGGGTAACTCAAGTACCTAATGAATTTGTTTAGTTGCTTCTTTCTCATCTTACCGCAAGGAAAAACAAAGTTTTCATTTCCTTGCTTCTGTCTCATGTTACCTTGTGGAAAAACAAAGGTAATGAAAACAGCAAAGTCATGGTTACTTATAAAACAACCGAAGTCATTTTCAATGTCTGATGACTCCCACGTGCTATGAAACCAATTATGGGATGACATATGTCCCCCTACATGTGTGGGGCCCCACTAATCCAATGAGCCAATCACGGGAAATTAGTAGGACCCATCAAAACCTATTACTTATCTTTGAAATAATATATAATGTGGTACTAAATCAAACCCATCTTAATTAAGTAGGAATATTACAATTCAGGGGTCATGTTCTTCTTTGGTGTGCCATTGAATTTAATAGTATAAGGTTTAGAGAAAAGGTTGTTTGTCTTCATCTCCTATTCTTAGACCATATCTAACCAAAAACAAAAGAGTGATTTCATAGTTTAATACTCAAGAGTCCAAAGAAAAAAATTCAGAGAAAGAAGATTTTTTTTTTCTATTTTAAAAAAAATGGTGGAGGTAAAGGAGAGCGTTCAGATACCACCCCAATAGGCTCTCATTGGTGAGATCATGAGGCCCTTAACTACGCCCGTTACTCCTCTTGAGAACGAACCAACCATCCGAGCCTCAACGTAAATTTCATGACTCAAACCTTTAACCTCAAGATGAAAAGTTCGACCGGTATTCCACTGGACTATCTTAGTAGGTGGTACAGAAAGGAGACTTGATTGAGGCATACCTCCTCTTCACCAACATCAGTTTGGAACAGTGAAAAAACTATTGTGACATGTGATGAAGATGGTGGAAGAAAAACAATAGATATTGAGGATAATTTTATTCTAAAGTATTGGATTGTGCTTGCCATTCTTGGTGGTGGACATGCTATTTATAGGCCTAGGGGTGGACTGGTGGTGGTGGTTGGGGGTGGGGTTGGATTTGAAGAGAGAGAAGCATAGTTGATGTGGCTCAAGTTAGACCCTCCATAGTTTTTTCAAAAGTGAAACCAAGAATGATTTGATTTGCAGTGTAGGAACCCTAGAAATCAATGTTTGGGTGGCCTAAGTCATGCTCTAAGTTTGGAAGTTCTAGGCAAAATCTTTATTGACTTTAACCACGCCCACAAAATTTGCTAAATTTCCTCTTTATGTTGACAAGAATTCTCTAAAATTTTTCACTTTTTTGAAAGTTGAACAGTCCAACACCAACAAAAGGGGAAAAAAGTTGGGTCATGTATAATAGTAACAATAACCCAGTGTCTAAAGGTACATAAAATAATAATTTATTTTTTCTTCCTTTTTCAATAATTATTACAATTCAAAATCAATCTTGTCCTATCATGTGAAAAAAAGAGATAGGAAAGAGAAAACTTCGTTTAACCTTGGATAACATAAAAAAGTATGAGATAAGTGAATTTTCAATTTTAGAGAGACTCTGACCTTGATTAGTGTGAAAAAATATGTGAAAATGTATGGACTGATTTGGGGAAAAAATAAATTGATGATAATTTTGAGCTATTGGATTAATAGAGTCACAACCACTCTTGTACTAAGCTAAGTTAAAAAATTCAAAATAGATTTTGTTTTATTATATAGAGGTCTCTTTGTAGCTCAATTGGCTTGTTTTTCCAACTAAAAAAGAATCAAGGGACAAAAAACTCCGACTATAATCTAACTTCCATTTGATCTAGCATAGCTTCTACTTTCTCCCTCATTTTCTAGATTCTGAAGTATTTTGCAAGCCCAATATAAGTTGAAGACCTACAAAACTCAGTCAATTCCACCTTCTTGTTAGCCAGACACTTGTCAACCGACCATCTAATAACTATTCGTTCTTTCACAAGTCAAGCCAATATGTCTAGGTTTCCCTTATAATCAACAGTATGTGAGCACTAGCTGAACTTCAATATAACAAACTGTAACTGAAATAAGCATATACAAACAAAGGTTCCTCTACATGGGAGTGTTGTAGCAGAGCTTATTAACTGCAGTGTCAGCTCAGCTAGAACTTCTAAACTTCGATGCAAAATATAGAGCGAAGGAGACAGAAAAGTTTTGAAGATCTGCTGTAAACTATGGATGACTCGATTTAGGCAGCAAGGAAAACTATCTTCAGAGCAGCACCTCATGGATCCCTGCACAGCATACTTACTGTTAGGAATCAGCAAAGGAGAACATTAATTGGATGCAAGCGTAAAAGGATTCTAGAGGGAATTGGTCATTTTACCACCAGCAAAGGAACGCTGTCATGGTCTCTATTTTGTATTTTGTCATCTAATTTTGTTTCATAATGGTGGTGGCAGCATGACATTGTCCGCAAGCATAGAACAAGTTTTTTCCAGAACAACAAACAAGGCTCATACAGTAATCTTAGAACAAAACACAAGCAATACATGCAATCATAAAAATAAAAAAATTACCGAGAAACCATACAAGTTAATGTAGCTTCATATAGCCTTAACAAAAACATTAAGGCCAGGGGCATCATGCCAACTTATATTAGCGATATTTTTGTCTGCTTTGTTCCCACCCCAACCCTGCATTTCCCTTGTTTCCAATTGCTTGTAATGGTTCCATCAACCCCTTTGTGCTGCTGCCAAGTGCCTCCCCCTGCACAAAACATTGAGAACACTAGGTGAACAATAATACAGAAAAAATTACAGTGGTACTCATATAGCCCTCCAATTGCTAATTGTAACACAAGGTCTAATTTTTGAGGTGGCCCATTGAACCCGACGAATTCATTTCCCTTTTTCTGGCTATCAGAACATCCTCACTTCTCAGTCATATAAAGAGACGAGAAATAATTTTCCCAAAGGTAATGCACCTCTCTGATTCGTTTAAAGTTAAGAGGCATAACAACTAAGCTTTCTGAATGATCATTTGAGTTAATGTTTTCAAAAGCTTACCTCCTTCCAGCCCATATTTTCTAGGATTCTTCTGGCATAACTACCAACTCCAAAAGAAATGCTCAAGGATTCAGCTGCAGCTTCCTCTGGACAAAAAGAAAGAGGAGAGGATGGTGCAGAATCAACACCGATCGGTGATTTCTTTTGTCCTGGACCCACACCAAAACCACCATGCAAGGCTCTTCTCTCAGCAGCTCTATCCCTATATGCATGGCTTATATTCTGAAAATGCAATAGGACACAAATTAAAAAGGAAACAAAGAAAAATTGGGAAAGAGATGCAATATAGATAAGGGTAGAGATATGTAATGCAAACTCCATCAGTGTGGACAAGGAGTAAAATCAGGCATAAATAAATAAATGTTGCATTCCAAACCTTTTAATGCATCAAGAGATATTATCAAAAGGCAGCATTCAGAAACTCAAATTCAAAATTGCACACATGCCATCCTATAGGTAGAACTCAGGTATAATAGAGACCTTCCAATATTTTCAAACTTAATGACTTTAAATAAATATGCTTTTTTTGCGGGCACTCCTTGACCCACCAGTTCAAAAAAAAAGTCCTTGATCCACTCAAACACATCTGAATCTTCAAAATCCAATTCTGTTTGAGTTTTTGACATTGTTATGATGAACAAGAAGGTTTAGTGGTTTGAAAACCCCCAAAATTCTACAATCATATCACAACATACAAATTAGACTCATCAACATCTCTGCTAACACGCCAATAAATGCAAACACACAACCGCAAGTTAGAACAGTTAACCATCCCTACCATCATATTCAATAGGCAACTATCCTGAGTACAATACTAAATTATGATCTCATCTGATTAAATCAACTTCATCTGCTCCATGACCATAATGGGGTTCAAATTCAATAATCATAACAAGTGTCTAAAAGACCAATTAAACTGCAATACTGTGGCGTTAGTTGGTTGCAATATTTTAGTGATTTACGTCTGACACGAGCCCATTCTGGAATCCCGTCACTCCAAAACAGACCTGGATTGCATGATAACAGGTGAACTAGGACAGCCAGAGTCAACACATAGATAAGAATCATGCTGTCTGCTGGCATGGCCATTAGGCCTTCGCTATTACTACGACATCTTATACTCCTATGCCAAATGCAATTGCCGTGCACAATCAGATGGGTGATTGAATAGAGGCAGCATATGCAGCATCAGAAATGGAAATTGATTATCTGGGTAGAATTTCACGCAAGTTTGTTTCCATAATCCTCTCTTACATCTGCAAACAACTCACTCATTGCTTTTATATACTAAAATCTTTAAAACGCTTATCTAAATGGTATTTTCTCTGTGCAAATGTTGATGTTTGATACAGATATAAGAGCACCTACAAGAAAAAGAATGGTTTTAGCTCGAAGACAAGCTTTCGCATGCAGAAGTTACCTTTTGGGATGCACAGAGCTGCTCAGATGATAAAGAAACATCCTTGTCAACAGTGACTTCCTCTATCAGTTTGGATTCGAAATTCCCACCAAGTTTAGGCAGTCTTTGAGTTTGTCCATTTAGAGACAGTTCTGGGAAGCCCCAGTCTTTTGTTGGGTTGGCAGAATCATAAGTTGACAACGAAGCCAAGTATCTTGCACTTGGACACCTCAGTTTATATACCTGGCCTGCTCAAAGGAAAGATAACCAAAAATATATTCACTTCACAATCATTTCAGCAAATTCTTGAGAGGGAGGGAGGGAGGGAGAAAATAATTAAATCAGAGCTCAGTCCTCCTCATGCGTACAAGAGAATAGTATCAAATCATAGTTTTCGATAAGGAATAGCATAAAGCCGTAGTACTAGTATTTGATTCATAAATCTTGTAACTTGTGAATTAATAATCCAGAGACAAATATCGCCCAAAGGAATCCAATTGGTATAAGCATATAACAAATGAACAGATCTTTGACTGTTTATGTTTAGGATGTAAATCTACATAGATTTTATGATATTTTGGATTAAATGATCTTAAATTAGAGATAGCAACAACTAAGCACTTGATAAATATTGGCACATCCAGGTAGAAGTGATCATACATCAGGTTTTGCATCATCTATAATATAAAACAGGGCAAGCTTTAATAAGCCCATCCGACGGTCTCAAATAGGCTTATCCAACGGCTTCCAACATCCCTTCAAAATCATTCACATTGCACCGTGCCTTTAGACACGGGTTTACCCCTAATATATAACTAATGCACGCCTACTAATAGTGCCCAGTCTGTAAATGATATGAGTCTGGTAATCCAATGCAAGATGCTCTTCTTAGACAAACATAGAACCGTAAAAAGAAATTATGTGGCTAGGCTGGCTAATTAGATAGGTATGACAAAAAAAAATTCATACAAGAAAAGGAACAATAAAATTAATGAATAAGTACCTAGAAATTTAATGTGACAAACATATTCTTGAAAGGGTAAATTCAGAATTTTCACGTTGACTTGACTTCACAGATATATCATTGCTCAGATTAAAAAAGAGGATAACTGTACATCAGATAAGGCTCGGTCTCAGACACAAACACACCCACACGGAGAGCAACAATTTTGAATCATTTTCCTTCCTATTAAATTAATATTATCATTACAAAAAATTGAAAGCATATGAAATCAAAATAACATGTCTGATGTGGAATCTAAAATCAATTTCCTTTGTTGAAACTTCTAGCATAATCACCTAAGATTCTTTTTTTTTCTTTTTTTTATGGGAAACCTATGGTTCTATTGGCTTCATCAGAATACAAAACTCTCATGTATCACAGCAATATTCTGAATGGATCAGTAGTGAGAATCCTAAAGTTCCACCTTCTTTTCACCAATACCAACAAACAAACCAAACCAAGCCTTATGTCCCAATAACCTTCTTTTCACCAATATAGACAATTAAAGACCCAAAAAAAAGAAGATAAAATAGTATCACTCAGATCAAGTCCATAAGGATTATATTTAACCCCCCCAAAAAAAAGTCCATAAAGATTAAATCTTTTGTCAAATGAAATGGGGCAAATGGCAAACCTGAGGTAACTCGTACCAGATCAAGATGAACTTCACATATTGGAGCAGTTTTTAGTAGACCACCCCCTGAAGGCATGGAGGGATGAAGCTTAGTGGAGCGTTTCACCAGTCTGCCCACAAGCCTTCTTATCCGACCTTTCCTATTTCTTTTGGTCCCAATGATCATTGCCCAATCCCATATATCCACAACTGGGAAACCTGACACTGACTCCTCAGCAGGTTGAATGACCTGACCATACTGAGCTCGCCAGTTCTCTTCATCCCATGAAGGACCTGTGGGGTTGGAGGGGACAATTTCTCAGATTCATGCACTCAATATTGTGCAACTGATGGACCACATTTTAAACGACATTAGTTGCAAGACCAACACTACATAGTCCTAAGACTCCAGTATTCATGGAAATCAAAAAGAAAAGGAAAAAAAAACTTTTGAATGCGTTGAATCCATCCAAGAGATTCTTTTCATTTTAGTTTTTGGAGTGAGGAATGCGATTCCTGAGAACTTTTGTTTTTGTTTCTGTATGTGTGTGTGTGTGTGTTGGGGGAGGGGGGGGGGGGGGGATAAAAGTGAAAGGAGAGAAACTAAAAAAAAAACCATATTCGTAAACTCTAAAACAATCAATAAACTGTAGAAGAGGGAGGGCTAGAATTCTCTCATGTAAGTAACATAAACCTTCATCCAAGATAATTCCATTTAAATCAGTTGCACCATGACCGTCATCCGGGACCCATTCACCTTCTTCCAATTCATCAGTATCAGCATTCTCAGCACCTGAACAAATCAGAATAATTTAAGTGATGCACCATCCATAGCAGTCTCTCTCCAACCAGAAACGAAAAATATCAACAAACCATCAGCTGACAAATATAAGCTATCCCCATCGTTTCTTTCCATAGGCATTCTCTCATCAGAAGTAGCATTGATTGCTTGCTTGGAATAACCCGACAAATAAAGATCAATAAGTGTATCTTCTAACCTAAAAGAATATTAGTAACACTTAGGATAGTATTACTGAAGCAACGACAAGGTCTAAAGTGAAGATAAGAAAAAGGAATCGAAGTAGCTTACCACTCTGAAGGTGGAGGTAGATTTTCAGGCAGTTGACTATTATTGCACTCTGTATCACCTGTAAAAACTAAAAAGTACAATTAAACAGATAAATCCTATAAAGATGAACTATTAGTGACCCGATCTACGTAACAGTACATAGGCTTTAAGTATATGGCACCCCCATGTTGTAGGTCTTTGTAGATTTAAACCTGCCATTTCGTAATTGGACAGGTAACACAACTCTGAGCACACAATGCAGTGGTAATGATAGAGCCATAGAAGCAGTGTTAACACTTAACAGTGAGCACAAAAGGCCAGCAACTGCAGAACCAGGGGTTGTGATGGTGTTGAGTAGGGGTGAATGGAGAGGGAACCAAGCAGGGGCCATGCCCCACCTCATCAAACCAACCCAACTTGTCATCTGAGTAAGCACAATATATTTACTTTATCATCACTATCCTCTCACTCTTCTTAAGGTTAGAGATCAAATTATTTACTGATTTATGTGTACTATATATTTTTCAATTTTCATTGTCTGCATTGCTGATACAAAGTTTGCCACAGTTTCTATGTGCAGAGGACCAGGGGCATGAGTTTTGAAAATTGATTTTTACATCTTAATTTTATGTAATTTTTGAGATATTATTAAGTTGGCCCCCTTACAGCATGGATTTTTTTTAATGTGGCCCCCTCTCAATCCTTTATAGCATTTTGTTCCACTTCAGATTGCCCCTTAGTTTTGAATTTCTGGCTTAACCCCTGTGCCTATTACCATCATTTAATGTCTTCACCAGGTGTTACAACTTTTGTTGGTTTAAGGAATGTCAGACCCTAGACTACTCTCAAATGCTAGAACATACGAATAATTTTACCAAGTAAAGTTCTGTTTGAATTCATGGAATGTCAACCCTGGAATGATCTTTAATGCTAAAACATTCTACTTATGAAGTATTTACAGTTCATTTTCTATTATTAAAGCTAAAGCTGAAAAGGAGACATATGATTTCTAATTAGCAACTTACAAACCACAAACTACTTTCTGTCCAAGAGATGCGGTCAGGTGGAAAGTTAAGATTGTCCATAAAGGTGAAACTTCTAACAGAACAAATGGCGGTTATCTCATTTCATAATCAAATTTTACATAGAAATGCTACAGTAATAAAGAGAATTTTACTTGGTGCAACAGACATTCACCCTGGCTCACCTGTATTGGGTTCACCTACTTTACAAGCATCAGTTTCAACTGTACATGACTCGTCTTGAACAGAGTTATCAAGAACAATACCACCATAACCATTCGTATCGGATTGAACATCCTGTCAAGATGCGACAGAAGAACTCCGATTACCTCTTCTATACAACAGAGTTAAAATAATATAAGAACAGAGCTTCAACCATAAACACTATCTCAGAACAAAAGAAATAAATTTGGAAAAGACAAGCTCTGCGGTACCTGGTCAGACCCCAATGGCACATAATTTCCGTCCTCATATTTGTAATAAAGACCATCTCTACTGCTATAATACCATCCTGCTCCGGGGTCATGATAAAATCCAGTACTGTCACGAGATTAAGCCATAATAGGGTCATGGAATTATAAGAAACAAATTTACAATACATACCATTGCAAAGCAATACATTGTGTTTCAGATTCTACTAGAATCTCATCTTATTTCTTTGTTATGTAGATACATTAAGTGGAAAACCAAAATGGTTTTAAGTGATGAGACTGTACAAGCCTAGCAATACTCAATATGGTCGTTAATTTCTTATAAAAATGACAAGAAATAATCCACCCTTGCACCAATGAAACCAATTTCCCCAAAACCAATTTCCCCAATGGATGGAGAACTGAGTCGTTAAAGTACAGTTATTGCACCGGAATTTCAGTAAAAATGGTGGCTAGCAATGTTTCACTATAAACTTTACAAACAAAAAAGCTACATACACAGAGATGCCAATGACAATTTCCAAAGTTGGCAATAAAAAAAAGAAAAATTATAAAACAAAAACATATGAATTAAATCAGATCAAAACAAAATCGTAATCATAATAGTTCAGCAAACATAATTCGTAGATCACCGAGACTTAATCCTAAGTTGCCTGATAGTTACCGTATGAATTATGCAAATACTGGCGCAGAAGTTTAAAGCAACGAGCTGTTAACCTCAAAATGTATGAACATCGGGTTTTGTTCTCAGCTTTTGAATATGATCACACATACTCGATTCAAGAACCTGAGATGCTTATGAAATATGGATGACCGTTCACTCAAAACCCTAATTAAGAAACCATAAAAAATGAAAATTTGAAAAAATTTCGATTTAGAAGAAGAGAATAACAAACCTGGCATGGTAGTAGAGATGAGATTCTTCGTCCCATTCAAAGGAGCATTCGTTTTTCTGCGATTCTTCAGAGTCGGGTTCGTTGGTTCCCGCCATTTATCGATCTCTGAGTCTGAGTTGAAACGCGCGCGAGTGCGTTTGCATGTGGTTTTGAATGAGTGATGATTAGGGGTGTCGATGCGCCCGGCCGGGTTAGGCCAACGAATTTTATTTTTTGGTCGGGTCGGGGTAGTATAGCTGAGGGTGTCAAATGTGTCGGGTTAAACGGGTGATAGGTGAAAAACATGTAAACCCTTACACGACACGTTTAATAAACGGGTAAAAACTTTAAACATGAATTGTTTAATAAACGGATAACACAACACAACTTGTTTAACCCGTTTAATTTTTATTAAAATTATTCTATTAAATTTTAACCCGCAGCAAAAAAATTATCCTATTAAAATTTTGAACTCCATTAATTATCCACACCAATTGTACTCTCTTAGTTAAAAAATTTTCAGTTGGGTGCCACTTGCAAAAGCAAATGAGAAGGTTTAATGACTTAAGGAAGGGGTTGCGTCATTTTATAGACATAAGATGTCTCATTCATTTGAATTTGTCGACGTGGGATTCAACATTCAAGCCAAAAAAATTTACTGTGTGTTCAGTATCTATAAACTCACAAACTGTGTCGCTGCCAAAGATCCACAAACTGTGTCGTTGCCAAGGATCCACTCAACACAGAGGGATGAACTTCGTCGCTACCAAGGATCCACTCAACTACTACACCAATCACAGCTACCCACTGTTGAAACACACCAACCAACAACAAATTGAAGGTAAGCTCTCGATTCTGTCAGTGTTGTTGATGTCCACTTTGTCGCTGCCAGTGTTGTTGATGGTGGTGGAGGGGGGTTTGGATTGCTAGAGAAACAGAGACAGAAGGGGAGGGGGGGTTGGATTGAAATTACTACAGTTATTCCCACATCGAGCACTGCAAATGGGGGGTAAGTGAGTAATATGTATTTAATTTTTCTGAAGTAAGATTTTTCTTTACTCATTTACCATATATTTATATGTAATATTTTAATTTTGACTATTTTTTTTTAAATAATTGTTAATTTATTATTATATTATTTTTTTAAACGGGTTGACAGATTTCACCTTAACACGACCCGTTTATTAAACGTGTCTGATGAGTTAACCCGTTTATCACCCGAACCTGTTAGGTCTCACTCAAACCCGTTTAATTCTTGTCGATTCGTGTCGGTTAATCGTGTCGTGTCGGATTTTGACAGGCCTAAGTGTAAGTCCAAACCCTTACTCAAGTGAGTTATCGGACAAGTCGAGCCAGGCTTCTGGTATAGGTATGCTACCCCTAGCCCAACCCGCGAGCCTATTGGGCGGGCTTGCTGGACGAGCCTACTCGCGAGTCTTTTTATATACAACTTCATTTAAAAATAATAAATATTTTTGTAATTTAATATTTGTATAAATTATATTTTTGAATAAAAAACAGAGTTAAAATGGATAAAAATAAAATAATGAATAATTTTATTTTTGATTAAGGGATGAACTACATCTAATAGAATGAATACATCTCAACTAAGTTAATACCTACTCACTTATCTATCATTTGCATTATTCTATCCTTTAAAACTTGGATTTTTTGGGTGTTGGTACACTTTTTTAAACTTATTTGAGAGAAAGTGTATAAATAAGTATTTTATTCTATTAAGTTCAATTTTAATAAAATATCTTATGGTTAGGTACATATGTCAAATGACATTTGAATTTTTTTACTTACTTATCATTCCTTAAATTATGCATAATTTTTATTCTCATCATCTCTCTCTTTCCCCTATTTTCTCTCTCTCCCCTGTTTTCTCTCTCTCCATTACTCTCCCACTATATCTCTCATATTTTCTCTCTATCTCTCTCTCCGTTAATCTCTCTATCTCTCCCTTATTTTTTCTCTCTATCTCTATAGTTTATTTTATTTTCAAATATGTAAAGATTTGATTTAATTTTTTAATCTCTCTCTCTCTCTCTTTCTCTTTATATCAACGTTAGAAGTTACAACAACACAATTACATTATTAGCTACACCAATCAGTTACAATTGCACATATAATACACAAAACAGTTATCCATGCATTATAATAAACCAAACAGTTACACTAAATAATTACACAAAATTATGACACCAACCCAATTTGTCATTCAGTTATTTACGTAAATCAAAGAGTTGCACCATTTAGTATCATGACATGATTACACCAATTATATACACCAAATTTGGTATAATGGTAAAGTCTTTTGTGTAATGATAAATCCAATTTGGTGTATATAATTAGTGTAACTATGTCCTGCTACTAAATAGTGCATATCTTTGATTTATGTAAACAACTGAACGACAAATTGAGTTGTTATTGTAATTTTGTGTAATTGTTTGATTTATTAGAACACATTAGTAACTGTTTAGTGCATTATAGGGTAATGTAACTAATTGGTATAAC
The DNA here is from genome assembly GCA_951799425.1 of Ilex aquifolium. Classification (NCBI taxonomy): domain Eukaryota; kingdom Viridiplantae; phylum Streptophyta; class Magnoliopsida; order Aquifoliales; family Aquifoliaceae; genus Ilex; species Ilex aquifolium. The sequence continues at coordinate 24,903,962 of OX637404.1, forward strand.
TGATTGGTGTAATTGTGTTGTTGTTGTAACATTGATATAAGGAGAAAGAGAGACATAATAAGGAGAGAAAGAGTAACGGTGAAAGAAAATAGGACGAGAGGGAGTGAGAGATAGAAAAAATAGGGGAGAGAGAAATAAAAAAAATTAAATCAAATCTTTATATATTAAAAAAAAATTATCAATGTGAGAGAGAGATAGATAAAGAGAAAATAGGAAATAGAGAGTTAGAGAGTTAGAGAGTAATGGAGAGAGAGTAATGAAGTAATAAATGACCTATTAGCATTTTTTCAAAAAAATGCACTTAGAGCCAAATAAATTTTCTTAATGTAGTTAGCTCAATTAAGTCCAAAATTTTGTATCGGCTTCCAAATTTCTCTTAAAACTTGTATGCTTAATATATAAAAAAGAAAATAATATATTATTTATAGTATCTAAATTTTTAAAATTTCAAATTTCGACATTGAGAGACTTATTTCAAAATTTCAAATTTAATGGTTTAAAAGTATAATTTTTTTTCAAAGGAAGGGTGAGCAGGCTAGGCTTGACGGGAAGGTTCTTGGGTCGGGTTTTAACGGGTTTTTCGGACGGGCTACTGTGTCGGGTAATGGGTTTGGGAGCAACCCAAGCCCTCTTTCTAAGGATATTGGGCTCGGGCTTAGGCGGGCCAACTATCGAGCCTATCGGGTTTTGGATCTATTTTTTCAGGCTGGATAATGGGACCAGTGGATAGGCCTGTCAAAATCTGACACGACACGAATTAAACGGGTTTGGGCGAGACCTTAACGAGTTCGGGTGATAAACGGGTTAACCCGCCAGACACGTTTAATAAACGGGTCGTGTTTGGGTGAGACATGTCAACCCGTTTATCACCCGTTTTAAAAAAATTAATATAATAATAAATTAATAATTATTTTAAAAAAATTAGTCAAAATTAAAATATTATATATAAATATATGATAAATGAGTAAAGAAAAATATTGATTTAGAAAATTTAAGTACAGACTACTCACTTACCCATTTGATGTGCCCGATGTGGGAACAAATTTTTTTATCACTATAGAGATTATTTCTTGCCCCAGAATCGAGAGCTTACCAGTTATCACCACCATCAACAACACTGGTTGCTGCAGTATATCCGTTCCGGTGGTCACGCATGTAGTGGTTGTAATTCGTAATGTTCATCCCCGTAGTACATGGTAAGGGCCCAAGCAAATAAAAAACAAAATAAATTTAGATAATGTGTGTAGTATATTGGAAGTGATTCCCCTAATGGTGCTGAAGAACCAAAACAAGAAAGAGCAAATCATGGCAAGCTGTCATTTGATCACATTTTAATTGCAGAGCAGAACCTTAAATCACTCCCAACGGCTAATGACCCATAAATATAGTCTGTAAAATTACTTTCCATCTTTCGTGCTATTTACCCTTTGTAATTGATAGCAGCAATATGTATATGAGACAATGAACAACTCTCACATTAAGGAGAGTACAACACAAAAACACTATATGTTCTTTACTTTCTACATGGTATTAGAGCCACAAGGCTAACCCCACCGAATTTCAATCCGTCTAAAAAAAAAATAGCTACTACCTCCATCAATGTAGGGAACTTCGTCACTCTTCGTTTGAAGCAGGACAATTACCCTTTATGGCATGAGTAAGTGCTTGGATTGGCCGAGAGCCAAGACATTGTAGGGCTCCTCACCGGTGAAACCCCCATGCCAGCTCCGCTCGTCTCTAGTTCTGAAGCCTCTAATGATGGACTCAAAGAGACCAATCCAGATTATGTGAAGTGGAAAAAATCAGACCGCCTATTGCGAGGTTGGATAATCGGGACTCTCACAGAAGAGGTCCTTGGCTTAGTAATTGGTCTTGAGACCTTTGCTAAGGTGTGGACAGCTCTCAAAGAAGCCTATGCACAAGCTTCACAGGAGCGTGTGTTTCAACTTCAACAACAACTTACGTATATGCGAAATGATTCCTCCACTTCTCTTAATGATTATCTACGACAATTTAAAAGTATTTGTGGCAATTTGGCTGCGATCGGAAGCCTAGTGAGTGACAAAACAAAGGTATTTTCCCTTCTTAATAGCCTTGGTGCTAAGTACGAGTCATTCACGACTTTCATGCTCAAGCCACCTATGCCCTCTTACGGCGAGGTTATCCCTCTCCTCCAAAGTTATGAGACTCATATCAACCTTCATGCTAATTCTAGCACCTATGTTGCATTTTTTGGACACAAAACTAAGGCTTCCAACCAGACCAATCAGCGAGGTGGAGGCACTACAAGAAATATGGGAAAATCCGGCATTTAATTTCCGGCGTTTAACTTAAACGCCACTAATACCGGCGTTTGTGTTTAAACGCTAAAATTTTTTAATAAAAAATAAGAAAAATCTTTTTTTTTGACATTTAATTTCCGGCGTTTATGTTAAACGCCACAAATTATTAATAAAAATAATAAAAAAAAAAATTTCTGCTTAATTTCCGACGTTTAAGTCAAACGCCACAAATTCTAAATTAAAAATAATAAAAAACTTTTTTTTTCAACCTCCAACATAAACCTAAATTTTTCCCAATTCATTTTCTCTCTCTCTCCCCGACGAAGAGAGGCTTTGAATAGCCATTTTTCCTGCGGAACTCCATTGATTTTTTGAATGGCGATTGCAAACTTCATTGTTTTTGTTCCTGCGGAACTCCGTTGATTTTTCCCTGGCGACATCCTTCTCTCTTCTCTCTGTCTCTCACGTCCAGATCTGTGAGATTCACATACTCAAACAATCTCTGTCCCAAGTCGAATCTCATAAACACTCTCTGTTTAAATTCACTCGAACACTCATTCGAGACTACCTCAGGCGACAGGCAATTCCGCAGCTCCAAAGTCTCCGGCGATTATCAAACTGAGTATGTTTCAATTGTGTGAATCTGAATTTAAATACGCATGTTTAAATTACTGGTTTGATTACATATTTTCTACTTTCTCATCTCTCTCCCTGCCTCCCTCTGTCTCCTTCAAGCAAATCTCACTCACACACCTCCCCACCCTCCACCTGTTTGAGAAAATGCCTGAAAGAGTTAAATCTGCTGACAAAGGATTATATCTCTGATTATAAATTTTCGGTCTTGACTTACTGTCCCATATTTCTGCACATATGAACTAAAGGATTCGGTTGCCTTTAAATTGAGTTCAGTTTGTTTTTTTTGCTACAAATTTCTGTTTACTGGAAATTCGAGGATGCTGTTGAAGCTTATTTTTTGAATTTTGAGAATATGCACTGTGCTCAGATTGCAGTCCTTTGGGGCTAAGCCTAAGGCTCTAGAAGTTTTGGCTGGACAGCAGATTTTGAGGGACTTGAAACTGTATGACAGATTTTTTTGCGAACCTTGCTGTCTTGGATGGTGACTGACTTCTCACTATGCATGTTGTTGTACAACCGTCTTTGGCAAAAGCAAAAACAGGTAGTTTCCATCTCACCTTATACATGTTTCAGTGAGATATTTTATGCATTCCCATGTTTTAACACTCTGTTGTGGCATGCAAGGAAATTAGGCTATAGCCTATATGCAATTGAATCACTAATGTAGGTTGTATGCAGCATTTGAACCGTATGCATTGGGTGAATCAGTTTGCTTATAGTAGTCCAATTGTCAGCCACAAAGCGCCAAAGTTCTGTCCCAAACCCCAATGTGGTGATATGTTATTCTTTGCATATTCCATTCTTGTATTTTGTGTGTTATCAAGTTATGTTCGGCATTTAATGTGAACTAATATATTTAACTTGATTTATTGGACTCCCAGGAGAAGAAAGATGAAACAATATTGAATCTTGTTAGAGGTGGAGATTCCTAACTGTGTTCTGTGCGTAGAATATAGACAACATAGACACCTTCATTCTTTCAGTCAGGTTGATAAAATCTAGTTATTTGCATTCCCATCTTTGACTATATGAGAATCCTCTTTCTTGGGTTACTATAGTGATCATTTAGTTATTGGGGACAGCCATTCGTGGTGAAGGAGATGCTCTAAATTTATAGTAACTGGCTAATCAGGAAAACATTCGGTATCCGTAACTTGTAAGCATGTCTGATTTCTAATTTTTATGATAAAGGTTGGTTTGCCTGCTGTACGCAAGAAGAGGTTGATTGTTTTTTATGATAAAGGTTGAGTTTTTGTGATGCAGGCAGTTTCTGCTTTGTTGTAGCAGTCTGCTGTGCTGCAGTATGTTGTGCAATTGTGTTCTGCTATTGACCTGTCTGTGCTAATATGCTGTGCTGGTATGGATGAAACTGATGCCTGAATACAATGGAGCTGGGTTGTTGCTGATCTGCTGGGATGGAAATGGTTGTTGTCTATTGCAAGAGCTAAAACTGAAGATGACATACCAACATGTTTGTCTATTCTATGTAAATAGGAATAGAAAATTTAGTTCTTGTAGCAGTTTTTTGCCTTCTGTTCACACAGAATATTCTGTTTTTTGCTTCTTGTAAATTCTGAAATTCATTCAATAAAATTCCTTTTTTTTTTAAAACAAAAAATGGGTTGCTGTTATGCTGCTAGTGCTTCAGTTGCTACTGTCTGAGTGCTGACATGGTTGAATAGTAAAAAAATGAGCTGGGTTTTATTATAAAAAAAATATATTAATTATTATTACTGGCGTTTATTTAAATGCCGGAAAAAAAATTGTTCAGAAATAATAATTACTGGCGTTTAAATAAACGCCGTTAATTTTTGTGACGTTTAAATAAACGCCGTTAAATTTTTGTGGCGTTTAAATAAACGCCGTTAATTTTTCCGACGGAGGTTTCGACGACGTTAACAACAAACGTCAATAATAATATTTTGCGGCGTTTATTTACATTTTAGCGGCGTTTATTAAACGCCGGTAAAAGTCTTTTTTCTTGCAGTGAGGACGTCCCAATCACAACGGTTTTCCTCTAAAGGCAAGGGATTCCATCCTAGGAACCAAAACAATCGTGATGTGTCTTCTACAAATCAGTCTACTGGTCCTCTGCAAACTCAAAACAAAGAATGCAATCGAGATGTTAGCTGCCAAATTTGTGGCAAGTGTGGGCATGAAGCATTAAAGTGTTGGTACCGATTTGATAATGCGTATCAGCCCAACGATGTGCCTCAGGCCCTGCCTGCGTTAACTCTCAACAGTGGGGCAGAAGATCAAGAGTGGACAACAGACACAGGAGCTTCGGTGCACATGACATCCAACCCAGGTATTCTAAAAAATTTAAGACCTTATACTGGCTTGGATCATGTTATGGTAGGTAATGGTCATCTTTTGCCAATTACGCATGTTGGAGAAACAATGATAGGAAATAACTCACACACTATTAAACTTGATAATGTTTTATTAGTACCCGATCTTGAAAAGAACCTCTTATCAGTTGGTCAATTAACTACTGATTACCCACTTAATTGTGAGTTTTTTGGTGTTGGTTTCACTATAAAGGACAGGGCCACAAATCAAATACTATTGCGAGGACACAAACAAGGTAACCTTTACTTCATATCAACCAAGCCTGAAGCCCACTTCTTAGTGCGATTTCAAACTGTGAACAATGATGTTCGGCATCAGAGGCTAGGGCATCCATAGGCAGTTACCGTGCCCAAACTATAATCCCGCGGGCTAATCAAAGTTCTTGACAAAAATAAAATCACTTCTATATGTGAAAGTTGTCAAATGGGCAAATTCAGTCGCCTTCCTTTTCTCAGTTGTTCAAATAAAAATTATGATTTACTTGAAAAAATACATTGTGATCTTTGGGGTCTAGCCCCTATCAATTCTATTGACAAACTCTCTTATTATGCTATCTTAGTTGATGAATCTACTCAATATATGTGGTTTATTCCCTTGAAACGCAAGTCTGAATTTTTTACTTCTTTTTGCTTATTTGTTAAATTTCTTGACCGTCAATTTTCGAAAAAAATCAAGATTTTTCAATCCGATGGCGATGGCGAATTTGCTACCAATGCTTTGAAGAATTATTTGCAAGAACAAGGAATCATCCACCAAGTCTCATGTCCTCGCACACCAGAGCAAAATGGCGTTGCCGAACGTCGCCACCAAACAATTCATGAATTGGGACTTACTATGTTGTTTCATAGTTGTATGCCTAAACGTTTTTGGGTAAAGGCCTTCTCCAAGGCAGTATTTTTGATCAACCGTATTCCTTTTGTTACGCTTGACAATGAAACACCCTTCTTTAAGCTCCATGGTCGGCATCCAGACTATAACTCTTTAAGGGTTCGTTTGTTTAGCGGGAGAATGATAGAAAATGCAAGAAAGAGAATTTTTTTAAAATTTTCATGTGTTTGGTTAGCATGAAAAGGAAAATGATGGAAAAATAATTTTCCTTCATCCTTGAATTTTCTCACAAATAACCAACTTTTTTTTTTTGTAAAAAACACAAGGAAATGCAAGAAAGTTGTGATCTATAACTAACTTCCTGTTTTACCCTTATTTTTTTTAAAATATTTTATTGGTTATTAATTCTAAAAAAATTTGGTATGAATTTGATTAATCATATAATATGGCCCAAAGACATTTGTATTGGTGATTGTCTTAAAATTAAGTTTCGAGCCATTTTTTAAAATTTTTTAAATTTTCAATTATAATTACATTTTTTTTTCTTTTTTAGACCAATTTAATATAATTAAGGGTAATTTAGACAATTATAAAAATTTCTTATAACTTTTCTTTTTTTCAAACAATAGAATGATTTTTTTTTTAAACTTTCCGGTAAATTTTTCATTCTAACCAAATACATGTATGAAAATATATTTTCTATCATTTTCTTTTCTTTCACTTCACTTTCTATCATTTTCACTTTCCATCATATTTTTCTTCCTAACCAAACGGACCCTAAGGGTGTTTGGATCAAAATGTTTTCCATATATCTGGAATGCTCAAACCACCAAATTTGACCCCAAGTCCCTGCAGTGTGTGTTCATGGGTTATAGCAATAGATTCAAAGGCTATAAATGCTTTTATCCCCCTACTAGACGCATGTATGTGTCAAGGCATGTAGTTTTTTATGAAGGTAATTTTCCTTTTAAAAATCCAACAAGTTTACATTCACCTTTAGCATCTCCTAAGGTGATATCGACCTTCTCGGAATGATTAGAATCACGGTCTCCCATTACCACCATCAACACCTCACCCATCACTAATATTTCAGATACACCTATATCTCAGTGTTGCAAGATACTCATGATACAACCATGTCTTCTATGCTGCCAGTGATTCCTGAACAACCAGATCATGACACCGCTGTCAACATCGACTACCATTCAGCACCTACCATATCCCCCAACGTGCTCGAAACTGAGGAGCAGTCTCTACCGTTTGAGCCAACGAGTGCCTCTATTAGAGCCTCAACTCTTACAGATTGTGAACCTCTTACTGAGCTCACTAACTCTACTGCTGCCTCCTCACTCACCGATGACACCACCGTTGCTTCTAGGTTCAATTCAGTTATGCCTCTTCATCCCATGATCACACGAGCAAAAACAGGTATTCATAAACCTAATCCTAAGTATGCTAACCTTCGTAAACTTCTCTCTGTTCCTTAGGAACCCAAGAGTATTCGCTCGGCCTTAAAACATGACGGGTGGATTCATGCCATGAATGAGAAATTAGAGGCACTTCATCAAAATAACACTTGGTCTCTTGTTCCCCGCCAACCTGATATGCATGTTATCGGTAGCAAATGGGTCTTCAAAACGAAACTCAATGCTGATGGGTCCCTAAATCGCTTAAAGGCACGTTTGGTGGCCAAAGGTTACCATCAAATGGATGGTGTTGATTACATTGAAACATTTTCTCCGGTAATAAAACCAGGTACAATTTGTATAGTTCTTACCTTGACTTTAGTTCGAAAATGGGAGATTCGACAATTAGACGTAAAAAATGCCTTTTTACATGGTTTTCTAAATGAATTCGTGTTCATGGAACAACCACCTGACTTTGTCGATATATCTTTCCCCAATCATGTTTGCAAACTAAATAAAGAACTCTATGGTTTAAAGCAAGCTCCTAGAGCATGGTTTGATAGATTTAGTAGCTTTCTACTCGCATTTGGATTCTTTTGTAGCATGTTCAATCCATCCCTTTTTATTTGTCATTTCAATCGTGGCTCCTTAATTTTATTTCTCTATGTGGACGATATAATTTTAATGGCTTCAAATACCTGCTTACTAGAAGAATTTATTAATGCACTCCATCTTGAGTTTGCTATGAAGGATTTAGGTCCTTTACATTATTTTCTTGGTATTCAAGTGACTCATACTCCTGATGGTTTAGTGTTATCTCAGTACAAATATGCTCTAGATATTATCGAACGTGTACAAATGAAAGATTGCAAGCCGATTAAAACACCAATGACTCAAAAAACGAAGAACTCTGTGAGCTCAGTTCCTTTCTCTGACTAAGCACATTACCGTAGCATCGGGGGTGCCCTTCAATACCTCACTTTGACATGGCCTGATTTAGCATTCAGTGTCAATTTTGTATCCCAATTCATGCATAGCCCTACCGAGGATAACTATCGAATGGTCAAGCGCATTCTCCGCTATGTTTAGGGTACAGCTGATCTAGGCGTCCAACTACGATCCAATTCCACACTCGATTTATGTGCATTTCGCGGATGCCGACTGGGCTGGATGTCTGGAGACTCGGCGATCCACCACTGGATTTTGCACCTTTTTGGGTAGTAATTGCATTTCCTGGAGTGCAAAAAAACAAAATACAGTCTCTCGATCAAGCACTGAAGCTGAATACCGCTCAATGGCTCACACCACAACAGAACTAACATGGCTTACCTCCCTTCTTCACGACCATGGTGTTCGGCCGGACAAAACTACTGTTCTCTAATGTGATAACTTAAGTGCTCTTTACATGACTGTCAATCCGGTGTTCCATGCCCGCAACAAACATATTGAGATTAACTACCACTATGTCCGAGAACGTCTTGGCCTCCTTCAAACTCTGCATGTTTCATCTTTTCACCAACTAGCTAACATCTTCACCAAGCCTCTTTCCCAGTTCAATCTTCAACGACTTCGTGCCAAATTGAACCTCACCAATCAACTCAGTTTGCGGGGGCGTATTGGAAGTGATTCCCCTAATGGTGCTGAAGAACCAAAACAAGAAAGAGCAAATCATGGCGAGCTGTCATTTGATCACATTTTAATTGCAGAGCAGAACATAAGTCCTCCTTAAATCACTCCCAACGGCTAGTGACCCATAAACATTGTTTGTAATATTACTTTCCTTCTTTCTTGCTATTTACCCCTTGTAATTGATAGCAACAATATATATATGAGACAATGTAAGGAGAGTACAACACAAAAACACTATCTGTTCTTTACTTTCTACATAGTATTGTTGAGATAAAAATTCCGTTTTCTTCATACAAATCTTACTAAACATAAAATTGGATTACAGAGACACGACATTTGTCTATATTGTCCTCGTAAATTTTTTATTTTTTGAATTTTCAATAATTCATTCAAGAAAATCAGTTGATTTTAATCAAGTTGGTTACTCTTAACTCGCAAGATTTTGTTACCAAATGGTCAATTCTTATCAAAAACAAGATTTAATTTGTTATGTCCCCCACTTTTGGATTTCTATTATGTAATATTTGTGACTTCTCTTTATTCCTCTTTAGATGTTTTCTCGTTTTCTATAAACTGCATTGGTTTAAAAGTTGAAATAATTGAGTCTTTATTTTAATAGTGATTTATTGATATAAAAAAATTATTCATTCACGAATAAATTTTCAAAAATATCTGAATTGGATTTTTGGCCGAAATACTTATATGAGTGAACTCCAAGAGCCAATGAAAACTCTTATCACGTTCTCCCACATAGATATAATCTAAATGAACAAATTAATTAGTCTAAATCATTGCATATAAATATCATTATTTGATTGATCTAAATTCATTCAACTTATTATTTATTAATACTTTCTTTTGGCCAATCTGGGAATTGTTTTATAGAACATCTCTTTTTATTTAATCACACATCGTAAATATATACCACAAGAATTCTTATTTAAATTATGACTCGTAATATTTATATTTAAGTGGACCAAAGGAAAATTATTTTTCAAATTTCACATCCAAATTAACTTTTGCTATTGGAGCCCATCATCCAAACATCCACTCATTTAGGATTAGGATGCACACATTATTACTTATTATACATTAATGTATGAGATAAGTTTGAAACTACTATTCATATTACAACTTGTCTTCGAAAGCAACTCTACTTAATATTTCTACATGGTTAGCCACCTATAAATCCGTCAAATTGGTAATTATATGTTTCAAATGTCACATCCTAATTAACTTTTGCTATTGGAGCCCACCATCCTAACATCCACTCATTTAGGATTAGGATGCACACATTATTACTTATTATACATTAATGTATGAGATAAGTTTGAAAATATTATTCACATTACAACTTGTCTTCGAAAGCATCTCTACTTAATATTTCTACATGGTTAGCCAACTATAAATCCGTCAAATTGGTAATTATATGCAATTTCTAGTTAAATTGTACAACGTTTGATGATGTACAAAAATAGATTTATGCACAATCAAATCAATCGAGTGTGATGTAAAAAAAATAATGAAACAATTAATAATAAGAGACAAAGATTGAGTGATTGAGTCTGATTGACCTAACCACTGAAGGCGACAACGGTAGCCAAAGAACTCTATTAATGAGAGAGTACAAGATAGTAGAAGGAAGAGAGAGAGAGAGAGAACAATGGTATGCTCAAGGTGAGGTGTGTGAGATCTGCCCCCATGTGTAAGGAGTTTACAACTTATAGACACAGATCCTTAGTTGTGGCGGTGACGTGAAGGTCAACCTACTAATTTATCAGGGAGGATAGTTACTATTAGAGATAGGCACTATCTTGAAGTAATGACTATCCCGATGATTACTATCTTGGAGTAATGATTATTTCGATGATTGTTCTCTCACGTGCGTTGACTCTTTCTGAATTCTTGAGCTTTGGATTGGACTGAGACCATGGGCTAAATCTGGCATGCCTTTTGATGATTTGGGTTCAACCTATGAACTAAACCCAGACCTTGTCTAAATCTGAACTCGTTATTAATGTTCATTTTAGGTTTTGTGAAGTTTAAGAAACAAATACTTGTCGCATATGTTATAGATGAAGTGCATGAAATTTTACTTGGGGGCGGATTTTGTCGCAGATGCATGTAAACTTGTTTAATTGTCTCATTGATTCTCGCTAAAGAATGATCACTTCCCAAGTAAAAATAAAGTTATATACATCCAATCTTTCTTAAAACGAAATTAACGGTTTTTTTTTTTTGTTGGTTGTGTTTTACACTTTCTCGTTCAACTCGGAAGAAGGAAAGAACAAAGTCCTATTATGTCGTCCTACACCTTATGCCAAAAAGTTAGTGACAAGATCACTAACTACCGACAGCTTTTGCATGAATTCTATTACATTTGCTTTGTTTTAATTTATTGGGGTTTCCTTTCCTTTGCTTTATGATATGATATGATATTGTTCTCTGGGTCGGATAAAAACCTGTCATAAAATCAATTGGAATCAAACAAAAATGGAGTAAAGACTCTAGGAAACGTCTAGAAAAGCAACGAAGGGTCGAGAAAGAACGATAAGAGACATGAAAGAAAAGTAAGATTAACTCCAAGATCTTTAAACATACTACAAGTTAGTCATACTCGTAGCCATGACCATGAAGTTTACTTGAGTGGTCCCCCACCAAGGAATAAAATAGGTTTTTCAAAACTCCCACACCCCGCCCCCCCCTCCCCCTTTCTATAGAATAAGAGGATTTTTTGTGACAACTGTGTTCACTCTCACAACAAAAAATGTATTTTTTTAAAAAAAATTATTTTTTTGGCGATAATACTGTAATAAAAAGTTATTTGTTGTTACAAATACTATTTGAGACGACTCATTGCCGCCATAAAGACTTTTTAAGACTCAACTTATTATGGAGGCTAATAACAAGTGGGGTTTCAAAAGTCTTTATCACGGTAATAACCTGTCTCAAATGATATTTGAGACAACAAATAACCCTTTTGTGATAACACTATCGCTACAAAATTATTTTTTTTTCTTCAAAATACGTTTTTTTTTGTAAAAGTGAACGCAACTGTCATAAAAAATTTATCTAAAAAACCCCTAATTCTTGTAATGATTTGTGACCACATGATCATCCCATTATTAAAGTACTTGTATCTTTCGTTGTATTGTGATCTCTCAGCTATGACCTCGAATAAGACTGGCTCCAATCGAATCCGTTGGACATCTTTTATTTCTTATCTTGAATCACAGCCTAAGAATTGAGATTCTTTACAGTATCACATCGATCAATGTTTAGCACATGAGACAATGATAGAAAGGCTTCATTGGTCACTACTTTAGAATATCTCAAGTTAGGATAATTTTCGGGTCTTATTCTTTTTTTAAACTCAAATTTAAATTTAAATCAACGTTAGATATGCTCTTAAAGATATACTAATTTATCCGAAATGTATGTCGGTTTACAAATAATTATATGCTTTTAGAGTTAAGTGTTAAGTAAGAGTCACTTGAAATGGTCCACATATATATACTATGTTACCCACATCAAATCTTAAATAATCGGGCCCCAATTTCACTTGCACCTCACATAGAAAATGAAAAAGCTTTGGACCCACACAGAATGATATTTAAGTTTACGTTTGTTTTGATTGTTTGTTAAAATTCAACTATATATGATTAAGCCCAATTTTTTAGTTCAAAATTTTTTGTTAGGTGATTAGATCTTATAGATAAATTAGTTATTTTTCGTGCCTGAAGGCACGAAATAATAAAAAAAATGATCAACAATAAACATATTTATATTTACACCCAAAATTAAATTATAAAGATAAAGAAGAGAAAAAAGAATTTATGCACTGGTTGTAATTGGGGCGAACGATGGTAGTGATGATGGGCGACAATGGTGGTGGTAGAAGATGGTGATGGGATGGTGGTGGGAGACAATGATGGGATGGTGGTGGTGGGGTAGTTGTGGGGTGGTGGCGGCGACGATGGTGGTGATGGTTGTTGTAGAAGAGGTGGTGGTGGGGTGACAACGGTAGTGGGGGTAGGGCGGTGAGGGGGGTGGTGGGGTGGCGACAGCGGTGATGATGATAGTGGTGGGGGTATAGGAATGGTGGTATTGGTGATGGTGGTGGTGGGGCGGCGGGTGTGGTAGTGGTGGTGACGTGGTGACACTGGTGGTGGTGGTGGTGAGGATAATGGTAGTGGGGTGACAGTAGTGGGGGTGGGGGGGGGGGGGGGGTGGGGGTGGGGGTGGTGGTAGGGTAGTTCCAAATACTATTTTTTTTTTAAGTACTTATGAAAAGTTATAAGTTCTAGAAGTACTTTTAAAAAGTTATCCCAAAGCACATCCTTAGGGGTCTCTTTTCCCTATTAAATTTGGAGTGTTAATATTAATTGTCGGATTAACTTTAAAATAAAATTTAAAGTGATCTGAACCGCGAAAAACAAAAGTCATTTTGTTTATCTTTTGAAATTTGAATTGTATTGTACTTTATTATATAGATTTATAGTGAGTTTTTTTTGTTGACTCGTTTTGTATTGTGCTCATGTATATAAGTTGCGATTTTAATTGACGTTCTATTAATCAAACTATACTTTTGTGAACATTAATGATTTTAATAATCATATGGTTTAAGTTGCCCCACTGAAAATATGTCTGGCTCCGCCCCCAAAGCCCCAATCCACACAATTCTCCACACTAGAATTCAGAATCATGGCCAAATTGAGGCTCTTGATAATCTCTTCTATTCATTTTGAGATGGGTTTCATTTGATCCAGCCTTTCAAAGAAGAAATCGAAATGACCGTTCTACCCTTACACGAAAAGGTTGCCACTAAAGTGCCCCATGAAAGCAAGATTCATTCCAACTTGTAGTTAGTTTCCACGGACAAGCAAACTACCACCAAGCTTTGCTAAAGTTTAACGATATATACCACCTTCACATTCCATTTCTCTCTCTCAATTTTGTCTATATAAACCACTCTCCCTTTCTTGCATTGTTCACACCTTAACTCTCTCTCTCTCTCATTTACAAGCTTGTGAGAAAAAATAATCCATTCTCTTTCATGGCTCCAAGCTTGAGCAAAAATGCCCCAGAAGTAATGGTGCTTGTGAATGATGATGATGATAAGAAACCACTGTCAATCACCCTTGAAGGATCAGAATTTCTGGCCAATGGCCACCCAATTCTCACTGAAGTCCCTACTAACATCATAGCAACACCTTCTCCATTTACCTCCAAAGACTTGTTGTCCAAGAGCATAGTCGGATGCTTCGTCGGCTTCGATGCCGATGAGCCGAAAAGCCGGCACGTGGTCCCCACCGGCAAGCTGAGGGACATAAGGTTCATGAGCATATTCAGATTCAAAGTCTGGTGGACTACTCATTGGGTTGGCAATAGTGGAAAAGATGTTGAACATGAGACCCAAATGATGATCCTTGACAAATCCGACTTGGGACGCCCCTATGTTCTACTACTTCCACTCCTTGAAGGACCCTTCAGAGCTTCATTGCAGCCTGGCATGGATGATGACGTGGACATCTGCGTGGAGAGTGGGTCCAGCCATGTCAGCAGCTCCAGCTTCAGGAGTTGCATGTACATGCATATTGGTGATGACCCATATCAATTGGTCAAGGAAGCCATGAAGGTCATTAGGGTCCATTTGGGGACCTTTAGGCTTATGGAAGAAAAGTGTCCTCCAGGTTCAACTCAATCTTACTCAACAAATCCTTGTCTCGATATTTTGAAATTGACTACATAAATCTTATTTCGCTATTGTACTCTATTAAAAGTCATAATTTTTGTATCATATATATTTTTGACTATTTCATTTAAGGTGAATTTTGGCTTTCAGGTATCGTGGACAAATTTGGATGGTGCACTTGGGATGCCTTTTATCTTAAGGTACACCCTAAAGGGGTTTGGGAGGGGGTCAAGGGCCTAGTGGAGGGTGGGTGCCCTCCAGGGTTGGTCCTAATAGATGATGGGTGGCAATCCATATGCCATGATGATGACCCCATAACTGATCAAGAAGGCATAAACAGAACAGAAGCTGGTGAACAAATGCCATGCAGATTAATAAAGTTTGAAGAGAATTACAAGTTTAGGGACTACCAGAGTCCTAGGGTACCCTCCAACAAGGGCATGGGTGCCTTTGTGAGGGACCTTAAGGAGGAGTTTAAGAGCATAGAGCATGTGTATGTATGGCATGCACTTTGTGGGTATTGGGGCGGGTTACGCCCCGGTGTACCGGGTATGCCCGAGTGTAGGGTCATTGGTCCTAAACTATCAGAGGGTTTGCAGATGACCATGGAGGATCTGGCCGTGGACAAGATTGTGAACAATGGAATTGGGTTGGTCCCACCGGAAAAGGTCCATGAGATGTACGAGGGGTTGCACTCACATCTTGAATCAGCAGGGATTGATGGTGTCAAGGTGGATGTGATACATGTAAGTTTCCATATCTTTCAACTTTTCCACTATCACCCCCAAAAAAACAAAGAGTCGGGGGAAAAAGGGGGGAAAGCTCTCTGTTCCTGGTTCTCCAGAAGCTGGATCCTCCAGAACCAAAGGAATCCTTAGTTGGAATGAGATTCCAACTCAGCACGCCCCCGATCAGTGTAATAGGATGTGTCTATTTAACTATCTCTTGACTCGAAATGGGAGCAGGAACTCACCAACTGAGCTAAAGCTTATTGTGGTGTAAGTGTGTTAGGTGAATAATTTTAGTCCTACAAAGATATCTAAATCACTGTGTTTGCTATCATGCAGTTGCTAGAGATGCTCTCTGAGGAATATGGTGGCCGTGTTGAGCTCGCCAAGGCCTATTACAGTGCACTAAGTGCTTCTGTGAAGAAACATTTTAAAGGGAATGGTGTCATTGCTAGCATGGAGCACTGTAATGACTTCATGTTCCTCGGGACAGAGGCCATATCGTTAGGCCGTGTAGGTATGGTTCAAATAATGTACTCAAATAGTTCGATGAGTTGTCTACTTCAAGTTGTTCTTCCGTTTGAAGGAAAGATAATGAGAACCTTTTAGACTTGATCGGTACTTACTTGACAAGAACATGCTGTTAAAAGGCAATAAAATGGACTCTGCTGTCCAGAACTGCATTAATAGTTGTAATGTGACAATTCTGTTTTGTAATCTTTATGGTCTTTCTGAAATTATAGTACACTAGAGGACTCAATGTTTCATGTTAATACCTATAGGAGATGACTTTTGGTGCACTGATCCATCTGGTGATCCAAATGGGACTTTCTGGCTACAAGGGTGTCACATGGTGCACTGTGCCTACAACAGCTTGTGGATGGGGAATTTCATACACCCTGATTGGGACATGTTCCAATCTACACACCCTTGTGCTGAATTCCATGCTGCCTCTCGAGCAATTTCTGGAGGACCTATCTATGTAAGTGACTCTGTTGGAAAACACAACTTCCAGTTGCTTAAGAGCATAGTGTTGCCAGACGGGTCAATCCTACGATGCCAACATTATGCACTTCCTACTAGAGACTGCCTATTTGAAGACCCATTGCATGATGGGAAAACTATGCTCAAGATTTGGAACCTCAACAAAGTAAGAAATTCTTCTGAAAATACTTCTTTTAGATGGTTTCACATCCATTAGACTATGGAGGTTAATGCATAGCAGAGTGCACCTACTACTGTAAATTTAGTGAAAATCCATCAACCATTATACTGACCCAGTGTTGTTTTGGATTGTATTTGACACAGTTTACTGGGGTTCTCGGGGTCTTTAACTGCCAAGGGGGTGGATGGTGCCCCATATCACGACGAAACAAAAGCGCCATTGAACTTTCAGTGACTCTGAACTGTTTGGCCAGTCCTAAAGAGATTGAGTGGAACAATGGAAAGAACCCAATTCCCACAAAAGGAGTGGAGTTATTTGCTGTGTACATGTATCAGAAGAGGCGGCTACAGCTCTTGAAGTCAACAGAAAACCTTGAAATTTCCCTTCATCCATTTAACTATGAGCTTCTGACAGTTTCTCCTGTGACAGTACTAACAAGAAATTTAGTTCAGTTTGCACCTATTGGATTGGTGGACATGCTCAACACTGGTGGTGCAATTCAGTCACTAGTCTATGATGATCATGAAAATTCAGTAAGAGTAGGGGTAAGGGGAAGTGGGGAGATGAGAGTTTTTGCATCCGAGGAACCGATATGTTGCCGGGTAAATGGAGTTGGTTTGGATTTCAGTCATGATGATCATATGGTCACAATTCAAGTTCCATGGTCTAATTCATCCAAATTATCTGTAATTGAGTACACATTTTGAATTTTAAAGTACAGAGGGAGATTCCCCTGTCCAAGATTTGTGAATCACTGTGTGTAAAAGTCATTAAAGCTTGTGTAATGAAGTGTCTTCATCCCAACAAAAGAATTAAGAGAAGTGTGTTTCATGGTCTCTTCCTTCTCTTCCTTTTTCTTTTGGCTGTTGTTCTGGAGAATGACAGCCTTTTCCATGAAAAGTAATGGCTCTAAAAAATATTGCCCTTGGTATTGGAAAGGGAGGAGAAATTACCCTTCTATCTTTTATTCCTTGGTGAATAGAATTAGGGTGGGAATAGTCCCACCCCACAACTATCTATTTTCACCCCATTTAATTTCTTATTATCAAACTATTAAACCCATCCCATACTATACATACCCTTTTAGTATATCATTCAACTTGCAATCATCACCCAATTAAAAAAAAAACTTTAATCATAAATTATTCTCACCTCCATATTTTCTCACACTATATGTAAATGGGTGATTAGCTCATGACCATCAACAAATTTATATGCTCAGCATTTCATCTCAAACATCTTATTAGTTCTTAGATTTCTTTTTTCTTTAATTAATTGTTCTACTCCTTTGTATCATAAAACTTGAACACACACACACACATATATATATATACAGACATAAATATAAACCCTAAATAAAAAATTATTAAACTTGACGGAGATACCAAAACGCAACAATAAATATTGAAATCCACACAACACACATGAAATCAAACAAAAAATTAAAGTGAGAAGTAGTATTAATCTATATCTCACTAGAGAAATCCATATTGGAAAAACACTTTTGTGTAGATTGTGTATGAGATAAGATAGTGAAAGAAACCTCAGATGTGAGAAGATATAATATGAGCTTACTTATTAAAGGATTGTGTATAGAATGAGATTAATTTACTTACAAATGAGGTGGATATATAAGAGGTGACTTAGTAGTTTGATAATAAGAAACTAAATGTGGTGGGAATGGATATTTATTAGGGTGGGAATAGCCCCACTCATAGAATTAATGGTCAAATTTTTATGCTCATCCTCAATATTAAATGAAAAATGTTATTTAGACATAATTTACTGACTTAGTATATTACAATCATTGAATTAACAGCAGATTCTAATTAATACTGAACTCCACTCTTAATACAATTCATAGGTCAACAAGTTTGGTTCAAGTAGTATTGCTGATTTTTAATAATTTTCCATTGAAGGTATCGAAAAAAAATATTCTTCAATTGCACTAGAAAAGAAAATAAGTTTAAACACAATGAGAGGCGAAAAAAATTTGGTTTAGGGTAAGGTATATCATTTATAAGATTTCATTTACATTTGGGTTAATCGCACTTTGCCCCAGAATATGCACAAATTTTCACTTTGTACCTTCAAAGACTCAAATTCTCAATTTGTACTCTCAATATGTCAAAAACGATGTAATGTGCACAAGTCCTACACGTCTGTTTAATTTGCCATCAAAAAACCCAGCACACAACTTGCACATAAGTCTTGTAGGGACTGAATTGTAAAAACACTTCTCTTTTTCCTCATGTGACTAACATGATAGCTATTTGCTTGATAAACCCCTTTCTCATTCTTAGAAAAACACACAATCAAGGTTGCTAATGATATACCCCTGAACATGATGCACCATTTTATGGTAAAGGGTTTTTTTTGTTTCCATCTTGATGGTCCAAGTTTCATGGTGTGCATGATCTTTTCTTGCTTTTTATATGGTTGTTTTCAAAGTCATAGTATATTCTTTGTGTTTGTGTGGGTCAGTGAGTTAATGTTGGTTGGGGGTTTTCATTTGATTACTTCGTTCTTTGTGCTTGTGCAGTCTTTGATTTATTGTTTGCATGCATCTTTGTTGTGTTTGGTATTGTTGATTGTGTGGTGTTATTTTTTTTTACAAAAAAAGTTTGATTTGTTTTGTCAGCAGCAAGCTATGAGATTTGTGTGATTTAAGTTTTATATTCATTACAATCCATTTTCGTTACAACAGAATATCATTACAATACTTAAACACTAGAGAACTATGCCATAAATCATTACATCTATTTTCATTGGTTTCACTACTCTTACCATTTTGAAGCTCTCCATCAACACCATCTACAGAGGTGTCACTCTTATAGCAACAAATTAGAATCATTAGCAGCCAAGAACCAACCAAACAGACCCACAATATTTTCGATCTTCCTCAGTGTCTCCAAGTTTGTTACACAGCACAATAAATTGTGTATTATTTGTCATGCTCGGATACACATAGGTGGATCAATCCAAGCAAAATAGCCAAATGGACAACCTTCCTACATGTGCAAAATACAAATATTTGTTTAAAATACATGATTTTTTTGAAAAATATAATAATTTCAATTTTGGTGAAAATGTGCAAAGAAAATTCCGAAAAAAATACTTTTTGAAAAAAAAAAATCAGTTTAAAAAGAACAAGCATAATCCATAATGTGTGAAAAATGGGTGAGTAAAAATGGTATGAATGTCACATCTACTTTCATCAACTGCAAGAATGTTGCTAAAATTCTAATGGGATATGAAGTTGTAGGTACTACATAATTGTCACAAGCCCTAAACATCCTCCCAGGGTTTAGGTTTGTCCATGAGGTCTTCATTGGCGCCTTTCGTCCCTTCCATTTTCAGCTCTGGTTTTATCTTTTTGTCTTTTCCAAATTTTCCTTTCTCTTCTTTCCTTGCATAACAGACCTTCTCTGATCAGTCAACCCCCTCTTATACGAGGAAAAAGGTAAGCCAACATCGATTTGGTGCCAAAGGAGGGTGTTTCTACAATTCAGTCCTTGTAAGACACACATGCAAGTCGTGTGCAGAGTTTTTAGATGGCAGGACCAGTGCACATTGCATTGTTTTTGACACATTGAAGGTGCATATTGAGAATCCAAGTTTTTTGAGGGTGAAAATTAAAAATTTGGCCATCTTTTAGGGGACAAAGTGCGATTAGCCCTTTACAGTTTTACTGTTAAAAAAAGAAAAAGGTTTTTGGACCTAAGCAAATGGCTTGTGGTTCACGGGCTGGTCCATTAATCTAACAATGCCCATCAGGACATGGGTCGGTTTGGCCCTTCATCAGGTCTGCCTCGTCACCTGATGATATGTGAGCAGGCCGAAAGCAAAGAATCCTAATTTTTGGACTATTAGGTCCGTTAACTGACGCGGTTAAAGCCCCTGAAGGTAGCCCAGTAACTTAGCCCGAAATGGAAACAACCCTGCCCGACCCATTGTCCAGACATGGCCCAAACAGGTTACTGTTTGGCCACTGAGACTAGTGGTTGTACTTGTACCTGTAAGTCTATTGCCTTCTGCTTTTTGGTTACTTCTCAAGAGCAGCGTACCAGAAGAAGAAGAGACCCAAGTTGTAGTTGCATAGAATTTGATTTATGTCATATATGTCAAACCAATGAAGACCTCAGAGTTCATGGATAAGCAGATAACAGAACTTTCTATCTCCCAAACCAACGATTTCTCTCACTTCTCTAGCCTTCTGGAAGGCAGTGACGAAGAAGATGATGATTATAATCCCATTCGTCCCCTCGGGCCTTCACAGTCTCAGCTTTCTACTCTCAGAGTAAGATCTGGGTATTTGTGTGTGCAGCATAGGTGTGAGTGGTGGTCTATCTGTGAATCTCATGTGACTACATTTTTCTACTTACTTTGTTTGAATAGATGGGTGTTGTAGAAATTAATTGGGGTTTTTATCTAGGATGATGACTTTTGGGTTCTTGATGTTAGTTAGTAATTGGGTGAACTGATCGTTGATGGGTTGAACTTATTGGTAACTGGGGTTCCATTTGTGCTCTCTCTCTCTCTCTCTGCGGGGGTGGGTAGGTGTGCCTGTGATAGTGGTGTTTCAGTAATGGTTTAGTCTTGAGCTCTGTTTTTTGGGTCCTAGTATTGAGCTCTTATAATTTGGTGAAATTTATTTGTGTTAATGTGTTCAAGCAGTAGTTGGTGTCCAAAGAAAGTTGTTTGCTATATTGCACTGATAATTTCCAGGTGTGGGGGATTGGATGATGATGCATTTATAATCATAATTCCTTTAGCTGAATTTAAGCTCTATTCATGTAGAAACCAGGTTTGAAGCCAAAATTCATTCACTTATACCGCCCCTCAACCACCAACCCCTCCTAGCAGGCAGTTTTCTTCCTTATTGTAGTACTTAATATGATTATTTGTGGAGCTGCATTCCTCTACCATTTGATTTCATTCGTGGTCCTTGTTACTGAGATAATATCATCAACTCTCAAACCCATTGGAGCCACATGTAATAGATTTTTGTGAGTTTGCATTTAATGTTAAGTTGGACATCCAAGTTTACTCTGCTTCCTCTATCCATCTGTCTCATTGAGCGATTCCATATTGAGGGTGGATAAAGGGTTTAATTAAATCACTATAGATGGGTTCCAAGAGGTGTTCTGAGCTTGAAATTTCTGCTGAGGCGGCGTATGCTTTTTGGTGTCACTTATATGCTTTCTTCAAGTTGTTTTACTGTTGTTGATGCCTTCCTTTGAGTTGTTCTTCATGTGTTCTTGTGCTTCTAAAGAGCTGTTTCAATGATGCATTCAGAATTGCAGTTCTATGGACCGAATTCAATCTGTTGAAGCTGCCCAACAGGAAATCAGGAACTCCTATGATGTAGCGTTAATTTCCAATATTGACCGGAAAATGAAGGAGCTTTTTGACAAACTGCTACATTTGATAGAGGATCTTAGCCTGAGACTCTCCCAGATGGAGACTAAAACACACCGGCTTGAGAATGCCATGGATGATCTAAAGGTCTCTGCTGAATATAATTATGGGAGGACAGATGGAAAACTGAGGCAGTTAGAGAATATTCTCCGAGAGGTATATTTCACTTTTGTGATGCTTTCATAAATTATCATGTTAGTATTGATCATCATTGCATTAAAACAATTGAAATTAACAAGATTTGAATTTTGTGAAGCTGCAATTATGATATTTCCCTGCATAATTTTTTGATGGACACCTTCAGTTTTCCAGTGGGTAAGACCAGAGGAAAAGGAAGTTATGCTAGTTGGCCTAAGAATGGTGTTAGGGATACCGAACCACAGTGCTGATTTTTGAAGGGAAAATTAGGCTATGCAGTTGAACTGACATGATTCCAACTGGGATGCATCCCTCAATTTTAATCCAAGAATGGACCAACTTCACTTCAATGGGTGGACAATAGTTTGGTTCTCTGGCATATTTGTTGCATTTCTTCGTTTGAGGTTGCAGAACTGACCTGGTTGTGTTATTAAAGGGTATAGAATCAACCTGCACCTCTTTGAAGGGAAACTTAGGTCATGCAGTTGGATGTTGGAACTGATTGCAACTGGGATGCGTCTCTGGATGTTTGCCCAAGAACCGACCAACCTGACCTCAGTGGGTGGCACTGGTTCAGTTCTCCTGTTAATTTGGTCTAGTTCTTGGTCTGAGGTTGGAGAGCTGACCAAATTGCTTCACTTTTAGGTTCACTTACTAGTAAACCCGGGACTACAGACAAAAATCCCTACCCATCTGAAATGTGAATTTTTGTTATAGTGAATCAATTATTTTTTCTAGATGTCATGTCATAATATTTCATTGAAGGATCAAAATTATTTTGTTTTGGTGTATATTTTTGGCCAGCTCAAAAGCAAAAACGTTTTTGAAACATCTCGAAAACATAGTGGAAACAGAGAAAGATATCGAAAATTTGCTCTTGAAACATTGGCTGAAACATCCGAAATACCTTGAAAGGTGAAACATTCCTAACCTTGAAATAGAAGAATTTTGAAATTGAATCACACTGGTTCGTTCTGGTTTCCCTTAAAAACGAAATATTTTAGTCGTTTC
Organism: Ilex aquifolium; assembly: GCA_951799425.1. Lineage (NCBI taxonomy): Eukaryota > Viridiplantae > Streptophyta > Magnoliopsida > Aquifoliales > Aquifoliaceae > Ilex > Ilex aquifolium. The sequence continues at coordinate 24,927,253 of OX637404.1, forward strand.
GGTGAAAATGAAACAAAACATAATTTTCATCTGTGATTTCAGTTATAATAGTGAAACAAGACTTCACACATCAAATCTCATATATGGTTCATCCGCATAGAGTTTAACCTCTTAAGATTAGTTTACTGTCATTATTAGAAAGATGCCGAGGATATTATTGTTATGCAGTACTGTTGTAATCTACTGTATGGTAATCGTATTGTGATCCACTGTGCAAGGGGGCCTGATTAATATTGTATTTGGTCTCTTACAAATTGTTATTAGTCATGATGGAAAGCCCATGTTACTTAAAATTGAGCAAATTTTGATTGATATCCTAACAATCATTTTCAATGGTTAAATCTCTTGCAAAGCGGGAATTGAGGATCTTTTAGTCAAACCCATAGATTATTTTCCCACCCTTAAGTGACAATAAGCAATATAAGCAATTTCGTGCAGGTTCAAGATGGTGTACAGTTTTTAAGAGACAAACAAGAAATAGCGGAAACTCAGGTTCAGCTTGATAAGCTTCAAGTTTCAAAGGGTTCCCTACAATCGGGAAACAAAAGCACTGCTAAATCAGCACAGCAAGAAACATCAACTTCTCCTCAACAGTCTCACCCACCAATTCTGAATTCTGGTACTCCTCCACTTGATCATCCTGCTCTCCCCCCTAATATCTCAACTGTTCCCAATCAAACTACATTCCCATCTGCAGCATCTGTACTAGCACCAGTTTCTACCCAAATCCCCCAGAACCAAATCCCTCCTATGTTACAGCCTGAATTTTTCTACCCCCCACCTGGGCAAGCTTCACAAAACCTTTATCAGCAATATGATATACCTGCAACACAGCTGACACAGCCACTGCCTTCAGCGCCTTACCACCCATATCAGCCGGCCCCTCAACTTCCTCAAGTCTCACACTCTCCCCAACTGCCGCAACTGCAGCTACCTCTTGGTGCATTTAATCCTCAGAACCATCCTCCATCAAGCTATCTATGTGAACAAAGGTCGTACCTGACATCCCATAGTTACACCCCAAGAATTAAGGGTTCCTCCTTTCAGCCGGCCGGTGGGGCACCCTCCCAGAATTTCCACATGGATTCCTCTCAGGCTATGCAGAGTCAACACTTGAGGAGGTCTTACTCGGAGCTTCCTGCCAGGTATACTCAGACACCTGAGCCTGCTGAGTTCAATGAAATGCATCCTTATGGTGGATCTTTTTCGCACTCCAGTAGTTCAACCATGAGACCCTTACATCGCTTTACTTCCTCGGTCATGGGTGATGGAATTGATTATGAACGACCCCCAAAAGGCCCGATGTTACCATATGCACTGCCTACTGCCTCTAGTGTGGACGGTGGATCAGGTTCTGGGACAGCTGGAAACAGGCTTCCTATTGATGATGTTGTTGAAAGGGTTACAGCCATGGGATTCCGGAGAGACTTGGCAAGAGCAACAGCGAGGAAATTGACTGAGAATGGACAGTCGGTGGACCTTAATGTGGTGCTGGATAAATTGATGAACAATGGGGATGGACAGCAGCAGAAAGGTTGGTCAGACAGATGATATGAATCTTAACTCCTTATGTTTGGTTTCATTGTATACTAGTTTCGGTGTATAATATTACAGTACTTGTGTTTGGTAGTAACATATTATGGTAATCGTTTGGTTGTATAGTAAGATCAAAAGCGAGAAAGCTAAAACCGTGCCATCTTTAGCCCCAGCTCTATCTCTTGTTTTGGTTTTGTGCCCTTTAGGCATCTCTTAAGGGATGACTTGTATCTTCCTTTCTGGTTTGACACCTCTTTGAAACCGAAAAAAGAGACCTTAGGTAGTGGGCATACCTTTAACAGCTATATTCAAATGTGGTCGCTTAGGTCACGAACCGCGAGCAAGACTATTTCGAAGTTAAATAGCAGAATTTGTGGGATGATATAGATATGTGATATATAATAATGTGTTTATGAACTCTTATCGTAGTACATTTCTATGCCAATCTTTTGTTGTTTACTTTTGGGCTATTGGCATGATCTCTGTGGCAAAATATAAACTCAGTTTTTATACAAGATTTTACATTGTAGACTCGTTTTGGCATGATCCTAAACCGGATTGTGTCCAAAGGAAAGAACATCGTTCACAAATAATACATCCGAAGAGACTAAAAACATGCAAAAATCAGGTCTAGGTGCACAAGTGCATGCACTGCGCAAGGAATCCAAAACATGGCCATCTTATTGACTTCCAGATCACCAGGAGCTATCTAGAAATAGGTATGACCATCCCAAAGCTGATGCAAAAGGCTGCTGCCTTGGATTAGCCTATGAGTTTTTCTGCAAAAAGGCATTTGCTTTGCAGGGAAGACTGGTCTAACAACATCATCATCTAGTTTCAAATCATCTTCTACATCCAGGAAGGTTTAGAGATCTCAGTACAATGATTCAAAGTATCTTATGTTTTTTCTTTGGCCAGTGATCAATTTTGCCCGATGATCTGACCTATGTCAATTCTGTGAAATTGAATATGAGAAAGAGCCAGGGAATGAAAGCCATAAAATGATGTCCACTTGACATCTAGTTAAGGCTTAGATGACATAGTTCTTGTTGTAAAGCAGCCTCTGGTGTTTTTTTTCTTTAGCTATAAGGTATTCAGGTTTGTGCCGACTACTCCATTAAGTTTGGATACTGGCCACCATAGCTTGAATGTGTTTAGAACATGTTTCCTAAGAAACAAGGGTGACTGATTTTTAGAAGGTATGAAAAGCGTTGAACCTAAGACATCCAATATACTGCGTAGATAAATTGTTTTTTTGTATTATATTTGTTGGCCAATTAGTGCACGACCCCCTAATTTTCTGAAATTATCTTTTGGCCAAAGATAAATCACCTACACATTCTGATCTATATGACTGTATGGCAGTCAGGCCTTTGCAAGAGGGACTTGATTACGGTACCCAAAAAAATAAATTTTGTACCATACGTCTAAAATTTACTATTTTAATAGGTGTTTATAATTTTTATGGGTCATTTTACAACTAAAAATTTATTATTTTTGTGGGTGAAATATCACTGTTATGAATATTTTTACCACTATATTTTTTGTACAAAAAAAATTACCACATTTGTTGGTATTTTTATCACTATTGTGATAATTATTTTTATCACTTTTTTCGGTCTCATAACAATAATAAAAATATCCACAAATATAATAAATATCAGTACGTACCAAATTATTATTTTTTTCGGTACCATAGGCAACTCCTTGCAAGAGGGGTCTAATTAAAGCATTGGAAAGTCATTTTTTTGTTACCTTATCTTTTTTTCGTCTTCGATTTAACTCAACTCAACAAAATCGTAATTCCAACTATTTAGAATCGATTATATGAATTTTGTTTTTCCACTGCTCTTTATAACGGTTCATATATTCCGTTGACTATAAGTCATCTTATCTTTTTCTACTCTCTCATTTACACATATTTTAGGCCTACGAACCTCTCACATTATCATTGATACGGTATTAAATCACTCTTTCTTATTGATGTATTATTAGATATTCCATAAAATTAAGATCTATAGTTAGAAATTACTTTCAATAATGTATAAATTATTTTTTTAGTACTACAGCCATATGCGTGAGTAACCCACCAGGGGGACCTTTATGAGTTGACAAGAGGCAATTTCAGTGGGAACTGATGGACCTAGTGGCCAACTTGAGAAGGACCATCACCTTAAATAAGTGTTGCTAATTGAGCTTTTGACCAAACCCAGTCTCTCCACAATCTTTATTCTCAAACCTAGTCTGTTTTAAATTTATTTTTCAAACCCAGTCTTTTTTTAAAAACGTTATTTGGAATGACGCCTTCAATTGTTAAAACGTCATTTGAAATGACGATTTCAAATTGAAATTTTTATATGTAGATCGTCATTTGTAATGATGTCTTTGAAGGCGTCAGTGAGAATGACGTTAAAAAAATTGAATTGAAAATGATTTGTTAACGACGTTAGGTGAAACTTACTAAAAAAGGTCATTTGGAAGGACAACTCTAAAGGCGTCATTCCAAATGACGATTTACACGAGTAATATCAGCACCAAATCACAAAAGACTTAGGTAATTTTTTTTAAAAAAATTCACCCTCTCAGACCCTCTCTCACGGTCGGTGTCTCCTCCTCCTCCTCCTCCAACCACTCAGCCACCCTTTCTCAGATCTCTGTCTCTCTCATATTGCTCTCTCCTCGTCCTCCTCCAACCACTCAACCACCGTCTTCTTCAACAAGACCAGTCCGACGAGAAAGACAACTCTGACAAAGAAGACCATCTCCTCCGACCAATCATACCACCAATTTGAAGTCATTTTTTAATAACTTTGTTTACAATGCACAAGATGACTATAAATAGAGTGAGTAGAAATAATGCACTAGCTATCTTTTTTATTTAAAAATAGCTTTTTTTCTTTATGATATCTAACAAGTAGGGGCAACCCGTGCCTTCAGGCACAATGCAGCATAAGTGAGAAGTGATAGATTTAGGGGAAAAAAATCAATTTGAATGGATTTGAGAGAGATGTTGGTGTCCATTGGATAAATCTATTTGACACCATCAGATAGACTTTTTGAAACCTGCCTTTTTTATATTATAGAAGTCTCATTTATTTTAGGACTATTCAACTTGTATAAATTCCTATTTTTATATACATTTAAAAAAAAAATTATTTTACTAATCGAACTAATTTTCAATTATGTTTCTCTTTTATCTTAAACAAATAGTATGTATCATTGTATTTGATCTCCGTATTTGACTTTGATTAATACAATTTTTTTTTGTAAAATTTAAATTTAAATTTAAAATTTAATTAGTATGTTATATCTCAAAAGGCAAAACGAAGAATTTGTAAATAAACATATTTTAATAAGTATTTAATATTACTATTATTACTGAATAAATATTTATAGGGCCTCATATAACATTTTCGCCTAGGGCCCCAAATTAGGTTGAGCCGCCCCTGGTTATGTCTTCTGAAGTTATAACTTATATCTCAAAAAAATTATAATTTAATCATAAAAAATTATAATTTTAGATACCGATACCACTAATTAGCATAAAATTCCCCTTTATATCAAGAGTGAGCTAAGAGACTCAGCAGAAGAAAAGAAATTAGGGCCATAACCACACAGCTCTATCATAGATATTCCTTATAACCATTTTTTACCAGTTAATTTTCACTTATAAGTTAGATAAATAGAGAATCTAACTTTTTTACAAAATAGTAATTTATTAATCGAATAAAAAACAAAAGGGGAATTCTCGAATTTTAAATTAAGGCTCATTGTCCCTAGAAAACCAATATTTAATCGGTACACACAAATGATTTCATGTATTTGATGTTGCAACCATTAATTTATAAGAATAATAAATTTAGAATAATTAATAAAATAAATTGATTTTTATTAAATAAAATACTAAAATAATTTTCCACACCACAATTGAACCCTAATCCAAATTGGAACTCCAATGGTCCATTGGAAATTGTTTTTCTAAATTCTAAGTGCATTTTTAACATTGACTAAAATCTAGACTCGAATTTAAGTTTGAACCAAAATGACCTAAAAAGTTTTTCCAATCTTACATTCAGAGTTATATTAAATTAAGGCAAAACTTATTCTGAATTTAAATTAAAGAAAACTCAAATCCTATGTCAAATTTTTAATCGTAATTTTTTATTTTATCCAAACCCAAAAGACTATTTTGATTAAACAAGTTATTATCTCTCCTGTCTCTATTTTCAAAGTCGTAGTGCAATTATCGCCACCGACCACAACTCCTCTCCCTATTTCTATTCTTCAAGGATAACTTTTTATTCTATATATCTCTCTCTATACTCTATCTCTATCTCTATCTCTATCTCTATCTCTATCTTTTACCCTTTTCCTCTCTCATAAACTCTCATTCTAAAAAACACACACACGCACGCTCTCCCTCTCTCGCATATCATATGGAATTGTTTTAGACAGAATTGAAGGCAAAAAATACTATTAGTTGATATTGAGTTAATATTTTAAAATTTAGACGGAATTGCATTAGACGATAAAGCTCACAAATCTACCACTCAAAGAAGTTGGTATTCCAGATTTTTCTTTTGATTAATATTAGTGAAATTTGTAAGAAATAGGTTTTAAATATTGATGAGTCTTTTTTTCTATTTTTAATTTTTAATATTGGCAAAGGAATGAAGACAGAAAATGAGAGAGAATAAAATATTTTAGTGAGAAAATTTTTAAAAACGAACTTTGGGACAGTTGATAATTTTTTAAAAGATTTGTCAATTAGATTATTCTATATTAAATCAAATTTTTTCTCTCAAATTTGAGTTAAGTTTAAAGATTATCTTTAAAAAAAAAGAAAATTATTAAGCGCAAAGCAAAGAAAAGAAAAAGTTAAACATATACTCCAACAGCGCACGTAGTGAGAGAGAAAAGGAGAAGGCAGAGCAGCTCTTCTTTTCGCTAACCTGAAAAGCTACCCTTTTTCTAGGTGCAACACGGGCGGGTTCGACGGGTTGAGAGACCAATCTTAATTTAACCCTAAACATATAATCTTCAATCTTAACTCTAACTCTGACTCTAACCTTAACCCTAACTCGACCTCAACCCAAGGTACTCAACCCGAGTACTGTCCTAGTTTAATTCAGGTGGGCTCGGGTTGAATTCAGGTTACTTAATTCAGATTGATTTCGGGTTAAAAATCGAGTTAGGATCGAATTACTTAATTCGGGTTGATAAAAGAAGGAGGAGTGACGAGTGAGAGAGGGAGGCTAAGAGTCTGATACGACTCTAACAAATGACAATTGAAAGAGGGAGGCTGAGAGATGGAGGAGTTACGAGTGAGAGAGGGATTTGAGAGTAATAGAGGCGCATGAGTGAAGTGAAAGTTTAGACTCTGAAGAGTGGAGATAAATATTAATCCTACTTAAATATATTTATATATATTTGGGTTCAACCCAATTTAATAATCAGGTTTAACTCGATTTTAATATTCGGGTTGAACCCGACAATCTGATGCCTCAACCCAAAATTTGTCCGAATTCAATTCGAATTGGAATTTTTTTTCAAGTCCAACCCAAATATTAATAATTTTAATCCAAATCCTATATTTTTTAGATTGAGCTCGAGATGAATTCGAACTGGCCGCCTAAATTGCACCCTATCCTTTTCCCTTGCACTTTCAGATACCACACGCTCACACAAATACATGTATACAGAGAGAGAGAGAGAGAGAGAGAGAGAGAGAGAGAGAGAGAGAGAGAGAGAACAGGGGGGGGGGCCGGGGGGGATATTATTGTATGAAACTGTGGAATCTATTACCAATATACAGCAACTTTCAAACTTAAATACCAATCTACCGCCGTTTTCAACTTATTTACCAAACTACCGCTGTTTTAAAAGCGGATTTGGCAAATCCGACTTCATTTGGAAAGCGGATTTGGCAAATCCGACTTCATGAAAAAGCGGATTTGGCAAATCCGACTTCATTTGGAAAGCGGATTTGGCAAATCCGACTTCATAGCAATAACAGAACCCAATTTTGATGGTATTTCCCTAGAAAAAAAAATTTCCTTACTCTTAAAGAAGAGAAGTCCATTTTTTTTTTATCTTTTTATTTATTTATTCATCTCTCCAATAAGATAGGAAGGAAGTTGATTTTTTATTTCTTATATATTTTCCTCCAAAAAATATTACATCACTCAATTATATTATATGTTCAATTATTTAATATTTAATTAATTTCTAAGTTAACATAATCTTTATTTCATACATTGTTCATATATAATAGTGTATGCGTGTTAAAAAAAATTTATCGAGTTATGAATTTTGAAAAAAATTTGATGCTATTTTTAAAAAAATAATATGTAAAAAATAATTTTAAATGATGTAATTAAAGAAACAAAGAAATAAAAAATTACTATTTAGTATAGTAACTAATAAAGGTGAGTAATTGATTCACAAATAATAGAATCAGAGAGAGAGACCAAACGTATTCAATAAATAGTCAAATACTCTTTTGGCGATCAACACAATTATATATAAGTCAAATTGGCTTCTACCTTGGATTTGGCAAGTCTGCTTTCCATGTAAAGGCGGATTTGATATGTTCGCTTTCCCTATGAAGTCGGATTTACCAAATCCGCTTTCCCAATAAAGTTGGATTTTTCAAATCCGTTTTTACCATGAAGTCGGATTTGCCAAATCCGCTTTCCAAATGAAGTCGGATTTGCCAAATCCGCTTTTCCCATGAAGTCGGATTTGCCAAATCCGCTTTCCAAATGAAGTCGGATTTCCCAAATCCGTTTTTAAAACAACGGTAGTTTGGTAAATAAGTTGAAAACGGCGGTAAATTGGTATTTAAGTTTGAAAGTTGCTGTATATTGGTAATAGATTCTGAAACTGTGAATCTACTTGCATCAGAGACCGGAAAGCCGTAATTTTCCAGGAAATCGTCGGTGTTATTTCTGGGTTGCTGAGAAAGTCTCCTGTCGGAGGTGCTTTATCTGTCCAAACACTTCTTACCCATTTGGTACAATATTCTAGCTTCAGTTACTCCACAACCTTTGTTTCCTTCCTGACAAACTTTGTCAAGGAAATGCCAATCTATTTCGATTCATCTTTTATCATCTTCTGAACCCCCCACAACTTCAAATCACTGGGCTATTAAAAACCATGGCGGTTTCGATATTTAATGGTTTGTTGTATGAACCACCTCTTACCTTCTCCTGAGAGAAACAAACAAGTTTAGTCATACCTTAATCTGTGTTAAGCCCACGTAAGAATCCTACAAAACCACAGGGAAATTATAACCAGAAAAAGAAGATTCCTGGTTTTCTAACATTTTCCCGGAAAGTTTTCTGTTTGTCTCTCAAAATTTTCGTTTCGTTCCTCTGCCAAGAATCTTTGACACGAGTCCCACAGCTACAGTAATGGTCCCAAGCTGTGCAGCACAGAAGATTTGTAGTTCCAATCACAACTTTAGGTCCATCTTGGGCGAGTTTTGCTATAAAGCTGGGTGTGGTTTCTCTATTGCATTGCCATTCACTGAAGACTAGTACTCAGAGGGTTCTCATTTTCTTCAATTTGCGATCTCAGACTCTGGGATTCTTGAGAGATGAAGGATCAAAAGAAGATGTGGAGGGTTTTCTTTCTGAAGCATGTGTTGGTGGTGTCTTTGGCTTTGAATGTGGGGTTGATCTTCAGGGTTTTGTACGAAGGGGAAAAGAACCTTTCTGGGTTTTGTTTGGAGAACAAAGAAGCTTTCATGGCGGAAGCCGATGCGCATGTTAGCAATAGCAAGAATACATCTCTGGTGACTTCAACAGCTGCTGCTCCTATGGAAGTTCAACATGGCGGGGATGGTGTCATCGATCTCAGCCTGTAAGTCTTAAAACTCTGTGACTGTTTCTTTTTGCTAATATCAGGAACTTCCCTTTAGTTTTCTTAATATATCACTTCCCGCTGCCACCATTTTTTCTACTTATATAAATCAATTATAAGCTATTTTTTATGAGGGGAAAAAGACTGTTTAAAGCCTAAGCAAGGTGTTGGTGTTGCATTCAATCCTGTTATGAATCCTATAGTAATTGTCTAAATATAAATGCCACTAGTTCACACACACCAATACACCTGGGTTCTTCCTCTCCCCGAGTATGATTTTTTTTGGGAGCGGGGAGGAGGAGAGAGGGAGAGGAGCCGAGTGCAGACAATTTGCGTTGTTGAAAGGGAGTAGTGATAACCAAAAGGGGTAACTCAAAGGAGCAACATAGACGAGTTATCTCGGACGAGTTGTAAATTCAGACGTTCTGAGTTCGAATCTTAGATATCCTTGATGAATATCCTAATTGAATACTCTAATTTTGAGGTGCATGACTTGTCTTTCGCCGGATCAGAGAAGGGATTAGTCGAGGTGTGTATAAATTGGCCAACACCGTTGAACCAAAAAAAAAAAAGGGCCATAGTGATATATTTCGAAAATCACAGAGGCATAGGTGATATTAATCTTTGACTACAAAGTACAAACTCAAGTGGGTTTATGTCTTGTTTGTCTAACTTTTTTTTTAAAACGTTTTTTGGTGTCTGTTTACTCTTATAATTGGTACCATGGTGAAGCGACTGCCAAATGTGCCCTAGGGAGCCTTACTCTTGTCTTTTGTCGGGTGAGAGACGAAGACAGGTCTCTGTTGGTTGTGAATTCGTGTGGTGCATGTTAGAGTGTGGTGAGGAGGAGAGAGCCTTTTTTTCGTACTTCTGTTCCCCCATGCTCTCTGTACCCAAAGTTTGGTTCTGCGGCTATACAATGGTCCTCCATTCTTATTGGGGTAAGGCTATGGTATCGTTTCATGCCTCGCTCTCTATTTTGAATTGGACGATCTACAATTATTAATTAAAAAAATAATAAGTAATAAAAAATTATTAATAAAAAAAATGTAGACATGACTAATTTTTTTTTTTTGGGTCTAAAAGTGGAGATACCGTACCAAAAAAAGGTATTATATAGGCAATTTAAAATATGCATATATAATAAACTGCCTTAACCCGAAGTCTTGTACCGATATTTTTCAGAGCATTTATACCACATAATTTTGATAATGGAAAATTGTTTATCTTATTACTTTTAAAACCAATTTTAGCAGTTAACCCCATGCATTATACTACGTAGTATAATAGTATGGACTACATTGATTTCAAATTGACTGGCTGTTTTATGTTGCAAAGAATCTTTAGGTAATGTAGGATTCTTCGAGTTTTAATTTAATTTTTCGTTACGCCGTGCCTTCAGGCACGGACAATTACTAGTTTATATAAAAACAACTCAGATGTAGTATTGAATAGGAGTATAATACCGGTATTAATTTTCCCTTGAATAGGTTTGGTATGGATAGTATTTGCCAAAATCAACAAATATTATCCAACAAACAAACACGTTACACACCCTGTGTATTTATGTATGTACAAATATAGAGATACTATCTACATTTTCAGTTATTGGCAATAGTTTATCGATCTTTGGTTATTGCTTATCTGATTACAATAAAATTCTGATCTAAACCATCAATGAAATACATAGTAAATAAGCAGGAAGTTAATACTCTTAAACTTGCAGCCCATAGGTATCCATATTATTAAATTATTTATTGAATTAATGTTGACATTATTGGTTATGTGATTAAATTTAGTTATGCTTAAGTTAATACTCTTAAACTTGCAGACCTAAAGCTACTTATAGAATTTGCTACATTATACTACGTGTTTGTGGCTCTTGGTGTTTTTGTGCAGATGTTGCATACAGACCCCCTTTTGGCCTTTGAGGAAATTTAAAGGAATAAAGTTGGACCCTCTTTAATTGTGATTTGTGAGGTACATTTTGAGACCACCCTTTGGCACCATTGGGGAAGTTGGGTGGGATGCTTGGTCATAAATGTTCAGTGGGTCATGTCTAGGTGTTAGCAATTATATAAACCTATCTTTAGGTCTGTACCTGTCATTACAAAGAATGCAATTTGGATCTGAAGTTTACCAGTTATTTAAATCAATCATTTGGTGCTCTGATAGAGCATGACATCAAAGTGCTGCTTCCATACCTACCTTCCATCCAATATTGAACCTCGGTGCTGTGACAGTCTTTACATTGAACCTCATAGGAACCTAGTAGCATGAGGGACCATATTTGACAATGCATTCAGTCTCTGTGGGGCCTGTTTGGGTGGTTTTATGGCCTTCTACCCTCACCATTGTCATGGTTTCAACACCTCCCCGCCCACCCCTCCCTCAAAAAAAACCAAACCAAAAAAAAAAAAAAGAAGAAAGAAAAACCAAAAGCAATGCAATCTTTCTCTAGCATGTTTACCACATTTCATAATTCACTCTAACACCATAAATGCTGAGATTGCAGTTCAAAGTTAAATCTTTCTACATGACCGTGTGAAATGATTTTTACTTCGACTTGAATGTCTTGATTTTTCTTATATGAGGTAAAACTCTGGCCCTTAAGTCAGGTGAAAAATCTGTTTGTCTTGCCCATGGAGAACTTAGTTCATTGAAAACATCTAATAGAATCATGGACACGGCAGGAGTTGGTTATATAGTGGTTTTTAAGAATCGAGCAAGATGGTTTTGTACTAACAATGACCAACAACTCATAGTAGTTTCTAATTTTATACCTGACTCAATGCAGTGGCGACCCAACAATGTATGAGAGGTTTTGGAAGAGGACTGGGGACAAAACAACGGTTGTGATCTCTGGCTGGCAGTCGATAAGCTATTTTTCTGATGTCAGAAACATTTGCTGGTTTTTGGAGCCAGAATTTGCAAATGTGGTAGTTAGACTACACAGACTGGTTGGTAATGCCGTTACTGAAGACCACCACATGGTGGTCGGGACAGGTTCTGCCCAACTTTTTCAGGCTGTACTGTATGCACTTTCTCCACCCAACGCATCTGAGCCCATGGATGTTGTATCTGCTGCCCCGTTCTACTCGGTGAGTTTTACCTACCATATTTCATTCAATAACGACACTTCCTATCTTTTTATGTAAAAAATTTTTTGGTACTTTTTGATCCATTCAGTGAGTTCCATGTCTTATATTTCATTCGATAATGATGCTTCTGTCTTTTTACGTATAATTTCTTGGAACGTTTTGATATGCCTTTATCTTTGCAACATGGCAGCCATGCTTAATTAGTTATTTGTAGATATGTTTTTTGATAGAAAGAACATTATATGCTAACACAATGCCTGCTCATCGGAATGATAGCATATTGATTAGCTTGCAATATTTGCAACCCTTGAATATAGATAGTGGTCTGTGGCTTTCTGATTGTATTTTAGTAGTTTGCCCCCTTCTTGCAACATCCTATATTTTTACTCATACAGTGGCTGAAGTGTCTATGCATTCCTGTCTTGTTTGTTTCTTTTGTTAGCTCTCTCTCTCTCTCTCTCTCTCTCTCACACACACACACACACACAGAGATCATAAGATTTTTGCGGTTGTTGAAAGAAAATGAACCAGCAATCTAGGTTTGAATGGTCACACAATGATTCTTTGTAACTTAGAACTTACAAAATTAAAGAAACCTACACAAATAATCTTAGTATTTCAACTATAAAGTCAGCTACTTGGCCTCCCTTACCTTCACCTTATTTAAATGTATTATCATGACCATTTATGGTCACACCTTTGTCTGGCACGAACAATTTGCTCTTTTAGGTAAGAGTTAAAGCTTGTTTGATATGGTGGTTTATATGGTGAGATGGACATTATTATGCTTTATATCTTTGTAATAAATGCAGATTTGTTTTATGCTTTTGTGCATCTGCCCATCAAAACTCCATTTTTTAACAGTATGGAAGGTTCTTTAATTTTATTGCAAGTCCTGTCGAGGATGATCGTCAGAACCAGACCTACAAGAGTAACATGACGGTTGGAGCATAAGATTCTAAATAATTGATGTGATTTTCACGTGGAATGTTATGCTCCACAAGTTCTCACCATTTGCGGTGCATGATTAGTTTTACATTTGCTGTTTTATTTTAATGGGTTAACCATTTAGTTTGCTAATTGCTTGCAGTTGTACCCGTTGATGACCGACTTCCTAAAGTCTGGTCTTTATAAATGGGCTGGTGATGCCCACAAGTATGGTGAAGATAGGCCTTACATCGAGCTTGTGACCTCCCCTAATAATCCTGATGGCTTGATCAGGCAAGCTGTGGTCAACCGAAATGAAGGAATATTAGTCCACGACCTTGCTTACTACTGGCCACAGTATGCTCCAATTTCTTCCCCTGCAGACCAGGATATCATGCTGTTCACAGTCTCCAAAACCACCGGTCATGCTGGCAGTCGCATAGGGTATGCTATTCATCCCATTATCATGTTTATCAGCAGAATGTTATTAAAGATTTGAGATGTTTCATATTGTTGTTTGTTTTTCCGTAGAAAGTAAGAATGATTTATTACCTTCCGAAAGAAAAAATAATGATTTTTTTGTCTCAACTTGTATGAAACCACCTCTTTGCATGTAGGGTAAATATATACATTTCAAATCGCGGATCTGACCTCACCCAGACCCGCGAGCCTCAGCCTGTGCTGAATTCTATTTTGTCTCACCTGACCTGATAAACAAAGCAAACATATACGTTCTGTTGGCTGGTTACATTTCTAATTTTCTCTCTTTTGCATGACAAAGTTGGGCTCTTGTCAAAGATGAAGACATTGCTAAAAAAATTACTAAATTCATAGAGCTCAACACCATTGGCGTGTCCAAAGATTCACAGCTCCGAGCAGCAAAAATTTTACAAGCTGTGGCTGATAGCTATGACAATGTTGGGTGTAACTCTGAAGAAAGTGAAACCTTCTTTGATTATGGTTATAATGTTATGGAAAAGAGATGGAAGCAACTGAGAGAAGCAGTGAATAAGAGTAGCCTTTTCAGTTTGCCAGACTTTCCTCTTGGGACGTGCACATTCAGTGGCCGGACTTTCAAATCACAGCCTGGTATTTACATTGTAATTCATTCATTAGCAGCATCCGATTTTTATTATCATTTTTTCGTTAATTCTTGTGGAGTTACAATTCATGTTTTTCCTTTCGTAGCTTTTGCGTGGCTGAAGTGCGAAGGTGAAATAGAGGACTGTGAAAACTTCCTTCGAAACCACAAGATAGTGAGCAGAGGTGGGAAGCACTTTGGGGATAGCACAAAGTATGTGAGAATTTGCACGTTGCCGAGGGATGAAACATTCAATCTTTTTATAGAGAGATTATCTACAATCAAAACTAGAAACTCTTACGCTAATTAAAGTGGTTTTATTGTAGAAGAAGATGATAGATCTCTGGTGAGTCATACATGTTTATCTTTGTGCTATATATCATCTATCAGACCACTGCTCCAAATGACATGTATTTTGATTGTTATGCATTAATACATTTTGGCCATAAAAACATATTGTAGACTTAGCAGCATCTAAAAAGCATCATATATATGCTCTAAAACAAATGTGTATGCATATAGATTATGAAGATTTTGATTAGGATGGATCTACAAGATTATACTGAGATTAGGAGAAGGAAAGATGTGCTAATAGGTCTCACTGATAAAATGGCTATAAACTAACTTTAATGCTACACAAGGGAAATCCTACATAGGTTCACAGACAATAAACATATTATTGTTTTTGCACACGTCTTGTTACGAACTTCTCTTTAGATTTCATTGCTTCTGTTTTTTTTTTCTCTTTTAGAACCGACAGTCCTTGAAGTGCCTTATGACAGGGAAAAAAATGTCTTTCTTGTTTTTGTTGCTATTAGAATCATTGAAATTGTTCTTTCTCTTTTGATTGTTGTGTCAATAGTGATGAGAATGTTTATTTTCTTTTCCTTCCTCCACTACAAGAACCTTGCTCTTCATTTTTCTCTCGATCCCTTAACACTTCCTCTAGCTTGAGGTGTGTTGCTAATTACTCTAGAGATAAGTCTTCTTTCTTACAGAGGGAGAAATCCAAGCTTTACATGAATGTAGAAAGCATAGACAAAAGGAAAAAAAATCAAGCTTTACATCAAATATCCCGAGGGATCAAGCTTGGATTAACATCAAGAATAGAACAGACAAAATGAATCATCAAAGAAACAAAAATACACCAGGTTCTGGATAGAAGATTTCGGGCGGAAGTGGTGGCCTTGAGCCAATACTTCCACCTGAATCCCATCATTCAAGAACCAGAAACAAGCAAGAACAAAGGTGGAGCAACACCAAAGAATAAAACATCTGTTAAATTAAAAGAAACAAATTGAGGGAAGGTTCCATAGCTGGCTTGTTTGGAGGTTGCTGATTGAAGTCTTGAATTTTAAAGAAGACAATCTGTTCCTTATGACCCGATGGATCAGATAGCTCAGAGTAATCGGGTCTCTATAGTGGTTTCTAAATCTTCTGGAGTTCCATTCCAATCACACATATAGTGGACTGAGGCTGTCAAGCTAACTCTGCATATCAACTTTTGTATTGTTTTCCCCTTCCAATTGGTAGCAGTCCATTAAATAATTTCAATCCATGGGTTGGGTTGCCAAACAAACCCATTGGTGCACTTAAATAGTGTTCCAAACTCTTGATGAATAGGTGCACTCAAAGAACAGGTGTGGGTGGGTCTCATCTGCAACTCTGCAAAGGACACAAATGGTGCCCAAGTGGGCTGCATAGGATTTATTCTATCAAGGGTGTGCTCAATCTAGACCTTATAGCCAGCCAAAGGATAAAGCTCATCCTAAGACCAACATTCCCAGACCAAACCAGCTTATACCATAGGATAGGAGAACACCTCTGCCTAATGTGCTTCCAAGATGAGGAAGTTGAGAATCTTGAATTAGCAGAGAGAATCCAGTTGACCTTTTCCTTTGTAGAAGGAGTGTTGGGGTAATATAGGGGCATTGTGTTGACAATAGCAAGAGTGGAAGAGTCTATAGTAGCTGGCATTGCCATTGGCTATTAACAATAATAGAGGGTGCCACTTGTCATACCACAATATAGTACCTTCATCATTGCCAATATTGTGGACCAAAAGTGGCCTAACAGTCCCAATTAACTTCAATAAATTCTGTCAATTCCAAGTGGTAGACTGAGTAACCTTTATATTCCAGAAGCTTCTCATCTGGGTAGGGGTGTCTATGGGTCGGGCCGGGTCGAATTTAGGTAGTATAGGCCCAAGTCCTTACTCAAGTGAGTTATCGGTGGGCATGACCGGAGTTCGGGTAGGGGTAGGCTACCCGCAATCCAACCCACGAGCTTATTGTTTGGGCCTTCTCGCGGGCTTTTTTATATATAACTTCATTTAAAAATAATGAATATTTTTGTAACTTAATATTTGTGTAAATTATATTTTTGAATTAAAAATAGAGTCAATGAATAAAAATAAAATAATGAATAATTTTATTTTTAATTAGGAGATGAACTACATTCAATAGAATGAATACATCTCAACTAGATTAGCACATACTCACTTATCTATCATTTGCATTACTCTACCCTTTAAAACTTGTATGCATAATACATGAAAAATAAAATAATTTATAGTATCTAAATTTTTAAAACTTCAAATTCCGACATTAGAAGACTTTTTTCAAAGTTTCAAATTTAATGGTCTAAAAGTATAACATTTTTTCAAATGAGGGGTGGGCGGGCTATGTGGGCGGGTTGGGCTTGACGGGCGGGCTCTTGGACTAGGCTTCGGGCCGGGTAATGGGTTTGGGGGCAAACCCAAACCCTCTTTTTAAGGATATTGGGCTCGGGCTTGGGCTCGAGCGGACCAACTATCATGCCTATTTTTTTCAGGCAGAATAACGGGACCCGTAGGTAACTCGGCCCATGAACACCCCTATCTTCGGGTGTTAATTGTGCATCCACTTTACACACAGAATATCATTTTCTTGTTCTTCAAATTTTGGTGTGGTCAGTACATACATAATCTTCAATGTAGTAAGTATAAATTATAACTTCTTTTGTCAATGAAGGAAATCCTCATCATCAAAACGATTCAACTTGACAAAAATTTTCATCTTGTGACAGAGTGATTATTGACAAAATTTTATAGATGAAAAAGAATTAATGAAATACTGTTTTTAGATTATTGATAAATTTGTTTCTTCAAACTTGGTATATAATGAAATTGGATCGCGAAAACTGCAAATCTAAAATGTTTCAATTTGTATTTGCCCCACCAGATTGACTAAAGTGTGCAAATGCAAAATTCGAAAATATCTCTTCAAGATATAATGAAGTCCGAACTTGTTTGTGTCTTGTATTGACGAAAACAATATTGGAATACCTTCGTTAAACAACCTTAACAACTAAGAACTGAAATTCTAATTCTATAGAAATTCAAAATTCTAATGTGTAAAACGAAATAAACAGAAATTTGTGTACTAGAGAATAAGACGTAATTGTAAAATGAGAGCAAACTCTATATTTATAGACTCACTGGTGTTATTCGTTACAATATGTTACCAAAATGTCACATTACGTGCCATCGCCCGTGGCCCCACGTTGCAATGCCCCACAATGCTTTTGCAGTGTTGCTTGGGTCATGGTACATATTGAAACCTTTATTCTAAATTAAATGTCTTTTCTCCCCTAACTTTTATATAGGTGACATGAGATAGGTCGGAAAAATATATTTTTAAATTTTTAAAGAACACGAGTTTTTCAAAAGATCCAAGACTTATTTTGAAAATCCTTTAATAGAAATCATTGTAATATGTAGGAAAGTATTAATCCACTTTTAAAGGTCGATTAATATTCGTCTTTTTAGTTTGTAATTCAAAGTCCCCATGAAAAAATATTTTATTTTATTTTTTGTTTTTTCCTAGTTAGGAAATTGGGTAGGTTAACAATATTAATCCATTCAAACATTTAGATGACAAGTGAGAAGTTGTACTTTTTATCCTACTACTCAAATTTTGCTTCTTGCTTCGGATACAAGATGAGGAAAAAGGTTTATATATATATATATAGGAAATAGGTTTATAAAACCTTCAACACCCTTTAGAATCTTGATGTGATTCCTAGACAATGTATTTGTGGACCCTTATTTGTTGAGTAAAATTATGGGTTTTTTTAGGTGTGGGTACAATTTTTTAGACTTATTTGAACAAACGTATATGGATAAATTGTTTATTCTATTAAGTACAATTTTTATAAAAAAATTTTTGTTTAGGTACAAAATTCAAATGAATTAAAATTTTTTTTACCTAAACACCCTCCCTTAAATTATGCAGTCATCATTGGCAGTTATTTGAGAAAACAAATATGTAAAGATTAACAATAGTAATGGGAGGTAAAATAGGGGCATTAATGATCAAAACCCTTCTTCTTCGGCAACAGAATTCTATGACAATGAGATTTGATTAGAATGCCACAAATTATATGTGAATGTGAATAAACACTGAATTCCCCCCCCCCCCCCCCCCCAAAAAAAGAGAATTTCTTTGTTTTTTTTTAATGGGTGTAACTATTTTTTAATGAGTATAACTATTTTTTTAATGGGTGTAACTGTTTTTTAATAGATGTAACTATTTTTTTAATAGGTGTAACTGTTTTTTAATGTGTGTAACTATTTTTTTAATGGGTGTAACTGTTTTTTAATGGGTGTAACTATTTTTTTTTAATGGGTGTAACAATCACAATCTCATGCAATTGTTAAGGCATGATGGTGTAACGATGCCGCGATACTAAATGGTGCAACTATTTAGTTTATGTAAATAACTGAATGACAAATTGGGGTGATGTCATAATTTTGTGTAATTATTTTGTGTAACTGTTTGGTTTATTAGAACGCATGAGTAACTGTTTGGTGTATCATAGGACAATTGTAACTGATTGATGCAACTGATTAGTGTAATTGTGTTGTTGTAATATTAATATAACTAGAGTAAGAGAAAATAGGGAGAGAGAGAGAGAATTTGTTAAAGAAAATATGCCCCTATATTATCTCTCATTACTTGATTGTGGCCAAAATATATGGAAAGTATACAAATGGATTCAACCCATCAGCTATTTACTAAATGACAATATTGTCATTTTTTAAAAATATGCACTTTAACCCAAATGAGATTTTGTGTTGTATTTTTTCTCAAATAAATCTAAAAAATTGTACTGGCTTCCAAATCACCATAAAATTATGCCATATCATCAAGTCAAATTTTATTTTGGCCAAAAATTTGACCCAAATTTTTGGTTAGAGTAGCATTATTTATATAATAAAAAAAAAATATCACACCTCACCTCTAGCCACATAAGACGAGTAAATATTGAGTGTAACCATAACACCATGTCATTATTGTTACGTGGTGTTATCATTTAATAATAAACATACAAATGAATAAAGTAAATTACATTTCTTACATGTACATGAGCAATTTTTAAATTAAGTGAAATCTACTTGTTTATTGATTTGATATTCAATGGTGATTCTACTTATTATTTGTGACATGATGTGACCATTATATTTTTTTTTGTGACATGACACGACATGATGTCACATCATGATATGACATGATGTGACCATTATATTTATGATGTGACCATTATATTCAATATTTCTCACCTAAGAGGTCATGGGCATGGGCATGGGCATGTTTGAAATCCGATCTAATAAGGTAGTTAGGAGTTTAAATTTTATTCTCATATATTTTTTGCGCTCATTTTATCACATCATTCATTTCTATCACAAATTAAATTATTTTATTTATAATTACTTTGTGAATCAATATAATTTTTATTTGTATAAATTTCACTAGCACCCCATGAATTTAAGTCATATTTCACTGATATCCTCTCTGATTTTTAAAATATCACTACATACTCCTGTAATTCATATATGTATTTCAAGAACTACCCTTACTGTTACTACCATTACTAACAACCATGAAAGCAAATGATGTAACTGCATATTATCTTACAAATTGTCAAATTTACACCCACCTATCTATATAGACCAAGATGGGATCAATATAATGCAATCTTATCCTTTTTTTCCTACTTAAAGTAATAGATATTGCCTTCTAGTTCAAATTTCAAATTTCCTATTAAGACCAACATAAATTAAATGTTAATTCAAAGAAATTGAACATTAGTCTTAATTTGATGTAATAGAATATTAATTTGATGTTAATTGGATAAAATTCAATGCTAATTGAATTAAATTAAATATTAATTTGGTGATACTAAATGTTAATTTGAGAAAATTAATTTCAAATTGATAAAATTGAAGGTTAATTTAATGTTGATTTGATAAAATTGATTAGCAATTTTATGTTGATAAAATTGAATGTTAATTTGATGTAATTAAAAGTCAATTTGTTGTGTTGTTGACGAAATTAAATATCAATAAAATGATATTCATTTGATGCAATTTAATTTTAAATTCCAAAAATTAAATGCTAATTGTGTGTTAATTTGAAAAAAATATATTTTAAATTAATAAATTTAAATGTTAATTTGGTGCTAATTTGATAAACTTGTCTGAGAATTATATAAAACACAATTTTGTTTTGATGGGATTAAATATTAATTTGATGAAATAAAATATTTATTTGATAAAATTTAAGATCAATTTCATGTAATTTAACGAAATAGAATATCAAGTTGGTATTAATTTTTTGAAATTAAATGTTGATAAGAGAAAAATTAAATCTTTGCATGACGAGATTAGATGTTAATTTGGTGATAATTTGATAAGATAAAATATAATTTGGTTTTAGTTTGATAAAACAATCACCCACCACCCCCGAAACCCACCACCTAACCCCCTGCCGTCCACCACCACCAAAACTCACGACCCAACCCCTTACAATACCCAAGCAAAAAAAACAGAGATGGGAGAAAGAAAGAGAGAAAGAGGGAGAGGCAAGAGAGAAGGATTTGAAAAAAAAGTGAAAAAGAGGAGGGAAATTTTTATACTCAAGTAATAAAATTCATTTTTTGTTGTTAAGGAGGATCAAAACCCGGATCTCATTAAATCCATTGTGAAGTTGAGCGTGTGTTTTGTTTTTTGAATATTTTCAAAAATAATTTTTTTATGTTTTCATATTTTAGCCTTGTTTTAAAAACGGAACAGTAAAAAAAAATTCAAAGCATTTACCAAACGCTTTTTTGTTTTTTTGTTTTTGCCATAAAATGAAAAAAAAAAACAATAATAAAAAAAAAAACTGCCGATTACCAAATGGCACCTTAAACCTACAAAAATGGACAAGGATGGACAATGATATTTAGAAACTAGAGGGGTACTAGTGAAATATGACCTAAATCCCGAAAATGTCAATAAAATTTACCCATTTTATTTTAAATATGATTAATATACGAATTGTGTACACGTGTTACTGTTTTTCTTTTAGGTCATGTAGTTTGAAAAAGTTTTGTTGATTTTTTTTTTTAGTAAAATAATGGGTAGAAATTATTAATTTTAAATTATGTAATTATTAAAAAAAGATAAGGAAAGAATTTTTTTTTATTATAATAATATCGATTTTTTGAATGCTCGAATTTTATGTTGTATTGTGCTTTCAAACACGAGTTATGTCTAATAGTAGTTATATAATCTAACACCGTCCATTTTATTTTTTTACATGCTCCAAATCTATGCACCATAAAATAAAACAAACTTATAAATTCATTACATAACCCACAAACATCTCTCATAAACCCCTCGTCTTTATGTCCCAAGATGGGCCGAGATCCAAAAGCCCACCTTCTTCAATTCATGTTCTCACAGCTTCCTGGGCCTTATGCCCTGATTCCTGAGCCCTCAGGCCCATTTGGCCCGCCGTTTCCTGCATGCGCTTCTTTGCATGTTCCATATGCTCAGGCACACCACCCCCTGTTTGACGGAAATAGTTAATGATCCATGAGAAAGAAGATAGCGCGGTGATCCCAAAAGCTCCGGAGGTCAAGAATCCGGCAACGGCCACGGTGATGATGAGCACCGCCGGGACCAAAATCGGGCTGAAGATAATGAAGAGAGGGGTCGAGACAGCGAGGCCGATAAGGGTTCCGATGAGAGCGAACCCGGCTAGGCATAGGAGGGTGCCACCCACTGGGAAGAGAGTGATTACTGCCAGGACTTTGGAGGTGGAAGAAGGACCACGGCTCTTAGGGTGTTGTTGGTAGGGTTGCTGGTGCTCGGCCATGGTAGTTTGTTAAGTGATCACTCTAGAGAGAGAAAGAGGGGGGAGGGAGAGAGTGATGACTGGTGAAGGGTAAGGGTGGGGAGGACGTGGGTATTTGAAGAGATGGAAGTATAGACACGTTGGTGTCTGGTGACACTTGTTTGAGAGATGGAGTGTAGAGGTTTGCATGAGAAACTGGTGTTTTTGTCAACATGGCTTCATGGGATTCAAACTGTTGCCACTTTTTTTTTTTTTTGTTTCTTTGTGATTATTTTTTTTAAGTTTAACCGCGATCGGCTAACTTATGCGCACCTTGATTAATTTTTTTTTGATTCGGTCAAAGACAGGTCATCTACGTGAGAATTAGAATATTTATGAGGGACAAGGGCGGAGCCACCTTACGCCAAGGGGAAACATGCCCACTGTCAAAATATTTTTCTAAAATTGTCTATATATATTTTAATTAATTTTTTTAATATTTTAAATTATGTCCACTTTATTTTTTAGTCAAGACTGGAAAAAAACATGATATATCCATCAACTTACTTGTAATTTTGACATTTATTTTAATAATTATCACATACATGATAAATAACACATTTAATTGTACAATCGAATGAATGATAAATAACTAAGTGATAATATGGTTGTAGATATAAAAACTAATAAAGTTAATGCAAGACTTTCAAAATATGAAAATTCATCATAGTCAGTTCTAAATAGTTTTGATTAACCTTTGTTTCGTAAAAAGATATAACTAATTTTTTTTTTTCTTTGTTTTGTCATTTGTATTTACCATGCTTACTAATTTTAGTCTTTTGACTTTGATGAACTTTTAAGTATTAAATAGGATGTAATTAAATATAAATGCATTATCCTATTTTTTATCAATTATAAGAAAAAAAATTAAGCCTGTTAAAATATTCAGTGCCCACCCAGAAATGATTTTCTAGCTCTGCCTCTGATGAGGGATAAATCCCTCGTAATCTAGCCTTAAAAAATTATAAAAATTTAAACTCAAAATATCTAAATTTACCGTTCATATCTGGCATCACTTGATTTGATTTTGTAATTATTTTGTGGCAGCTGTTTATTTACCTCTTCAGAACCAAAATGAGAAGTAATTGAAGTGAGGGGAGCGAGGCAGACTTACAAGTGGTTTTCCAGCTGTCTGAGTTTTTTACAATTAATTTAATGATTATAATAAATTAAGTACATATAATATTACGAGTAATACTATATCTCAAATGTGCATCCCAAATCAATAAGGATGGTTGGATCAGTGGGTCCCAATTAAAAAGTTAATGAGACCCACTCATCCAATGGTTCCCTTTCATTTGGGATACAAATTTTGATTACATAGTATTTCCCTAATATTACTTATAAAGGGGTTTAAAATATAATTATTCATGATTAGACTATTTAATGGGACATATGGCAATAGACACATGACAAAAAGGACCGTTTGGTGAAATAAAATAGCCCTGGCCAAACCGAAAGGAGTCTAACCGAGTAGGTATCAGTGTGTGTTGACCAGAATTGAAGCCTCTCAAAGCTAGGCTCGGTTAGTGGCATTTCTGATCAATATGTGCACGCCAAGCAGAGGTATAGACTTAGTAAGTCTAAAGGGAACTTTAAATGACTTAGTACAAGAGGGGCATGTTTGCTATGGTGTTCACCCTACCCTACGGGTAGGAAATATATTCTTTTGTCTTCTTACCCGATATTTTACGGAATAATTTTTTCTTGGCCTACCCTACCCGACAGGTGTGGTATTCCTACCCGATTAATCGGGTAGGAAGTCGGGTAAACACTTTTATAATTATTAATTTTTGAATCATTTTAACAATTTAATTAAATAACATGCACCAATTTAACAACACAATAAATCAATAACACTAAAATTTAAAACAACTACAATAAGAATTATAATAAAACACAAGAAAGTATGAACATCAATCCACCATAATTGAATCATTTTGCCAAATACATACGTTTAAAGAGCAAAACAGCAGAATTCATGTCCCCATTTTTCTCAAACGCATCGAGCATCACGTTATTAGATACGATACATGGTTTAGATATTTCATCAAACATAATATGTGCATGTTTAAGGTCAGTATGTCCAGCATACAAGACAACAAAACACGTTTGCTTAGGGTTTTTTTTAGGAGGAACAGTGAAGTGAGGTGTGAGGCGCAGTGGAGTGAGTAGTGGAGTGAGGTGTGAGGCGCAGGTGCTCTCGGGACTTAGTAGATTAGGGTTTTTTTTAGTTTATATATATATATATATATATATATATTAATTAATTAATGCGGGTAGGGTAGGGTAGGAATGCAGAAATGGATGGCTATTCTGCATTCCTACCCGATTTAATCGGAAGACCAAAAACTCTTTCGCATTCCTACCCGATTTTTGCGGCTAACCGTTCAGTAGGGTAGGGTAGGGTAGGAACTTACGGCCAGTCGGAAATTTGAACACCCCTAATGTTTGCTTTAGAGTTTAGGGTGGTAAAAGCATATGAGATAAGCAAAAATAAGAAATAAATTTTTTTTTTTATGTAGAGGTTGTTATGTCTTTATTAGCTCGATTATAGCATTTAAAAATAATACCAGCCTGGATGCTACAGTGTAAAATAAACTAATGTAGAAGGTATTATTTAAGACTATGTGGGAGGTGGTATTAAAATGAGGTAGAAAACTAAAACATGGTACTAAATTAGTAAATTACGGTATTGACCTTTCTAATGCCTATTATTCAACATTAAGACAAATATATTAAAGTGAATTGATATAAAATAAAATCTTTACTTTTGTTATTGGGATCACAAGAAAAATAAATTACAATATTGACATTTCAAGTGTTTAATAATCTAAACTAGACGGTGGGTATTTAAGTCAATTACCAAATATTATCATTATTTTTATATGAGACCCACATGCATATTACAAAAATTACAAGCCAAACATGATATAGGATTGAAAAATGTATTAAATTATGTCTTCCATCCCTATGGGATTAGAGAGGGTTAGAAATAAGACTCCATTTTTAAGAAACAAGGGGCTTTTGTGATAAATAACAGAATTTTATACATGGATATTTATGTTATGTAATGAAGACTTTGGAGTGCTTCCATAACTGATGGGAGGAGAAAGACTAGTTCTGTCATAGCAAAAAGATAGCTAGGTTGTTATTGATGACCAAAGTCGGTCATAGGAACCATTAAAAAAACTGTTTATTTAAAGGTGCACAAAATCAGTTAATAAAAAAAGAAATCTACAAAAGTTCAAACAGAAATTAAGGAATCATTAGCTAGAATTTAGGTGTGCTACCATTTCCAAACCAAAATTCTATACCAAATGAGCTTAAAACTTCAGAGTTTTAATTGATTTAAGCATCAGAGTGCTTCCAACCGATTAAATTTTGGATTGTGATAGTTTGTTCACCTTACAGGATGAAGGTACACTCAATTCGTTTCGTTTAATTGAAGTCACTCCATTCTCAAATTAGTCACCATTGATTTCATCATTATTGAGGTACAAAATTTTATCCTTGTACATCTCATCACTTAATAATTTTGTGAACCAAGTTAGTTTATGTAAATAATAATTTTTAAATTGAATTTTTTGATTTTACATTTCTTTATTTTCTATGAGGCAGCTTGTTGACCAATGATTGTCAACACCATCGTTATGAGAATGTACACGCGGTAGAAAAATTACGTCAATGCATTGAGATATGGTATGCTACAGGTAAATATTTATGTTAACAAGAAATGAATTTTAATTTTAAGATGATTGATCCTTTTAATCTGGTTCATATAATGTCTTTTTTCGAAGTTAAAAGAAATTTATCTCAAGTACATCAATTAGTAGGTATGAGAGGATTAATGTCGGATTTTCTGGGACAAATGATTAGCAAGCGATGAGTCTTAATACTAAATAGAATTTACTATCAAATCAAGGCGAACAATAAACAAGATCAAATACTGTGGCTCATGATCTAGCTAAATATGTCATTGCTTGTAAATTTTAATGGAATTTCTGTATGGAGGGAGGAGGTACATCTTTTCTTGTTATACCCTCCCTATCATCTGGTTATTGTTAATAAAATCGTTACCATTTCTTATTAAAAAAAAAAATAAGATTAATAAATTAAATTCAAATGGTATTATTTTATATTTTATTGTTCTATATTTGATCATGAAGCATACTAAGTTATTCTTCTATTAAATTATCAAGAGGGTTGTTTGTACCCAACCCAAACCTCCATAGATTTGCTTTGAAGTTGGGTTGCATCAGAGAATACGTTCGTTATGCTCTTTTCATTGTACCTCCAACCCAAACTTACACACATGAATTTTGAGTTAGACTAACCTCTAAGATTCACCCATCGGAACACAGTGCAAGTGTACGACCTTAGAGAGTCCAGCCCTACCCTGAATGATTCTTAGAATTTTATACAACCAAACACTACTATTATTTCCTCCCAATATGCATCATTTTTGTATAATCTCAAGCCAAAACTTGAATGCCCATGGAATTATTATGACATGTAGGTACAACATTAAAGCTAATCAAAGTCAGAATACTCTGGATTCCTTCTGCTGTGGAGCCAACCAAATTGGGTTTCTTGGACTTGGTCTGAGGTTGAAGTGGGTGGACAGAACCCCCCACATTCTTGCTATAATGAGCACTAAACAACGCCTGATATAGTTACAGACAGCTAATTTGGATTGACCAGGCTTTTTTTTTTTTGGGGGGTTAACTTGGTTTTTTCCCCTATGTTTTATAACTGTGCAAGGGTTTGAGTCTGTGGGGGTGTTGAAGTAATCTGGCACCCTCTCCTGCCTTAAACCCTACTCTCTTCTTGTAAATTATGTAGCCTCTTGCAACCTGTTTGGAGGCTTTACACTTTGTTTCTTACTTCTGGATACTTTGAGTAATGCAATTAGGGTCTAAAAAATTGATGTAATTTACTGACATAACGGCATATTGAGTCCAAACGAAGAAGTCCAAAAATTACAGGCACAACAACATTATTGGGCCACATCACTAGATCAACAAATTAGGTCAATTTATGAATACTTTATATCCTCACTTATGAATGAAATTTACTTCAAAAAAAAAAAGAATGAACTGTTATAAAAAAAAAAACAAAAACAATAAACTATTGCACAAAGTTAATATACCCCTCCATTATGCCTTATCCTATTATACGTTTGTCTAGTTATAGTTTTGTTATCTTGATCAATTATTAATATATATATATATATTCAGATGCACATCATTAAGGCGAAGACCTAGTTGGATTGATGTGATATTGCACATAAAACTCCTCCACTTCAAATCTGTTTTAGTTTACGACACTGTTATGATTGAATTTCTAACATATAAACTTGTCGGAAATCCTAAGAGATAGGAGATATTTTGGGAGGTTGTGGTTGTAAAAGGAAGAAAATTTATGATATAATACAGTGCAATGCATGTCATTCTCTATTTTCCTAAGCAATCAGACACCTGCGATATCGATATTTATATTTTAGTCTTGTCATGCCATGGCTAAAGTCAATTTCTGATGAGGATAACTCTAGCTCCCACTGTGTGTGTGTGTGTGAGAGAGAGAGAGAGAGAGATTGGACATGATCAAAAACATCCAACCTAAGGAAACAAATCCTGACTCAAATCAAAGAGGAACATAAGAATTTCTGGTGGGGGCATGAATAGGACCCCCGCTGCACATCGCTTTTCCTCCTATTGTCTTTAGAACCTGACAATTTGCACCTGCTCTTTGCTTCTTTTGCACGTCTAACAGAAGATTGATGTTTGATGGATTCTGAAATACTACTGTTGCATCCTTCATCTGTAGAACCCGTGTTGCAAAAAAAAAAAAAAAAAATCTGCAGAACGCAACAAAAGCTCAGAAACGCCATGTTCAACAGCCAGTATATCCAACAGTGAAGAGCTCAATAACAGTGCAAACCGCATTATTGTTTTATTTTATTTTGTCATTGTAAGATCAATGGACATAAATAAATCAAGGAGTTGACTACGGTACATTCAAATAAATTTCGGTATCATACCTCTATTTATTGCATTTGTGGTAACTTTTACTACATTTGTGGTTAGTTTTACTATTGTTGTGGTACCCAAAAAAATAGTAAAAATATTTACCATAACAATGGTAAAAACATCCACAAATGTTGTAAAAACACCCATAAATGTAGTAAATCACCCATAAAAATGATAATTTTTTTGTACCTAAGAAATATAGTAAAAATAGTTACCACAAATGTAGTAAAAATACCCACAACAGTGATAAAAACACTCATAAAAGTGGTAAATATTTTGATTGTAAAATGACCCACAAAAATTATAAAAATATCATTTGAAGTAATAAATTTTAAAAGTATGATACCGAAATTTTTTGAATGTACCGTCGTCAAGTCCATAAATCAATACAAAATATACAGTTAGAATCAATTTCTTGGTATGGTATCTAGATTTTTGTGTGGGTACTATAGCTTATCCTATCATTAAATTCTAGGTTTTTCATGGGTCAGTCCTAAATTCACTCATCCACGAATCTTTCCTTTAACATTTTGTATGTTTTTTTCCCCCTAAAGGTAAATAATTGTATTCTATATAAATTCATTATGTGGTGACGAAATCATAACTCTTGGTCAAGTATGTGATTAGCTTTTCTGGTGTGGAGGTCACGGACACGGGGAATCCCTAGGTGCACCACGGTCTGGCGAGACATAGCTACATATGATAGCAACTAGCGTGGTGAGAATCATACTTTAAAAGGTTTTTTGGTTATTATTATGTACAATTTAGGGTAAATTATCCTTTTAAACGTTATTGATCCCTCAATATACCCAAAATTTTTATTCAGGAAAAAAAAAAAAAAACTCTTTTGTTCTAATTTGTGGCTGTGTCGAAATTACAAAGTGAGTGGAATAATGATGGAGTCTAAGATGTTATAGAGGAAGGCTAGTAGAAAAATCATGCAGATGTTGGGTTAGATAATAGCAAAATATAAATATAAATAAATAAATAAATATATATATATATATATATTTGATAATATTCCTTTGTCGTTTACAAATTTCATCATGACATGTTTTTTTATTATTTTATTGTTTTATATTTATATATATATTTGATAATATTCCTTTGTCGTTTACAAATTTCATCATGACATGTTTTTTTATTATTTTATTGTTTTATATTATCTTAATATTTTTATAATTAATGACAATAAATAATTTAAATCAAAATTTAAGATCTCTCATGAACAAGTAGATAAAAAAATCAAGGGTAAAAGCAGTATAGGTTGCTACAATGGCTTCCACGGAAATACACAGGAAGTACTTGGTGAGATGATCAGATCCCACTAAGATTTCTTTCACCAAAATTCCGACACTACATGAATCCAAGGGGATCCTTTCAAGATCTCCAGAAAGTTAGCCGATCGATATGACAATTTGAATGGAACCTCAGAACTAGAACAGATCCACACACACACACAAACATAGAGAGAGAGAGAGAGAGAGAGAGAGAGCACCCCCACTTGCACGGAAACACAGAACTAGCAAACTCAAACCCACACGTACTTGACTGTTACATGAACAGAGAAATGTTGGTAATGTGTTCTTCTAATGTAAATCAAAACCCTAACCCTAATGCTGTTGGAGTTACTCTATTGGTTAATTTATCTGGCCAGGGCACTTCATTATGTTTTTAAAGTAAGAAATGCTTCTATTAACAATGAAGGAGCTTCATCATTATCAGTATCATTAATACCATCATATGTAATTAATGATCTAATCTACAGACATATATTCCGTTACCAATTATAGTTTAAAGGATTCATACAGCAATATGAGAGAGAGAGAGAGAGGATGATAGTATGATACTACTGTTGTGTCTGGGAAATAGAATTATGATGATAGAATAGTATGAATTAGGATGATAGAATAGTATGAAAAGCTGAAAGTTCTTCCCCGTGAAACATTTTTATGGACCCAAGGAGAGTTTTAACTGTTGCTTACTATTCTACTTCTAGATAAAAGGAAGTATAGCTGTCTGGGGCAAAGCTGAGGTAACACAAGCCGAAATAAGATAACAAACTCACACAAGTATCCTCTTTACAAAATGTTATTTGCATCTAATTTACTAACATTGTCCCAACAAATACTAGATTTATGGTCAATTCAATAATTATAAATGAATAAGTCAGTGAATTAGATCGAAATAGCATTGCTCTTTTGTTTAAAACGAAAGAAAACTTCAAAAATGGAAAAAACGGATATCTTGGAAAAAATTTGACTGCAAGCAGACACTAATTCAAAGCTGCACTGATGTTTCTTTGTTCTGTTGGTTCATATATGAAGACTTTGACAAACAGCTTTCTGCACTGTTCTCCTTGGTCATGAACTTGTCTTCTTAGACAAAGGAGGATCAGTCTAATGAGAAACCCAATACCGGTTTTCGGATCCATTGCATTAGCCTCCCTTCACCCTAGGGTTTTTGGGAATATATGACAGAAATGACTTAACAAATTGTCTGAGGAATTAAGTAGTGGTCCTCAAGAACAAGCAGCAACTTAAATTGAGAAGGTAGACTTAGGCTAGGGAATACTCTTTACAATTAAATAAATAACTGCTTTTATTCTAAAACTTAAACAATCCAAGAGATTAGGGCACTTCACATGGCCATTCCCTAGGGTTGCACTCATGATATATAAGATCAAGTAGCCATAGACATCCCATGCTATATCTAGCATGATAGGTTCTAGATACACAATTTTTTTCCAGATTAATAGGACTTACTGGTCTAGCTAGAAGAGGCCATCTGAGGCTAGCTCCAAACCACAAGCAAATATAATTGAATATTACTATTAGGATCTAAAATCTGACTTTATTTGCTGACTTAATGATGTATAATAAATGATATGGATCAAAAACATTATTCTTACTACGACTCTTAGACATATTCGTTCTAACCATATCACTTGACACACCATTAATTCAGCAAATTCAGTCGAATTTTAAGTTGTCTCAATAGTATTACCCAATATAATGTGATAGCATACCATAAGAGACTTCTGCTGGTTCTTTCCCTAGAGGGAGACACAAACCCTCATAGGGGATGTGGGTGTCCTCCAAAGTCAGATGTTTCTTTCTCCCCCTCCTCCATGGATATCCCCAGAAGGGTTCTCACTCCATGGAAGAGGATAGGGAAAGGGGAAAGAAGTTGTTTGATAAAAACCTCCTCCTTCATTCCCCATTCTTCTACTGAACTCAACCGGCCTCGGGGGTGGAGCTATCGGATGAACTGAACTCACTCCCGGTGGTGCAGGCAACGCAGTCGGAATCTCATTGTAAGCATAGCGAATCAAGTCGGCGTTTGCTTCATCGAGCTCCTTTTCAAGCCTCTCAACCTGTCTTTGGAGGAAGGTGATGGCACCAACGCAACCGTACACCGGATCCCTCACTCGTGCCTCTGCTTCATATGCAAGAGAGTTCACTGCATCCTCTCTTTGATGAGGAAGAAGATCATTGAGGAGCTTAGTTACATTGCTTGCACCGAAGATCTTGTGGACATTGACAAATTTCTGGGGCTCCTCTGGCGGGAAGTATGGTGCAAAGATGCAACCTGGCATGCATTTCCTCCTCAAGAACTTGCAAGCAGCGCAGGGAGGGTTGTATGAGCTCGATGAGGCCATTTTATCTGAACCAAGAGAATACAAGCAGACACATTTAACATTTTATTTACGTAAGATTTCTTCAATTTGAACTATACTATATGATCTTCTTTCATTGGTTCTTTGTAGAGAGTCTGATTTATTGAAGAAATAATGCCTCATTCACGATTAAACACTCCACAAATTAAGATGGTTCTAAGAAATATTTTCTTCTCCTCGTTTTCCTTATTCCATTTATAATCTTTCTCTTCTCTTCTCTTTTATTGTTGTATTTCGCAGATTTATCGGTTTGGTCCTGCGTGTGAAGTTCATCCAGGGAATTTCGAGCAGTTGATGGACAATTACTCCAACCACTGTGAGTAACCCAATTGTCAGAAAAAAGACTACTAAAGCTCCGATCTCCAGAACCCCTGCTCTCTCTCTCTCTCTCTCTCTAATACACACACACCGTCTCACAAACAACACATTCAGTCACACATTCATACTTTTTTGATTCTGCAGGAGACGAATTATCACTTGTTGGTTCCATAACTACTTTCTGTTTTTTGCATTGTCCGCTATTTTCTTGGCTTAATTGGAATATTATTAACCTCACTGCCCACCAGGGTGCTGTGCATGATCTCTTTAATCTGGTTTCTAATTTTTTTTTCTACCTTATTTTTTCCTTTCCCAACCTCTCTTTCTCCATATGTTTGGGCTGTCAGATTTGGAAGATTTTAGTTGCATCAGCTATTATATGGTAATGATTTCCTTCATCTGGAATGATCAGCTCAATATGGGATGCGACTGGTGTAATCACCCATAATTATGTTTTCACAATTAGGGTAAGAGTGCATGAACATCTGTTGTTTTACCTACAAAATCCACATACAGGAAAACCCTAAATCCAAAACTATAACTCAGAGGATATATTATCACTGCACTCCTTACCTTTCCCAAAGAAACAAAAGCCAGAAAGAGGAAATTATCATTGAAAAGCAATAAAGAAGTTCCATGAATTACCTGCTTTTATAGGTTTTTTTGATCTGATGAACAAAAAGGACAGTACCTTTTTCCTTGTGGGAGCTCTTTCTGGAGTCTTTGCTTCTTCAAGGATGATGCTGTAGTCAAATGAGAGATATGAACTTCACAGATTCATTGCTGGAAGTGAGTGCTCAAAGAAGAAACCCTAATTGAGGGCGGAGAGAGAGAGAGAGAGAGAGATCTTGCAAGTTCTGTGGCAAAAAGTAATGGGAGGAGAAGGAAGGGAGGCAAAGAGCATTGAGTGGATGGAGAAGGAATGAAGGCAAAAGACAAAGGTAATAAATTGGGGGGTACACTAAAAAAGATGACTATGACACTGCATCTAATAATACTATCATGGCTGTGGAGATGTCCCCCATTTTTCCTTCTTCACTGTTGCTCTTTGCCTCTTTCACATGAACAGGGAGACGCCTGTGAAAACAATTTATTATTATTATTATTTTCAGTCCAGTGAATTACAAGGTTACATGTTTGACTTGTATTCACTATAACATCATACTGTTATACCCAAAAACTTTTTCTGGTATTATAAATTTATAATGAAGTAAAAGAAGTTACTGCATCCAATATTAATTGGAATCTGATGAAAACTAAATGAACTGTTTGCCAATTTCAAAAAGATTTAAGGAGGGAAAAAAAAATTAAAAGGAGTTTCCTGCATGTCATTGCTCTACAAGTACAGAAGGTCATAGCACTCATCTTAAGAAGGTTTTATTCAGTAATGAGGCTTCTTATGGATCTCTATAAATCAGTGTGAACCTGTAAGTGATGATGATGTATATTAAGGAAGGGTTGATATTAATTTTGGGGTATTGGTCATAAAAGATGAGCTGGTAACTGAATATATTATCCCAAAGGTATTGGTGATGCTGGACATTAACTTGTTATTGGAATTGTATCTATCTTTGCAATATCGATGATGCTACTTCTACCTAATTTATTAATATAATCAATTTATTTAGGCCAAATCGATCATTAATCCAACCAAATTAAGTTATAAATTAAGTCAACAAACTCGTTGAATAAATTTGGTATAAGTAGTATTACTCTTATAATTACATGGATGGAAACTGCGCAACAAAGTATCATGCTTGATAATTTGGATTTCTACCATTAATCTTGCTTTGATTTAATGCTAGATATACAATATTCTGGTGCTGGCTTCCTCAGATGCATAGTGGCTTCAAGCTGACTGAAGAAGGATGGTACATTTTCTAGTAAAGGGCCTAATCATTTGAGAGGGTGATTCATGTTGTCCACCAGTACAAAATTGTTTTCCTTTTTTTTTTTCCAACTACTCAGATTAAAAAAATTATTTGAAATTGGCTGCACTAAAGTGCTGTTTTGCTATAGTTTCTGAAAAAAATTCAATCTGAGAAAAGGATAAAAATGGCTTTAGTCTTCAAGAGACTTCACTAGATTCTAACTAAGCACATAAAATCCAAAAGTAATTAATCCATGCATTTCCCCTTCCCAAGAAGAAGATAATGAAAGCCTATCCCAGAGTTGTCAATGAAAACTCAACCATATCAGTTAGCCATAAGAGCAGATCAACAGAGCCATATCTCAAATTGTTTATGTAGATGGCTAAAAACATTAACCCCAAGGAAAATGCTAATTGTCAAATTATTTCCAACAGCTTTTGACATTTACGTTTTAAACATACAATCTTTACGACCAACTTTTTTTTCTCCCTTTTCAGGAATTTTGGAAGCCGGATGTTTTCATTTTTCGCAAAAATGTCACTTAAATACTTAAGTATCATTTGTTACGATGTGGAGAGATATACTAAATCACACGTACTTCCAAATTAATTTTCTATTAGTCAATACCCTTTTTTGGGGTTTGGGGTTATTTACAAGTAACATGAACCCTAGAACGTAGTTTACATGAATGTGAAAAAAGTATTTTTATTGTCTCTAAAATTTTCATTTACATTAATTTATATGCCCAGATTGAAAATAGTTGGTTTAATTCTTTATACAGCCACAAGAGGGGACGAACTAAACCCTGAAAATTCCAGTTATGTTCTTCCCTAGTTATTAATTTATTGTATTATTCCATTTTAGGGTTATGACCACTAAAAGCTAATACACCCTCCCATCTCTCTAGTCTGATGGGTACTATTTTTTATTGAAGGGATACTTGTCCTTTTGTCGACCTCATAGATAGGGAAAGGCAAAGGGAGAAAGGGAGGGGGGGGGGGGGGGGGGGGGGGGGGGGGGGGACTGCCATCTTGTCACGCCTGCGGATTTGTATACTAATTTCCATGTGGGTCAGGTTACATGCATAGGGTTGATGAGACTAACTTAGCTAGCCATCCATCCAAGATGTTTAATAGATAGAAATGGAGCATGGCTCTGCTGATTAGAAAGGGGCTTACCATTCGATACTTAAATTGCTACCTTTGATATGTACAATTTAATTCATTGATTATTTCATTTTCACCATCCAACGATTGAATTCCACTGAAAAGTGCTTGAGACTACTTCAACAAATAAAGCTTGGAATTAGCTGGAAAGGAAAGGTTTCCTATATATTAGCGATGTCAATATTCAAATAACTAAGTGAATTTTGAATCGATAACGTCGCTGATCTAAAGCTAAAGTACAACTCCATATATAAATAGTTCTCGTCAAATATTGTCTATATTCATTTTATCAAGAGGATAATCTTAAGAGTTGAACCATGATACTCCCTCTCATTTTAGTGTCTGATTAATGTAGCAAATGCACAAGGAATGTCCCCTATCCATGTGTGCTATGGACAACCTTTAGCCTCTGGTGGTAAGTTTTTAGTAGTGTACTCTATCCATGAGTGTTGAACTAAGTTGCAAAGTGCTAGCATTGGATTCAAAGATGTAATATCAGTGCTGACCTATGATCAGGTATTGCTCAATTTTACAGATGTATGGTCCGTATTGATTTCTCTCATCGTTCAATTTCAAGCGGGCAAACATGTGAGAGAGACGTTTGTAGACTTGTTTAGTTGAAAACCTTTTCTTTAAACCTTATGAACATGAATCGGAAAACAAAGGTAGGGTGGGTTCTCTATAGATTCATATGGAATGTGTAATTTGTAGTCTGAATTTCGAATTCATACATCCAAATTATATTTCTTTTAAGCGACACAGTCTGTGGTTTTGAATGATTTTCTTCAACAAAATTTGTTTATTTTGGGCAATCCAAATGGTTCAAGACTCTGGCAGATGAGAAGAGGCCATTAGGGGTAAGGGTCCATCTGATTGAGTCATCCTTACTAGGATAGGACCCAATTGTTTGCTCCTCAGTTGGGTTATGAATGCATCCAATAATGCAGGCTATCTAACAAATCCCACAATCACTTGTTCTTTGAATGTTAGTACTCCCACCATATCTGGTTCTATTTAATGCAATTGTGTGGAGGCATTTGACATAGGGGTACCTGCCAACAAGTTTTGGTATATGCAACTGAGAAAGTTTTGTCGATCTTTTGAGCACAAAATTCAAAAATTGGATCATGCCATCATTAAAATTCATTTGTGACAATATTATCATTCTATTTTTTTTCTTTTAATCCAACAAGTGTCTTCGTCAATACAACCAACACTCATCCATGTGATTATATCTTAAATAGTTCATAAATATATTAAGTCATTGATCTTTTTGAATACACTAAGTGATGTAATTACATATTAAGTGTTTTGAAAAATTAGAGATTAACAATAAATTTTTTTTAAAATATATGGGTAACAATGAAAAATTTTAAAATTTAAGGGACCTACTTATAATACCTAAAACATTTCTTGCCACCCCATACATAATATGTCTTCTTTTGTTTTACAATAAGCCCTCCGCATAGGAGTGCTTGTTTGTTTTCTTTTAGTGTTACTAATTAATCCAAATTCAAGTTTAAAACTCATGTCATTTACCCAGCATCACAATTCCATTTTTGTCTAATTGCGGAGTAAATGGGCTTCTAAATGCGATATTTCGTTAGTGACCTATTGATAATACATATAGAGTTAATGGTATTTCATAACTAATTGATTGAGCAGACTAATTGATTGAGCAGCAGCTCAGAGACCACCTAAAAAAAATATTTATTATTTGATCTATATGCTGACATAAGAAGTCCAAGTAGAGCAATACTGGAAATGGCAATCCATAAATGTATCTATTCTGTTGTTTTTACATTAATGAAACTCATTTACCTTCCACAAAAAAAAAAAAAAAAGAGAGAAGGATAAAAGCCTACTTTGAATCTCTACGGAGTACCTACTTTGAATAACTAAAGAGCTCCAGGACCAGGTAAAAGGGTACTTCCTAGAAGTGATCATCAATTTGCTAGTCTAGGCCCTTATAACAACCTTTCAGCTTAAAGTAATCTCCCAGTGCAATAACATGGCTACATACTTTCTATATGCATTTCCTTCTTTGATGACAGTCTCAAACAACCTCTGAAGCCTACTTCTAGGTGAGAGTTGGGGTCTGGGTGGGTGTTTTGGGGTTGGGGGGAGGGGGAACTCCATATCCCTAACAAGATTCTGATTCCTAGTAAAGAAGGGACCTGATTCACACACACATACACATACACATACACACACATATATCTATCTATCTATCTATCTATATATATAATAAATCAGATAGGTGTTTGAACTTATGGGGATATATTTTTCCCTCCCAAATTTCACACACCCAACACACTTTCTCCTCAAATTTCAAAAACCCAACACACACACTCCACAGCACATAGTTGCACATACATACACACATTTCAATGCATGCACAGTGTAATAATTTAGTGTACAGTGACTTTAGTTACGAAATATCGCTAATATATATATAAATCACCACAGGGCAGGCTTTTCTAGTTTTTCAAGTTTGGAAGACCCACATTGAATCTCAGACATGAAAAAACATGGTCAATAACATATATTTTTATTTTTTTTGTTTTTTGTTTAGCATCCATAGATTTTAGAGAACAATTAAATTGCTAGAAATCATTACCTTAATCTTTGATAATTTTAATGAAAACTGGAATGCAACTCTAATTGACATGTCCTAAAGAGTTTTTCAGTCTCTATTCCGGAAAGTGTTGTACAATGTCCCAATGGGTTGGGCTTGACCCAAGTGGCCAAGGTCCAATCCCGACTCACATTATTGGAACCGAAGCCCTATCGGAGCACATCCACACGCCTAGCTGTTTGCAAAAGCCAATATGGCCGCTTTAACATGATGAGCTGAGCAAGCATTTTCCGGGTAAATTGATATTTTAAAGTATAACCCGACATTTAAGAGTTATATAACTTTTATAATCAATCTTAAAATGTTATGATGGATATTTTCTTTGTAGTTATAATTTACATACAAAAAATTATAATTTATGGTATGGAGAGGGTAGCCTAGCCTAGTCTTCTGCTTTCTAAATTCTAACTAGCCAAGCAAAACTGTGTAGCCAAGGCATGCATTGTGCAAGCTAATGAATTGAAAACTGACAGGAAATGAGAACAGTCTAGCGTCTTGGTTGTGTGTTCCTATGTGGGGAGAGAGAGAGAGAGAGAGAGAGATGGAAATGACTTTCTCCAAAGGCTCTGCAGAAGACACAAGTAGTGTTTAGATGGTGCAAATATCTCTTTACATTATCAAAAGTACCCAGCTTTCCTAGAATTGCAAGCCATAAGATGAAACCCATTCTGGGAATCTGTTGAGGATACCAAATGAGCCTGAACCAGCAAACTTTAGGACCAGGATTAGAAAGACAATTCCAAGCTAAATGAGCGAAGAAGGTAAGCTTCATAGCTCCAGCCTAGGCATCTCAGCGTAACTCCAAGCAAATATGCCCAAGTATTCCTTAAGGAGCTGGACGTATTCTTCGGCTTCTTTGAAGCTAGGCTGGCACTTGGGAAAGCATGTCTCACACCATACCCATATGATAACAAGTGATTAATATTCCATCTAGGAACCCTAACCTCAGTCAACTGGTTCTGGACCAATAGATGGTACTGAATGCTTGAACCTCTGCATCTCAAAACTTGGAGACTAGTTCTTGATAGGCATTGCTTCTTGCTTTCGAGCCCAAGCCTACGTTTGCTTAGTAAGTAAGCTTTTATATCTCCTCAATAAAGGCGGCAACCATTTCACACTGTCCTGTTGTAATGGATTTGGCGAGGATGAGAGGTGCATGAAATTGGACTGCAGGGTACATGAAATTAAATAGGGATCAATGAAGTGAAAAAGGAAATCCAGGACAAGCACGAGAGGATTATTGCAGTGGTTCATCAATTTTCCCCAAATACGAGTGTATCAATTAACTGCATTCATGACCATGTAGCTCCTTGTAGCATCCACACAGACTTATGGCTCTAGTTCTTCGTTTCATATGTTACTAAAATCAAATATAAGACCAAAATCACCAATTAGCTCTTCAATACTTTTTCTTCACTGGGAGTGAATCATTGGAATACTTCATTTCAACAGGATTATAAGATGTGCAAAGCACAAATGCCAGATAAAGATGCGGGACAAATCAAATTCTTCATTATGGATTCCCACATGTTAACATAAAACTTCAAAGGCTTCGGCAGCACCTTTCTCCATGCATTCAGTTCTGGCAATTGATCAATAAGAGCAAGGGAGCTATCATCCCTCCTATTTCCAAGACTCAAAACAGAAACCTCCATCGGAAAGACCTTATCCATTGCATCGAAACACACATTCATTATCAATTTCCCATCTCCACCTGAATCCTTGGCTTCTACACAACTTCCACGAACGTTCGCCATTATTCTCCCACCTTTCCTCAAGCTCCTTTTCAACTTCTTACAATCAAAAGAAATTCGCATTAATTGGAAAGTATGCATTTCATAAACATTTTAACAAGAATAGTTGACATTTTACGAACAATAGGTGTGACAAAATTACGAAGTTCACTTTCTTCAACAACATTGTGCCTCGCAAATTTCATGTTTATTATCTCTGTTTTTCATTTAACATAAATTATATTGTTTTCTGTTTTGATAACATAACCATTTGCAATGCTCTACCTGTTTAGAAGCTTCTCCTATTGTGTTGAGCATCTGACTATTTATGTATATCACCAAAATATGGAAGGAAAGTTTCATGAAGTATAAATTGAACTCTTCATTTGACACCACTGATCCAACTAATCCCAGCCATCTTTCTGTTTTCTCCAGCGATATCATCCCTCACATTCTTCGCATCATCCCATCTTCCTTTGCCAGCATATATGTTAGAAAGCATAACCTTGTAAGTGGTTTTCTCTGGTTTATTTTCAAAGAGCTGCTGAGCTACGATTTCTGCCAATTCGGAATTTCGATGGACATTACAGCATGACAGAAGTGCTTCCCAAATACCAGAGTCCACTGGTTTTGGCAAGGACTGGATCAGATCATAAGCCTCTTCCAACTCGCCAGACATCCCTAGAAGCTTTACCATGTAAACATAATGCTCAGTTTTAGCTTGAACTTCAAATTCATCTTTCATTCTTCTAAAATAATCCCGACCATCTTTGACAAGACCAGCATGGCAGCAAGCACAAAGGAGAGCAGAGAAAGTGGATTCATCCGGTCTATATCCTTTGTCTACTATTTCTCCAAACATTTCAAACGCCTCGGATGCAAGTCCATATAAACCGAGACTAGAAATCATGGAATTGTAAGTAATGATGTTCCTCGTAGGCATAGTTTTGAAAACCCGAACACCCAATCCCAAGAAACCACACTTTGAGTACATATCAATGAGAGCAGAGGAGACCATGACCTCCAAGGAACACCCATGCCTAAGAGCATAACAATGTATCTCACTGCCAGGGTCTACAGTAGCCAACTGAGCAATGGCCACCAGCACACTAGCAATCAATAGCGGATCAGCCTTTCTACCTTCCATAATCATTCTCTTGAAGAAGACCAAGGCATTTTTATACTCTCCAGTCTGAGAAAAACCAGTTATCAAAGCAGACCATGTAACTAAATCAGGCTGAGATAAACTATCAAAAACTCTACGTGCAGAATTCATGCATTTACATCTAGAGTACATGCTCACAAGTACACTACCTATGTAAGCATTAGAATCAAAACCACTTTTCAAACAAAACCCATGAATCCCTTGGCCAATTTCCAGCAAGCACTGATCCAGTACACCCGAAATCAACCCAACCAGAGTATACCCATCAGGCTGCTTCCCCATTCTTCGCATACTGCTAAACAATTGTAGCCCTTTATCCCAATGCCCACCACTCCCATAACCCCAAATCATTGAATTCCATAAAACCAAATCCGGCTCAGTTATCTGATTAAATACTCCACTTGCTTCATGAACAAGGTCCAGTTTTGAATAAGCACGCACTAACGCACTACTACAAATGGAGTCCAATTCTAAACCCCAAACTACCACTCTTCCATGCACAAGCCTCAGTCCTTCAAAATCATAATTCTCAGAACATGCACGCAAAATACACGTGAATGTAAAGTTATCAGGCATTGTTTCTGAGCTAAACATCTGTTTGAAAAGCCAAAATGCATCAGAAAACTCATGGGCTTTAGCATATGCTCGAATTATGGAATTCCAGAGGTAGACGCTTCGATGGGGAGTTTTATCAAACAAGTTACGAGCTGAAATAAGGTCATCGTTTATGGCATAGAATCTTACGATTTTGACTGCATAAAAGGGGTCACAAGATAGGCGGGTCTTGATTATTAGAGCATGCAATTGTTTAGTTCTTGAAAGGGTTTGATGGAGTTTTGAGAGTTCAAAGAGAAGCGAATGAAAATGAATGAACATTCAAAATTGCCTCAATAGTAAGTAAGCACGACGCAACGACAAACAAAACATAAAGAGAGAATCTTTAGGGAGATTTTTGGGAGAGAGAGAATTCCTTGTGGTTTCCGACATCTCCTCTATGTAATAAGACTCCTAATTTTTTTATTCATTTTTTTATTTTTTATGAATAATGTTATATGAGCTTAAAAATTAGAATTGATAATCATAATTATTGAATAGGTAGTGGGTCTCAATAAATGCTGAGACTTATAGTAAAATCAATTATTGTAATTATCAAGTCTAATTTTTAAATTCATGTAGCATTGTTATTTTTTTATTCCTTGTGAGAAAGGGTGTGATTAGGGGCAATTAGACATAACAACATTTTAGGATATTAGCATTTCATGACGTGCATTGCACGTGATTATATTTAAATAAGAATTTTATTATAAGAATTTTAAATTATATATGTAATAAAATTTAATATTAAATTATGTGTGAAATAAATAATTTTTATTTTAATTATTACTAAATCTAATTATAGATCTATTTTACCTCTCTTTTGAGTATCTAATATGCCATTTTTTTAGGTATCTCTTCGACCTATTAAACATTTCTTTTTTTTTTTTTTTTAATAATGACGTTTCATTGTAAGATTTTTATTATTAATATTGGATTTTATTTCTTCATATAAATATAGACATAGATTTAGAAAATAGTATGTAAATATACTACTAATAAATGAGTTTAAAAGAATTTAAAAATCAAATATAATTAATAAAAAAGTTCACAAGAACTTAGAAGTCAAAGATGCATAAGAAATAAGATTTGGATAAAAGTAACAAAGAATTTAGAATTCAAATACTGTTTATAGAAGAGTCCAAAAACACTTAGAAGTCAAATAATTATAGAAAATCAATTTGGATGAAAATAATAGATGGTTATTATTGACTTTAGATTAATAATTAGGGATAAAATAGAAAATCAAAATTTTTTCATATATGCTGACATTTATAAGTAATATAGATTATCTTGTTATTTTTAATCGCAGTAGAATACTCTGTTTGAACCATAACTACTAACTTAATGATCGAACCCATCACCAAAATACCACCGAAAACAAGCTCAGCCCCCGTAACAGTATCTACCGCAAACGGGTTTGAACCCATGACCATAGGAAGAGGGCGAGATTAAGTCAAATAGGCTACCACCTTGGTGATTCTCTATTTGTCACTGGTGAACTTGCTGGTTATTTTCCAAGTGCAAGAGGATTGCGTTGAGACAAGCTTGTTATGACATGGAGATATACAATCTGCTACAATTTTGAAAGCGGCTACGAAAATTAACATATTTC
The DNA here is from genome assembly GCA_951799425.1 of Ilex aquifolium. Classification (NCBI taxonomy): domain Eukaryota; kingdom Viridiplantae; phylum Streptophyta; class Magnoliopsida; order Aquifoliales; family Aquifoliaceae; genus Ilex; species Ilex aquifolium. The sequence goes on from OX637404.1 coordinate 24,970,776, forward strand.
TTTATAATGTAACTGATGAACAGAAACAGATGATATTAGAATGCTTTGGTTTCCCTAGTGGTTATTTACAATTAGATACTTAATGGCGGGTAGACAACAAAGAAGTTTTTTTTTTTTCGACACTATACTAAAATATTATTCAGTTACAACTTTTTTGAATCGTAACATTTTTTTTGTTGGTGCGATTTAACCTTAGAAAAGTATTTTAAAAAAATTGGTAAGTTTCTATATACCTCTATTGTACCAAAATCTTACCCTACTTTGGATACATACCTATTACAGCTACCAAGGTAAAACTGTGAGCTTGTGCTTCACCCATTGAGTAAGATTGATTCATCAACATGGGTTAACAAGTTTCTCTCATTTGCTATCCCGCACACTACAAATGGTCTCCCAAGAATGGCATCAGTCGATCATTTTCCCAAATCTAAAACCAACTTTCAAGTATGTTACAGAAGAAATATAATGTTTTTTTTTTTTTGGATTAATTGCAGTAGAGATTCCCAAAGTATAAGATTTATCTCATTTTGGTCCCCAATATTTTAAATGTATCATTTTGATCCATGAAATATTAAATATGTTTTTATGTAGTCCCTCAAACAGACAACATCTAAATTGTTAACAGTTTTTGATTATAAACTTGTCATATAATACTTAAATATGGGTAAATAAATAATTTGGATAACTCTTAACTAAATTTCTACCCAAATTTTGGTTAAAGAGCTACATAAATTACACAGTTGTGATCATGAACTATCCAAATTTTGGTCAAGAACTATCCATATTACACATTTTTTTATAAGAGTTACCCAAATTCAAAACGTTTGAGTTTAAAAATTATCATTGTTACCACGTGAACTACCTTGAAATTTGTGGAAAAAGAATGTAATGCTTTTAAGAAAGATAATGTGGTACTCAGTTTCTGCCCTGCAAAGCCAATTATAATGCAAGTTTACGTAACAACCATCCAATAACAATCATAAAAAAGAAAAAGTTTTACACTTCAGCCACCATTCTTTTACAAGCCCGCACATGGTAATTCTAATTCATGATACAAAAACGAGGCCCCCGCGACAGTGCAAGAATCATTATGTAATTTGGGTGTAATCTGTAACTAAGCTGGATTAAGAGGAACTAAAAAGAGAAACGACGAGAAAAGTGACAGAGATCTTGTACACTCCGACTCTTAACACCTTGCGAAATGATTTGAAATTGCCCATTTGCCATGATTGATATTTTTTTCTTCTCAGGGTAGATTCATGTCTAATGAATGTAGAGATGTTTGAACTAGGGGTGCGCATCTGTCATATCCTCTTCCTTGACTTTGTCTGTGATACCCCTGCATCAAAAAGGGTGAAAAAAACACCAAACGTCACCTCAGGAGGGAAAAACAGTTTAGGAAGGCACTAAATTGTAAGTTGAAATAATAATCAATGACCTATATAGTGATTTGAAAGAGAGAAAATACTAAAATATGGCTACACGACCATCTCCCAACTCCCTCACGTTTCCATAGCTCCTCTAATGAGCTCAGCCCCTGGGAAAGCACCCAACAGAACCCTAAAGCCTTTCAAGGACTCGGATCCTTGATCACCAAAAAAAAAAAAGCAGTTGAATACTCGATGGACATAAATGCCAGTGCAGACTAGACAAACAGACACACACAGGAAAGACAAGGAGAGAGAAGAGAAAAAAAAAAGGGGGGGGGGGGGGGGAGAGAGAGAGAGAATGATGCTTGAATAGGAACCAAGTTGAACTTGACCCAGGATCACTTCATGCAAAGATTTCAGTCACACCAAGTCCTAAAAGGCAATAACATAACTCTTTAATGCTTAACCCATGAATTTGGCAAGACAACCTCAGGGCTCACCTCATATCAAAATTTGCCATAGGCTGGCCACCAGTGTTCAAGCTTCGATGTCGAGGCTTCTCGTCTTCATCGGCATCAGACTCGTAATCCTCACCATCCCATATCCGGCGTTTTGGTCTTAGATCCATGTCTTCCTCCGCCTACACCCAGAAATCTTCTAATGAGATCAGAATAAACACAAGGCAAATTGATAAAGAGACAATATCCAAACATGATCCAGGTTGGTGGGCCACCAGCTACAAACCTCTTCTGGAACTTGTGTAATGGGTGGCGTTGTTTGAAATTGTACACTAGGTGCATGTGGCAATCTAGAAAGTTGCTCAAGGAGCATGGTCCTGCATTGCCAATATTATATCAAGCAGGATTCCCATAACATCAGTATAAAATCATGCCAAGAACGAAAAATGGACTGCACAAATAGAATAAGGATATACGAGAGAGAGCAACCAATAGGCATGTCGAAACACTCCAAACGTTTCCAAGCTAAAAGTTTAAAGCACATTGCGAAGGTATATATTACCAAAATTGGTAGCAACAGAACAAGAAAAGGGGTCAAAAAAAAGACCGGATAGATATAGACCAAAATAATGAGTATATAAATATTCTAATTCCCATCTCTACAATGATATAAAATGGGGGGTTAAAAATTATGGCAGAACAAAAGTAACCACAGAAGGGGCTAACGTAAAAATGACTGATAGAGTAATAGTATAAATTCAAAAAGTGCAAATGCAGAGACACTATAAATGCCTCAAACTTTCCTTTAACTTGGATTTACTAGTGTATACCATCAAGACCTTAAATTCTTTGAATTGACTAAGTGATGCTATTTCTTCAAATCAATAAAGCTAATATGCTTATCAGCCATGCTGGATTATTTCAGATAGCAAGAGAAACAAAATGCAACATTTAACACGATGGAAAACTATCATTTTCACGAGACATCTTATCGCTAATAGTTACATTACTACTGAATCACATGGTATCTTCCAGTAATAAGCAAAATAGAAGCCACAAAAGTCAACAAACGTTAAACTACGTCATTGTGTGAAATTTATAGTTTTAGAGGGCTCCTGTCACAAGAAACTTCCATCACAAAATTATTTTTTGTTGTCATTTTTCTTCTTTGCTTTCCTTTTTTTAATTTGCATCTACCTATTCATTGTAGGGGTCTCTTGTCTTTAAAGATCAATCCCCGCTCTTCATGAGTAACAATATTATGAAAATTTAATGATTCTCATGTCAATTATAGTTGGACTAAACATAAAACCCACAGCAATTGCTCTAGCATGATCTAGCAAAGATCGTGAAAAATACCAATGTGAAAAATACCAACCTGAACCCAATCAATTAAGAAACCAACTCAAATCAGATTCACAAGACTAATCATATTACAAAATTAAAATGTACTTGATAATACATTGGATTGGATTATACTAAGCTGTCAGTGTCCGAGGCACAAATCAAAATCCAACCAAACTATAATTGTGTTTTATGTTAGACGCTTCAATATAGGTAATGTCAGTATCCATCCAAGCCACCATATGTAACTGATCCCAATCTAGTGAATCTACAAGACTGTTAGACGCCTAGGTGTGAGTCTAAGGCCAACAAGCAGAAGCATCCGATCAAAGTCAAGAAAGTGCTGTCAAGGCATAAACTAATGTTCTTATGCGATGGGTACAAAATGAAAAACATATAGATATAAATAGAAGCAATATTCTATGGGCTCCTTATCTAAAACTATAAAAAATTTTGAAAAAAGGAAAAGAAATTCGAATTTAAGCCCTTTTGTACCAATTGTTAGCTTTAGAAGACAGAATAAAAATTTAGCACTATGATCAAATCTATAACATCATATGGTAATCCATCTCACATTAGCACAATTATGTGCTCAAACCCGAGAATAAATATAAAAGAAATTGTTGCTCACTCTTTACCATATTATATAAAAACAAGTGATAATTAAGAAAAAATATGACCCCAGGTGCACCCTTAAAACTTGAAGAGAGCCAAAAGTAGCAACATGGCACCAATCCCCACGCATTCGACACAACCTAGATTGTGAAGAATGGTTTTAGGTCAAACGAATCACAATCTAAAACAGTTGTGATAAGTAAAAAGGGGTAATCCATTAGAAATGGTTTATCTTCCATTTAGGGTTGGTCATGGAGTTCCTCACGGATCAAGAGCACAGCCGTGTCACTATGATTTGGACTACGCAAAAAGATCCCAGCACAAGAAGATCTCAAAGTATTTTCCATAGTCTTGTTAGTTTGAGAATACTTGAAATAAGACTTATATTACCCATTTCAGTACATTACCACTCATTTTAACCTCACAAATTTTGTGAAATTCTTTCAAGAGTAAACTAACTAGGCTGATGGTGGTTTGAACAGTGAGCCAGAACAACAGTCCTAAAATCACCTTATTTTCTCCAAATCCTTGGATGAGTTCTGGTTTTCAATGGGGCTTGGCTCAATGTGAAGAGTGTAATCTGGGCCAAAGTACTCGTAGTATTCGTTGTAAGGCAATTTATTATCAGGTTCCACCCCAACTGCAACTGCTGTCTGCAAAATGTAAAAAATTGTCCTTTAATGTTCAGACTTCCAGCATAGGATTTAGTGGGATATCTGATATGCAATGAGAGAGAAAGAGAGAGAGAGAGACCTCGTAACACCAGCAGCGTGCAACATTACGCATCGTATACCCTCCCCCGCCCAAAACCATTAGAGGGACATTGAAAGATCTAAGGAAATGAAGGCAATCTGCATGGCCTTTTACTGACAAGTTGAAGCACCCCAATCTGTCACCAGCCAATGAATCGGCCCCACACTGGAGAACAACTGCATCTGGCTGATACGACTCCATAACTTTTTGGATGATCGGCCGAAACAGACCACGGAAGCTCTCATCATCCATTCCATCATTTAATGGGACATTTAGTGCATAATACTTTCCCTGACCTACGCCAATGTCTTTAATGTGCCCAGTACCAGGAAAGAAATCTCCAAATTTATGAAAAGATACAGTCATGACTCTATCAGTGGTGAAAAATGCCTCCTCAACACCGTCTCCATGGTGGATGTCGATATCAATATATAAAACACGCTATACAATAACCTTAATAGGATTAGAGAACCAATATATTCATGACAAACAAAAATGGATTTCAGCAATAACAAACATATAGCAAATTCAATGTACTTCAAAAATATTGGGTGAGCAGAATCTTGCAGACTACAGATATTATTTCTAGAAAGGGACAAGAATAGTCACAATGAGAAGTTTGTTGGGAAGCCCATCTTCCAATATGGATGTTTGTTTGCAAAATGCATTCATAGAAGCAAATCACACCACTGCACTCCACACTATATAACCACCAAGAAGTTGTCTGAAACAAAATAGAAATTGGAATCTCACCTCACTACAAAAAAAGGAGTGATCCGAATATCAAAAACAAGAAAAGATTGGGACACAAAAAAAAGCAAGGATATATCCTGAGTACTAAAATTCATGTTTTAAACCATCCTTAGAATGAAAACCAGATTTTTTCTTCTTTAAAGCAAATTGTGCAATCATATAATACATAAATTTCAGAAATCTATAAGAAAATATGAACCTACAACATCAAATTATACTGTATTCAATCCGCAACATGAGAAGAACTTCATCCAACCAGCACCAAAATTCCAATACCAGTGACAACCTTTTTCAATAAGCTCAAAACTCAAGGGACAAAAAAAGGTGCGCAAAGTATCAACAAACCAATAATTCGAAGTAAAAAAATAGGTCAATTTAAATTGAAAATACCTCGAAAAAAGTTATCTAAGATAGCCAACATACAAATCTAAATTAGAACAATCACCATAAATCAATTATCCTTGAAATAAAACCAAAAAAAAAAATCAAATAACCCACAACCCAATTATACACAAACAAATAAATCTCATTTCAAAATTCATCAAGTACTCAACAACACAAAACACATAACCTCTTTAGCAAGAATAACACATTTACAACCGAAATAATTAATTAAAGAGTGTTTGTGGGGTGAAAATAATACCCTGTGAACTTTGAGGAGCTCAAGAATACCCAACACAATGTCATTAACATAACAAAATCCAGAGGCCTCGCTTTTCTTCGCATGGTGCAAACCACCAGCCCAATTAATCGCAATATCAGCGTCATTCCTATTAAGCTTCACGGCGGCCCCAATCGACCCACCAGCAGAGGCCTGACAGAACCCAAAAATCCCATCAAACACCGGACAATCCTCACCCACATTGAATCTCTTAAGGTGTCGAGCGTGGGTGTGGTCGTGGAGGGTATCGGGTGTGACGGAGGCCAGGAAGTCCACGTAGTCGTCGGAGTGGAACCGTCGGATGTCGTCGGGTCCGGCGGGGAATGGACGATTGATCTCCATCCGACGGTGGAGAGCGTAATGGACGATCAAGTTGTGGGCCATTCGGATTCGGTGGGGCTTCATTGGGTGACCCTGGCCGTAGTAGTAGTCGCCGATTGTGGGCTCGTAGAAGTATGTTACTCGGCGCTTCTTAGCGTCCGGGCCTGAGGGAAGTGATGCGCCGCCTAGAGCGGACGAGTCCATGATTGATGAGAGAGAGAAGAGACTCGTTTGACTAAACACAGTCCCCTTCTTGCTTTCGGTTCTCTCCACAGAGAGAGAGAGAGAGAGAGAGAGAGAGAGATTGCAGTGACGTCCAAACACGGTGGTAAGGACTCTGGAGGGATTTGTTTCGCCTTTTATTGGTGGTGATGTGCACGCTAAGGTTGTACAGTATATTCTGCTAACATGCGCTAGGGACGAGCGGCAGCCCGGCCCAGTTTTTTAATGACCAAAGCCTCAACTGGGCGTGCTGCTTGGACTTTGACTAGTCAACGGTCCAGTCTCAGGACAGCCTGCCCAAGAATACCAAGGCCCATGCCTAACCATAATAAGGTCCAGAATGAGCCTTTATAGGGCAGGCCTAATGGGCCTTCAACTAGTCTTTATGGAAAAAAAAAGCTAAATTCAGATGTAATTCGAAAAGAAAAGCATAAAGTCATAGGTGGATAAAAAACGAAAAGGAAATGGGCTATCGGGTCAGCTTGTGAGGAGCACTCGGCCACAACCTAAGCATAGGCCCTACCCCCAAGCTACCCACAGTTCTGACAAAAGGAAGGCCTAATTGCCCATTAGCCCAGTGGGCTATTGAGCCATTTTCGATCCATTACTAGAGGTAGCTATTGGAAAACTAACAAAAGAATTAAATTAATGTCAAATATGAAAATTTTCATATTCTTAATCTGGTAATATTTAATTTATTAAGAAGTAAATGTGATATCTACTTAATTAGCTAGTAGTCATTTTAGAGATTCGAATTTAGAGATACTAATACTCAAACAAAGAAAAAGAAAATTTGAGGAGGACTGAAAGTAATGCCCAAGTTGAATGATGGGCTTAGCTTCGTCGATTATACAAATGCAATGGCCCACTTTTCCTACACTGGTAACAATGTCCAAGTTCTACAACGAGGCGGTACCCCTGTCACAACATAAGGCAAATTCAGTTGACGGACTACTTTTTTTTGGGTAGGAATCATTTTTGTAGTCAAAAAAAGCTTATGCACATAGAGTCCTCGGATTCGCTTCTTTCCGTAAGCCTAGAAGCAAGGTGCAATCAAGCCCTTTGACTCTTATCCATTGAAAAAGACAGACTGAAACCAGCCCCTAATATAGTGGCCCACTTTTTGAACTGGTACAATGGCCCAATTGGACGACTCTTTTTGTATTGTTATGTTTAGAATTCTTCGGCAGAAGCCCAATTTTTCTACAAAGGTTTGTTACTGTTAAAGGTTGTTAAATGAGTTGTGTTGAGTTGTTAAATGAGTTATCATCTATGCTGTGATATTCAAGACAAGATTTAGATCCTCTCGATTCCAAATTTTAAAAATCGAGTTTCGAGAAATTCTAGTTTGAAACCCTAATCTCTTAATTTTTCAGAGGATGGTCAAGTAAACGGGTTAATCCGATCCTACCCAATTCGATTCGTTTATTAAACAAGTTAAACGAGTCATGTTATCTAACCCGCTTAGTAAACGAATCGTGTTTAACTAGAAGTATTCCGCCCGTTTACTTAAACGAATTGTGTACGAGCTTATTAGTTTTTCGCTCAAACTCGATTAGATCCTACTCATAATCATTTAACCCGATACAATTGACACCCCTATATTATCAACCTAGTAGTACTCGATATAAACTAATAAATTTAATGATGTATGATTGAACTTAATCAAAATATCGGAATTTAGACAGAGGATTGAGATGGTTGAAGACAAGTCACAACCACAAGACAACGAGCAATCTCTGTCTGTGTATTATTCTATCCATATAATTTTTTTTCAAGTAGGTAATAATGCTATGCGCATGCAAGACACAATAATAGATCCAAATTGCGGGGTCATGTTATGTTCCACGTTCTTTAAATGTGGTGATATTTTAGAAACACACACACACATACGTGTGCGTATGTGTGTTTTGAAGAGGTCCAACAATGTTTTTTATATTTTTTGGTTCAACGGTCAGGGTTGTTCGGATTAATTTAGGCGCATCTTGACTAATCACTGCCTTGATCTGATCAAAAACAGATTATTTACACCGAGACTAAGGTATTCATGAGAGACAAATCTCTTGTAACTTGACTCAAGGAATTGGTTGATTTTTAAATTCTTGGTTACAAAAAACATAAACATGGCATTTGGAAAAAGATAGAAGGACCACTGAATGTATGCATGCAACTAGCTAAGGGTACAATCCATAAGTCATACGTACGGCACACATTGCATTTCTAATGTGTGTGTATATAGACACACACACACACACATATATATATGTGTGTGTGTGTGTGTGTGTGTGTGTGTGTGTGTGTGTTTTCATACCATATTGAAGTAATTGAAAAAATAAAGGTGAAATTAGGACTCAATTCGATGATATTGCAATAAATTTTTTGAGATTGGGAGAAAATTTTCATGGTTTAGTCATAAGATATACATTAAAGGACCAAAGCCTAATAGGCTACATCTTCTCATTAGAACCTAGTGCTTAGAATAAATGGGATATATTTTATATGTAAGGTAAACGTAAAATCACATCTCATTTAAACTGAGATAAATAAGAATCCAAAAAAACGGAGAATAATATAAAAATTTGCTTAGTTAATCCCATCATATCATATGATCTTATCTTATTTGAATATTATCTTCTACACACTCCCTCAAAATTGGACATGAAAATGTCGTAGCAAAGTGTCCCACCTGAATTTGACGACGGGATTATCTCTAAAATTCATTTTGATAAATCTGATAATTCTGTTGAAATTGGTGAAACTGATAATCACAGGAAATTGCAAGAAGAACAAATTGAATGAAGCGAATAACAACTTTTTAAACGTACAAAACCGATAACAAACCACCCTAAAATTGTATGCACGTAATGATCCCATTTTAAACTCAATTTGTTTAGTCATAAGTTGCCTCCCATCAAGTCATAATTGGTATTTTTTGGATTGTAACTTAACCACAAACAAGATAGAATTAATCACTATGTACTTGTAAGTTTGAATATGATATCTCGTATCGGTACCAAATATATAGTAGTAACTCATGGTGATTTGAGTGAGGCAAAGCACTAGTGTTTCGTGTAGAAACCAATGTCAATGTGTGTCTATCAAAAAGTCTCAATCGTCCAACAATAAAGCTTCTTTTTCAAGTGATGATGATAACACCATGAGAGTGAAAGCGAAGCTCCGAACCTTTTTCTCTTTACTTTTATCCTTTCTCCAAATCATTTGGTGCTTGGCCATGGCCCATGGCTCCATATCACCTTTGCTTGTCTAACTACAAATTAACCAGAAAAGAAAGGAATATCTTCCTGTCTCTGAAAATAATTCTTTTATAGAGATATGTGAAAGTAGAAGATAAAGGGCATCTATATATGGTCTTGATATTCCTAATTAATCAACTTTTTCCCAAGTAATAGAGGAAGCAAGTCCAACACCAAGGCCCCCAACATTAGTTTGTTTTATTTTTTTGGTCATTATTGCAGAGTTTATAGGGGAGGAGACTAGTGAAGTTCAAACCCTCGACCTATCGGTCCAACGGTAAGTTGTAGTGTCATTATACCACTGCTGACTTCCAACATCAGTTTCATAGTATAGTGAAGTAATCGATTCTCAACCCGTCTATTATTTAAATTTAAGTCGAATTAAAATCATTTTGGGCCACAATTAAATCCGATTACTGACAGTTTCTCTTCAAACACTTGAATATTCGTCTAAATTAGAGTCTATCAATGCCAACTATAAACTCAACAAAAAAGAAAATATTTTTCTTCTCAGCGTACGTGATATGTACGACGGCGTGACAACTTTACATAATCCGATAATATTACTCTAATTATAACTTGTGCACTTCTTTATTAGGAAGTTTCGCAGGTAGACACACCTATGGCCTTAAGGGTTTTGGGGGACCATATATGTGTAAATTCATGCACCAACAGGGTCTTGGTGTGTCATGATCCTTTTTTCTTCTCAAAGTGGTGTTTAGTGGGATGTATCTTGTCACATAATTGCATCACTGTAACTTAAAACTACTGTCATTAACTTGTTTCAAGCCTTTATTAAGGTGTGTGGAGTTTTCAAGATTCCAATGGTCCCTCTGGGGTGCACCCCATGCACCCAAATCCACCAGCTTCAAGTCAAAAGTTGCAATTAGAGTGCCTTGAGAACAAAAAACTCCCCCTTCCACATCTAATCATGAACCTTGTCGATAACACTAATTAAAGGGTTCTTGTCTTCCATTGCTTTCAAATTTTACGAATTGACCCCAATATACCTATTTTTCTTTGTTTTTTGAGCTAGGAGTATTACTGGTTTGAAATCCCCGAGCATATCCCATAGATTCCAGCAGTGAATGACGATCTTAATAACGACAACATATAATAGCGTATCATATAATATAATATATTCCGAAAAGACTGATAGAAATTTCCGAGTTATTGCTTAACACCAAGATATATATATCATATTTAGTTTGACTTAGATTACAAAAAAATAAGTTGCAACTAAAGTGCCTAGAGAAAAAAAAAAAAAAAAAAAACCTTCCATGGGTCATAATGAACCTTGATGATGACACTAATTAAAGGTTCATGTCTCCAATTGGTTTCAAATTTTACGATTTGACCCAAACGAACAAAAAAGTTTACATCTTTAACGATTAATGTTGGTTCACGTGCCCCTAATTTTCGATGTACACTTGCCAAATTAGACCAATATTTACTAGTGTCCCACCTGTGCGATACACTAGACTTACTATTATGATTTCTATAATAGTATTGATAGATTACATAAATAAATATATACCAACACAAGCAATGATAATTCAATATACAAAATATAAATATGAATATATCACAATATCTATTTATGTATATGTGTGTACATAAATAGGGTAATAAAGGATTGTAAAATTATGAATCATTCGAATTCGTGGTAAGAATGCAAATCCCTAATATGATCGGTAGTAGCAAACAACGCAGATCGAGTAAGTTGGGGCTTAAACTTGAAATTCAAGATACTACACCCTAGAGGGATTTGAATTTTCTTCTCCCTATTTCATCATCAATCGTTAAATTTATTTTTCAGAAGGTACCTCAACGATACATCGCAATACCAACATTCATTCTGATTAAGTTTCACAGTCCGAATCAAAGATTGCAATCCGATAAAGAACCTCGCCCGCTAAGGGTTCACACCAACTACATACTATCTAATGCAAATACATTTTTGGTCAGACATGACTTTAACTTTTGATTTGGTTTTTAACTTTTGGAGGGGAAAATGGAAGGAAAAAGTATGATTTGGTTTTAGTTTAATAAATTTAACCTACAATGATACCTTCCAATGCCGACACACAGTAAAAGTTCAAAAATATATTTATATATATATATATAAATAAATAAATATATATGAGACATAATTATCATTTGACTAAAATGGTTTTCCCAATTTTTTTACTGCCAAGTTTTGAACTTTATTAGGGGAAAAGGAAAGAAGTAAGAATGATGAAGTCATGTTACATCTTGTTGACATTTGCTTCTGGAAGAGATTTCTTTAATCATCATCTTACACGCATTTTTACGAGAAATCACAGGACCTTCCGACATAAAATATTATAACTTGGGTTAAACCCGTTAACCCGTAAAAAATAATCAAAACACATTACCATGCAGTAAACACACACAAACCCACATAAAAAAAAAAAACAGAGACTCACTCACCCATGGTAAAATATACACACACTCACACGGTAAAACTCACACATAGCAAAAAGAAAACTCACACCACACACATACACTAATGATTAGATGCAATTTACCAGGGATCTTCTCCGACAAAGTGCAGTTTGACCACCATCTTAAAAAGAGTAGAAAACAACAATGGAAACAGTAGGTCGAAAGCTATATTGTCTTTTAAAGACGGTGGTAATATTTAATGTTAACACTTATAACACTTTGTCGTGTTTAATAAAATTGAAAGTTTAATACTCAATGTTGAATTTTAGGTGTTGAATTTCGAATTTTTTAATTCATAAGTTGATTACTGAAATTTAAGTATTGAATTAAATCAAATTGTTTGATAAATATAAGGAATTGAAGTCGAAAAATTATTATTGTTTTAATTTTGCACTTTTTTTTAATTATCTCACCGCAATTACTTTATTCCTATTACCACCATCACAATGGTGGTGGTGGTGGTGACGGCACAATGGTGGTAGTTGTGGCAATGACACAATTGGTGGTGGTGGCGATAGCAACACAATGTTGGTGCTGGATGGTGGGTATTAAAAAGTTAAGTGTAAAATGTATTGAGGGTATATATTTTGTCAATTATGAGAAATTTATAAAAATTTTATTGACTGATATTTTTAGCATTATGTGATAAGTAGATGACTTATTACTTAAAATTTTAGCCTATGAATTTGGTTCATGTGCTGTAGAAAAATACCTCTTTCATATGGATTTGGTTCTACTCTAATATATTATTTTACAATTTTATTTAATGATAGATTATTCACCGTGTATTATTGGAGGATCCATCTATATGTAGTGTGTCTCACTTAAATTTATGAAGTATTATAAAAAAAATTAATAAATTTCCCACTATAATTTCAAATCTGCATTTTCAAGAAATTATTTATACCTAATATAAGGACTTAATTTGATGACCTAATTTTGTTAGATTAAAAATGAATCTCATTCAATATTAGAACTAACCCTTAATCTAATAGATATAATTAATTAAGTACTGATATTAAATCTTAATATTACTACTCTATAGTTTTACAAACCTGTCAATGGGGTGCACATACATATTACTATAAACCTAAAAATCATAAATTTAGGGAATAAAATTGAAATTTTGTATAAAATACATGTGTAAACTTCTTGTTTTAAAGGTACTACACCTTCCAACCCAAAAAATTTACATCACCTTTTGATTTAATAAGGTGTTAATAGTAGGGGCTATCCCATATCGATAGCCTTGGGATGAGTTTGTGTGTGTATAAGACCCTACTCCACTACCACTTGTTAAGTGGCGGTGCAGTAGTGGTCCTGTGTGTGTGTGTTGTGTGTTTCTTGTCAAAAAAAATCATTTCTACGCGCATGTGGGAACTGTGCTTGCGCGTCTGCCCCACACTGTTTGTGTGGGCTCGGTCTGTGACGACGATGTTGGGACTAGGGCTATCCCACATCGATAGCCTTAGGGTGAGTTTGTGTGTGTATAAGACCCTACTCCACTACCACTTGTTAAGTGGCGGTGTAGTAGTGGTCCTGTGTGTGTGTTGTGTGTTTCTTGTCAAAAAAAAAAAAAAAGGTGTTAAAATCTTTTAAAAATTTAAAAATTAAATGCTTTAAAATCTTTTAAAGCACCAAAGACCCGTTTTTGATAATTTCTTTGGGATAAGGCTATGATACTAAAGCCCCCTTTTTTGATAATTTCTTTGGGATAAAGCTATGGTACTAAATAGGTTTGTCAATACCACCGAGTAGGGTGGTCTAGTGGTGGTACCGGCCTTACTCCTCACCTAGAGGTTGGGAGTTCGAGTCCTGGAGTTCCTATTAGGGCTTGGTGGTTGGCCGCTATGCTAGCCTAGCTAGGTCTGGTCCCGAGAGGTGTTCCAGGCGCGGTCAAGGGCCTTATGATCCCACCGGTGAGGGCCTAACGGAGTGGTCGTTGGGCGCTCTTCCTTCTCCCCACCCCTTTTTTTAAATATCAAAAAAAAAAAAAAAAATTAGGTTTGTCAATGTATCGAGTTTTGATCGAATTCTAACTGATTTAAATTCAAATTTGATTTCAAAAATTCAATCTGAATTTGATCTAAAAAATTCGATCTGAATACTTAAGTAATTAAATTATAACAAATTATACCTAAATTTCAATTAAAAATTTTTAAATAAGTACTTAAATTTTTAATATTTATATAAAAAATAATAATATTTGAAGCACAAACGGATATTGGGATGGGAGAGGGGGATCCGACATGAATGCCCACACTAATTGTGCCACGTGGGTGGATGAGTTGTTACATCGCAATTAGTGTGGGTATATCAACATTGTAATAAACAACAACTGCCTTGGACCTGGGAGAACATTAGTGATTGATCCGACGTTGGGGTTTTGATATTCATATTCTGATGGTGATAGGAAAAGGGGACCATGTGTATAACGGACATTTAATGTTTCATCAAAATAGTCTTCCTCTTCCTCTTCCTCTTCCTCAAAAGGTTGCTTCCGACTGCTGAGCCTAAAACCATGCCAGTCCAAACTTCTTGGAACATCTTTTTTTTTTTTTTTTTTTTTTATGTTCCTTATTTTTGGACCTTGTTTTCAAAATAACTTATTTTATATAAAATAAAAAATACAAACCTAATTACGTTTTATTTTTTGTTTTTGTCAAAAAATAAAATAAAAACAAAAACGTGAAATACAAAACAAATATGTAAACCAAAACGAGCCCTGAGTCTTTCTCTAAGCTACTGTTTGGTAAATGAGTTAACCTGACATGACACGATACGACTAATAAATGAATCGGGTATACGTGAAATCTATCAAAAGAAAAATACGGCACGACTTGTTTATATGTTTGTTTTACACGATTCATCAACGATATGATCTCAATATAACACAATTCATCAGACATGAATCAATAAATGAATCAGGTATATGTGAAATATTTTTTAACACGAACCCATCTTACCCAACACAATTGACAACTATACCTATAATATATATGCACATTAGTTTAACCATGACATCTCTTGCGAGACAGGGATTCGGGACATTAAGGTATTAACTATCGAAGCCAAGTTACTTAAATTCTCTTGACGACTAATGATTGGGGGAAATTTTTTATTTTTTATTTTTTTGAGATCTATAATTGGGTGATTTTACTTGCATGGTTTGGTGAGTAAATTTGGTCCTATCTAATATATTGATAATTGTGGGGGTGTCAACTTAATATCTACATATGATTGCATAAAAAATTGGGTTAATTGCACTAGAGGTCCCTAAAGTATGGGGTTTGTCTCATTTTGGTCCCCAATGTTTCAATTGCATCATTTTGATCTCTGAAGTATTAAATATGTTTATATATGATCCTTCAAGCAGACAACGTCCAGATTGTTAACATTTTTTTATCATAAACTTATCACGTAGTAACTAAATATGGACACAAAATAATTTTGATAGCTCTTAAACAAAAAAAATGTGTAATATGGGTAGTTTTTGACCAAAATTTAGATAGCTCGGGATCAAAACTACGTAATTTAGGTAGGTATTTAACCAAAATTTGAGTAGAAATTTGATCAAGAGTTATCCAAATTATTTTTTTGTCCATATTTAAGTATCATGTGACAAGTTTATGATAAAAAATCGTTACCAATCTGGACACTGTCTGCTTGAGGGACCATATAGAAGCATATTCAATACTTCAGGGACCAAAATGATGCAATTGAAATATTGGGGACCAAAATGAGACAAACTCTATACTTTGGGGACCTCCAATGCAATTAACCCTAAAAATTTAGGGATTAGAATAGAATTCTAGAAACGTGGGTGCATCCCCCCTAGTCATAAGGTGGTTCCACCATTGCCCCATTATTTTCGCGGGAAAGGCTATGGTACCGTCAGTGGTACAATACCAACAATTAAATTTCTTAAAGGCTAAGTTGTAATATTTTTGAGATGTAAGTTGTAACTTATAAAGAATATGATCGATCATGAAATATTGAGATTGATATCGAAAGTTACAACTTTTAAGATTAAGTTACAATATTTAAAGTTCAAGTTATCTGTAATATAAAACAAGACAGATTTCAAAAAGTTTATCCGACGGTCTGAAATAGACTCATCTAATGACTATCAAAATCCTTCTCAAAACTATTCACATTAAATTTTACCTTCCTCTCCTCACTCTTCACTCTCTGTCTCTGGTATGTTCACTCCTCACTTCTTCAAATTAATCAGTTAGTTTACGTTGCACCATGTCTTCAGGTACGAGTTACTCCTAGTAAACCATAAGAGATAAGTTATAATTACTCAAGGAAAATTCATGATTGATCATGGGTATCTATGATCGATTATGGTCTTCCCTTGAGTAATTATAACTTCTTTTTTTAAAAGTATAATTTTATCATAAACTTCTCTTTTTAAAAGTATAATTTTACCATAAAAAATTGTAACTTTCGGTACGATACCGAAAAAAAATTCAGTGTGGTACCCAAAAAAAATAAAATTTGGCAGGGTAGATTTTCCCTATTTTCACACTCTTAATTTCTTCCTTAATGCACCCATTGTCAAGGATTCACATTAACCTCCAAGTCTAAACTTGACCTAATTGTCTTGGATGATGAACAGATTCTTCATCATGTCGGCAAACCCAATTTTGTCTACTCCCAGCTGTTTAATTTGATCGGAAACTAAACAACTAAACGATTTTAATTTTAACTTTAACTTTAGTTGCACAATTCATAACTAGTTTGTGCATTTTTCTTGGAGTTGTTTGTAGTGATAAGTTGGTACCGAGTAGGGTGGTCTAGTGGTGGTACCGGCCTTACTCCTCACCTAGAGGTTGGGAGTTCGAGTCCTGAAGTCCCCATTAGGGCTTGGTGGTTGGCAGCTATGCTAGCCTAGCTAGGTCTGGTCCCGAGAGGTGCTCCAGACGCGATCAGGGGCTTTATGATCCCACCGGTGAGGGCCTAACGGGGTGGTCGCTGGGCGCTCTTCCTTGCCCCCACCCCTCATTTTATTTATCAAAAAAAAAAAAAAAAAAAGTTGGTACCATACCCCCTATCAATCTCAACCATTAATATTGAATTGAATAATTTACAACTATTGTTTGAAAAAAATGACAAAGAAACGTAAAATAAAAAAATTTATACGTGTCACGTTTTTATTAAATGAAAAGTAAAGATACACTGCTTAACAATGATATTTTTGTATCATAAGAGGACTTCATCCAAGGGGAAGTTATGATACCCAAAAGTAATAGGAAAATTCTATGCTTATCAAAAAAATTTATCAAATCTTTCATACTAAATGATGTGGCATAATTTTGGTCATTGAATATTAATGAGATCCACTTATCTGATAGTAATAAATTGTGCCACATCATTTAGGATGAAAATTTGGTAAAAAATTTGGTAAGCATAACATTACTCAAAATAATATTTTTGGTCTTGTTCCTTTGTAGCGGGTACGATTTTCACATGTTTTAGAAATAGATGACAAGGATTTGTCTACAGTAATAGAAAAAAAAAATTGGTATCATACTGACATTTATCATATTTATGGGTATTTTTATCACTATTATGATACTGAATAAATGTGATAAAAATAATTATCACAACAGTAGTAAATCACCCACAAATATGATAATTTCTTTTGTACCAAAGAAAAATAGTAAAAATAATTACCACAACAGTGATATATCATCCACAAAGTGATAAATTTTTTTATTATAAAATGACTCATAAAAATTATAAAAACACCCATTTAATTAGTCAATTTTTTTTCAGTAGACAACAGTACCTCCTACTTCTTTAGATTAGGAGGAAAAGCATAATTCATAGGGTACAATTTTGGGTAAAAATAGGTTTGTGTAGGCATAATAATGTGAAATTTCTAATCTTATCTTTCCTTAAAGTTAATCTAGAGGGAGAGAAACTTCTACAACAAATTCAGACCCCTAAAATAATTACAAAAAGAAGCTTCATGTCATGTTTTGATGAGTCATGCATAAAATAAGTAGTCATGATTCTTATTTACTGTCTACACTAAATGCCACTGATCTTGCACCATTTGAAATTGAGTTTACACTTCCTACTTTTAGCATTGTTTGGCTAGAAATGAATGATGAAGATAGAGAAATCGAAGGCCAATAAATGTAAAACCTTTGTTTGGTACGTGGTCTATTCTTTCAAGCTAAAAAGAAGAGTAATAATATAAGAGTTTAATTAGTATTTAATCAAGAGACTTAATTTAATATAACTATTAAATTAGTTATGAGTTTTAATCTGATAGCATTAAAAAATAGAGGTACGAGGATAAAGAAAATGTAAAGTGATCCAAAGACAGACAGAGGGGTGTGTGTGGGGGTAGTTAAGCGAGTTTGGAGCTGAATAGCTCCTTTTTGTCGTTAGAAAATGATAGCTTACGATAATAAAACAACTCAGAGAGTTCAGTGGTTCACCAAACAGAAGAGCTTGGTTAATCCAGTCTAATAGAGTCTCTTACTCACTGATTTTTATTATTTGGAGAAGAAGATTGATATAAAGAGATTTTATATCTTCTTTCGTAGGGTATCCCCTCTTATTGTACAGGGATTAGTTTTTGTCTTTATTCGAGATTGTGTGGTCTCCTCAATCTATTAGAATCATCTTAGGAACATATTTTCGTTAAAGGATTTTTGATACTGTTCCACATATCCTTTTAGAAATAGTGAGGTGTCATCTTTGAAGCAATATATTTGTACCCAAGGCAGTGCTGGTTCGCTAGCCCTTCCTCTTCCTTTAGTACGCATATCAGAGCTTCCGCAGTTGTGTCCGAGCTGATTAGGTATCGTTTGGTGGTCTGAGAGATGCTCTCATCTGGAAGAGTTGTTAAATCAAGGAAATCAAGCTAACTTAATTTTGTAATTGAGTTGTACTAGAACATGTCGATCTCTGATTATGTCAGCAGGGAACTCATGTCGTTTAGTGATTGTTTTAGCTTTGAACTTCATGGTCAAGCTCTTCAATGTCGAGCTATGATAGATAGAGCTTAACTTTGGTTCATGGTATCATCACTGATGGGACATTTCTGAGATCAGAGTAGATCAGGACACGCGGGCTCGGCATTATAGGCGTCTTCTTCCACGATGATGACACGTGGCCTCGGCGCCACTGATGCTGTCATCCACGATTGGGGACACGTGTTCTCAGACACGACGTAGCCTCGGTGAATAAGAGTTATTCAGCTTCCCTGACTGCGTACCCTCAGCGCCGAGAGTACGCTCATCACAAGGTCATCATTTTCCCTCGGCACTGAGGGATGCTAACTGAAGGTGTGACCCTGACACATGACTCATATTCCTGAAAATGTCACTAACAACTGTCCTACCTCAACTAGACTAGGAATCATGAGGGCACTCTGCACAAGGGAGTCAGTGCGTTAAGCCCAACAGGATGCCCCTCCAAGGAGAGTGGGACACGTGGCAAAAAGCGCATGATTAAGTTGTAGGCGGACGGAACCGCCCCTGTTGATATACGGCAGTTACAAGCAAGTATTTAAGTAGTCCCCGCCTGATGGGATGTCTGCAAAGACACAAGAAACCGAGAAATGACGGGCATTAAAGGCTCCCGCGGCGAGGCAGTTAATGGCCCATCCTCAAAAGAAGAACATTGAATGCTCTGGGAACCGAGCATTCAATATCCTTGCATAAAAGGAAGAGCTTTGATTGCTCGGGGATCCGAGCAATTAATAACGACGTCTTCTCCATACGAAATAGGGGGCACACTGTCCCACCTCTGAACACTACCTACTTTCTAGACTATCAGCAATGATGAGTCCGGGTGGGTATAAATAGCTCCCAAAAACACATTGCAAAGGTACGCAAGAACAACTCTCAAGAGTCAATAGTGTTTTATTCTTCCCCATTCTCAAAGAATTGACTTGATCGTTGGAGGGGATACGCCGGAAAACACTCTGGCACCCTTTCTGACCCGTTTTCTGTGTACCAGGAACCCATCCACGCCCGCCTGAGACATCGATCGACCGTAACAACAATTCATCACCACTCCTTAGGCCCCCTTTGGGCCTCTCAACCTTTTCCTTGCTGCGGAATATACCATCTCGCAGGCCGAAACCCTCATTGAACCGCCTGGAGGATCAAGTGACTCATAGAAACAATTCATCAACACTCCATCAGGCCCTTTGGCCCTCTCAATCCTTGCCTTGTTGGGAGATCTTCGACGTTCGAGACCGGTGCGAGTTCACCAAGGGAGAGATCTGCCTTCCATAACCATTGTGCGAAAATCGGTGCGCACAATCACAATCTTACATGTAGTTCATTTTCAATTCAAGCGTTGTAGTTTATTAGATCCTTAAATTAAATTCTCAAATAACATTTTCTTTAAAAAAAAGTGGTGCATTTTTTTCTCTATTGGTCACTTAAAAACATATTACTCACGTCTCTCGAGAAAGAACGGATTACATGTTTTGAGTTGAAGATTAAGTTTAATTTGTTAATATTCAACTTAACTAAAATATTGAGATCAAATCAAACCTTTGAATATCTTTTTAGGTTTTAACGGATTCGAAAATGTACTATAAACTAAACTTTGTCAAATGATTAATAATTTTTAAACCAAAATTCAAACGTGAATTGCTCAAGTCGGTTAGAAATCCATTGCATCCAAAGTGGGACTTGATTGAATGACAAAATTCTTGTCTTTTGTCATTGGGCTTAGTTGGTACACGAGTGTTTGTCTAGTCGTTTAAACTAGCTAGCAGAAACACAAGGATCCCACGTGCACATGCACTATTAAAACCCTATAAATCCCATGCAATTTATTATAAGAATCCCATCCAATAAATAATGCTTTAAAAGATAGAGATAAATAATGCTTTAAAAAAATTAAGTATAAAAGAATTTTCTCTCACCTTCCTCTTACATTCTTCTTAGCACCCGCGTATCTAAACTTTTTCCCTTTGCATTAGCTCCCTCCATAGTAAATGTTTTAACCATGCCCAGTGCAACGAAATGGTTGGGAATCCCAACGGGTCCAAATTTATCAGGTCTAACCTTTTACGTCAATACGATTAGTTCACGCGCTTGATTTTTCATTTCAAGGTCGAAATCCTTCGCTTTGAAAACTATTCGAACTTTACAAGGATATGGGATGCAACAACTAAACTACTTATGTCAAATTACTTGTTAAATTATGTGTGTTCGAGTGGTGAGCATGTTGGGGTTGGAGTTGTAATCAGGGACAACAATGGAATTTTGTGGGTGGGATGGCCACAAAAATTAGGTTTGGAGAGCTACCCTTGGCGTGAACATCACTGCTATGAAGGAAGCTATAAAGTTTGCTCTATAACGAACATCACAATCGACCATTCTTGAAAGGGATTTGATAACTTTTTGAGCTTTAGAGACAGAGGCAGAGACATGGACAAGGGCTTCGACTGTGAGTCTAGTGGACATCAAATATGACCTCCAAAGGCTTTGCCCATGCTATGAAATCAATTTAGAAGAAATAATAATAATAGAGTGACTTTTAATTTAGCTAAATATAAAAATGTCATTTTTTTCTTGATATTCTATATCTATAAAATTACCGTTGCTATTCAAAAAAAATAAAAAATAAGGGCATGAGAGATGATTTGATTAACCGATTTATAATTAAAAACATTCATATTTTAAATAATTTAATATTAAAATCAATTATGCTTTCTTTAAGAAGATAATCCCAAATCAGAAGTCAATCCCATTTTTTATTTATTTTCATATTATTAATAATGTAACACATTATATATTTTATAAATAATGTCTCAAAAATTTTAAATAATTTTTTCCTTATCATTATGTTGGTCTGTATATAATATATGTAATTGTTTCCTTTAACATCCCGACAACTAATTTTTCACGTGTGATCCAAGATCTTCATGGGTCCTCCAAAATGGTAGTATATGATGAAAAACATATTTAATTTCTAAAGGAACTATCTCTACCGTTTGATCATACAATGACAACACTGATGACACCTAATGTGGTGGGCTTGTTCCACGTGGCAAAGTATTAAATGGAGGATGATGGGGCATGGTGGTGCGGCGGAGCACTGAAAAATAACACTATGAGCAGACCCACAACAACTGTACTTTGTGGACGTATATGGAAGTGATAGGGTGTGGTCACGCTGGCTGCGTATTTTCCAAGACAATTAATTAAATATTTTAATTTTTTTGGTCATTCCGACGTGTGACTGTCGGTTATCTTAAAAGTCTATCAAACGATCCAATCATTCTAACTCCAACGGAGAAAACTACCTTACTTTAAAAAAAAAAACTTGGTACCATATTTTTAAATTTTATGGGTCATTTTATAATTTTTGTAGATATTTTTATAATTTTTATGAATGTTTTTAGAATTTTTGTGAAAGTTTTTATCTCTCTTGTGATATTGGCACCTACAAAAATTAAAAGTAACGATACCATAATTAAACTACCCCTAATTGCAACTAAACGTGGAGAGACGATAACAATACTCTATGTTCCCCTCTCTCTCTCACTCACTTTTATACATATAATTTATTATTTTTAACTTTAACTCAAATTTAAGTAAGTAATTGAATAAACATTTAATCTGATACAGTATACTATAATAGTCAAATTGAGATGTAAAAGAGGACAAATTGAAATTTAAAGGGGATAAACTTAAATTTAATATAATCATTAAATTTTTAAAAAAGAGAAAAATTTGACCATTAAAAATTTAAGTAAACATTTGAGTCTTCCTTGTTATGAGTAAAACTTTGAGTGTACTTTCATTTGGTATGAACTTAAGTAAAAGGTCAAAGCTTGTTTTTAGTTTGTATTTACTTAAATTTAAATTTTAGTCAAGATTGGAGTAAGAATTAGAGATGCTTTAATAAAATCGAGTATCTTACTTATTTAAAACACAACAATAATTCAAATTATTTAGATCTAATGACTTATCTGATTATTTATATTTTAACTTTTTTTAAAAAAATAATTTTTTATTTATATTTAATGATAATAAATATTTTAATTATAATAAATATATTAACCAGTCTCTTACACATTAAAAAAACACACTTTGCACGGGAGCTCCCAAATATTTTAATATTAGAGGTGATGATGCACAAATCGGTATTGCGCAGTATCAACAGTCAAAAATATGAATGTGTACAATCAATGAGCAATAAACAGATAATTAAAGGCAAAACAATAAATAACAGTGAACGCAAAGATTTATAGTGGTTTGGTCCGGATGATCTACTCCACTCTCAGGAACGACAGTGGTGGCCAGATGTATTTTATTGATGAACAATGTAGCCGGGAGAGTGACTCCGAGAGTATTACAGTGCTTTGGGAAGAGAGAGAACAATGTGTGTAGTGAAGTATGTGAGGTATTGGAGGCGTGTCCTTACTCTTGAGAGGGCTTACATTATATAGTTAGGGTAAAGCGGTGAGGCGGTAACGTGAAGAATGAGTCTTCCACTATTTTGGTAAGTACAATTTTAGTAGGAATAGATCTCTTTGGTAAGCACAGTTAAGGTAGGAATAGATCTTCGTATCCCGATATTCTTTCCTCGTGCTCCTATTCAGTCGGAGAAGGATCTTGGACTGGACTTGACTTGACTTGGACCTTCATTGGAGTCAAGAGGACAAAGGAGGAGAAACCAGGAGGGCCACACCATGGGCGGCGCCTAGGCTGGGTGGCCTCCCCATGGGCGGCGCCCCTTTGATCCTTGTTGGGCGTTGGCCTTTGGCTTGAGCTCCTTTTGACTCCTTGTTGATTTACGAGCGGGTCCAATTCTCTTTAGGCCCCCCGTAATTTGGACTCCTGGGTTGATTCAGTTCCGATTGGACTTTCATTTGGGCTTTATTGGTTTGTTTAAGTTAGGCTCGACCCAGTCAAATTCGGACTCATCAAGAGGTACCCATGTCTGAATGTACGGTATAATGTGAATGGTTTTGAGAGAGATGTTGGTAGCCGTTTGATGAGTCTATTTGAGATCGTCGGATGAACTTATTGAAATCTGTCTTGTTTTATATTATAGATAATAGTGGCACCATGTCTTGGTAATGTCATTTAACGATGATGATACAATGTTGGTTTTCCCTTTTTAGTTGAGAATTCGGACATGTTGGAGGTCAATTAAAATTTTAATTTCAAATATAAAAACTTTAAATTTGATATCAATTTGAATCCGATTATTGATCTTCACCTCTTCACATAGTGTGGTTTTAATTAAATTTTAAAAATTAACTTTAACTCGAGATACAAAACTTGGCTTGAAATTCAAGTTTAATTCCTAAATGGTTCG
This sequence comes from Ilex aquifolium, assembly GCA_951799425.1. Taxonomy (NCBI): domain Eukaryota; kingdom Viridiplantae; phylum Streptophyta; class Magnoliopsida; order Aquifoliales; family Aquifoliaceae; genus Ilex; species Ilex aquifolium. The sequence continues at coordinate 24,995,314 of OX637404.1, forward strand.
TGAGTATGAATTAAGAATGAACAAATTCTATGAAATAACGACACATGAAAAGATCCGAAAAAAAAAAAATCATGGCTCCTAACGGCTAGTATCCTATATTTAGAAGACTAATAGCGTTTGCTGATAATGAAATTTCATGGAAAATGAATTTCTTTATGCACCTAGAGACCCATTCATACTCTTAAGCTTTAAGATCACTTCAAATTGAAATCAAGGTTGATAAATATCTAATACGATTATTAACTTGAAAATACTATACAGTTAATAATATGCGTGTTAACGGTTTTTTTTTATAATAATAGGGTTGACCCGTTCGACCCAAACTAATATCATTATTGATTGAATCAATTTTGACACTAATAAGTTTGAACCGTGTTAACCCAAGCTTGTTTAGTAAAATGATCGGACATGGACAAAAGTAATTTTCATATGAAACAAATTTATATGATTAGAAACTTGATGCGACACCGTCTATCTTTTTTTTTTTTTCAACGATTAAAGATATTCGGATCAATTTATGCGCACCTCGATTAATTTCCTCACATGTCTGATTAAAAGTAGATCATTCACGCCAGGAACTAAGGTATTCATGAGAATAAAATTTCTCATAATGTATACCAAGAACTTGTCAAAATTCAAATTTAGCACGTTTAAATTTACGATTAATCTCTATCAACTTAGGTTACCGTAGATTGGCCAATGGTACCTCAAATTTCAAACATTGCTAACTAAAATTTCTTCTTCAAGAGTAGCTTTCAGCCTGTTTTCTTTACCAAGAAAATGTTTTCAAAAGTTTTTCTGTTTTTTGAGTTTGAAAGATTGCTTAAGAGTCAAATTAATCTAATGGAAATGGACCCCACACTTCTTAACGTATGTGTCGGTCGAGACGGGTCGACTATAAAGTTCCTACGTACTTTACCCACAAAAATTATAGACCCCAAAGTGGGTCCCATGCATCAAATTGGTATAATAGCCCTCAATACAGTGACATTTTTCAATCAAGTTTCCGTTTTATTACATAAATACACTTTTGTATCCTAACACTACAAGTCACATTTTCCTTAATTATATTCAAACCCATTATTCAAATTTAAAAAATTAGTTTAAGTGAGAAGGTTCAAGCAATAAACAAGAACAATAATAGTAAATTTTTTCCTTCTTTTTAAGAAAATGACTGAAATCAAATCCAAAACCGTCACCGCCCTTGTTGAATTTGAGGTTGCGAGAATTATAAAACTCATTAAGAGGAAGTTTCGCGTAATTTACAAATACATGACTCGTGTTTAATACGCTTAATGTAAAGATAAGGATATATACATTTCTGTTATTATAGAACATAAATACACATAACTGTATTGTTACTCATTAAGTACTATATGCTCATTTTTTTTTTCCTTCTCTTGTTATCTTCCCTTCAATTTTTTCTAGAGAGAGATATCTTAAAACCCAATCCAATCCTATGCAAAAGCAGCACCAGATTTGCGTAAAAACCACTTGATTGCTTTTACCTTCCCGGGCTCTCTCTCTCTCTCTCTCTCTCTCTCTATTTCTCTCTCTCTCTCCTGTGTTTAACTTGAATTCTAAGTATGATTTTTCTCTAGTCCCCTTTAAATCATCAGAGATAATCTTTGATTTTTTCCACTCAAACATGATAAACCCACATTCCCAACCTCCAAAACTAAATCATTAAAAACATCACACCACTGGTTAGTTGAAGTTTTTGTGCTTTAAACATCACTGTGCTTGATATCTTAGTTTCTTAGCATCCTTCACAATCCATCCAAAAAAAATGGGTCGCCATTCCTGCTGTGTGCAGCAGAAGTTAAGGAAAGGTTTGTGGTCTCCAGAAGAAGATGAGAAACTGTTCAATTACATAACCAGATTTGGTGTTGGTTGTTGGAGTTCAGTCCCAAAACTTGCTGGTAAATTCTCTCTCTCTCTCTCTCACCTCAACATTTTCTCATTCTATAGACGAAAATTGGTATCAAAATCAATATCTATATAATAAAACAGAACGGTTTTTGAATTGCACAACTTGTTCTACAATATGATTCATTCATGCAGGCTTGCAAAGGTGTGGAAAGAGTTGCAGACTGCGATGGATAAACTATTTGAGGCCTGACCTTAAGAGAGGAATGTTTTCACAGCAAGAGGAGGACCTCATAATGAGTCTCCACCAAGTTCTAGGGAACAGGTATCGATGAATTTCGAAAAAAAAAGACCAAAAATAACACCCAGTTTAGTCCCCATTAACGGGGTCTCAGAGAATTATCTATATATCGAAAAAACATTGTCAAAATTGAATTTTTTCAGGTGGGCACAAATTGCAGCACAGTTACCAGGGAGAACAGATAATGAGATAAAGAACTTTTGGAACTCATGTTTGAAGAAGAAGCTAATGAAGCAAGGCATTGATCCAAACACCCACAAACCAAGAACTGAAACAGAGGTTACAGATGAGGAGAATTGTGCAGACAAAGCATCGTTGTTTTCACCACAGGCCAAAGGGCTTCAAGCTTTATCAACCTCCTCTGAAATGGAGCAAGCATTTGATCATTTGAACTCAACAATTAGCTATGATGGAAGAGTTACAGAAGCATCAAGAGAGCTTTTCATGACCAAACCAGTCTATGATCCTCTATTCTTGTTTGAATTCCAAGTGGGTGTCGATCAATCGGGCGGGTACCAATCCAATCTCCAAACTCAATATCAGCAGAATCTAAGGCCTTCTTATGATCCAAACTTTGAATTTGGTTCAATGCCAACATTAACAAGTAATTTTCATCATGGAAACATGGAAAATTCAAATTTTTCGGGGAATTCGGGTTCAAGAATGAGGCCATTCCTCCTCAATGAAGCAAAAGAAAGTTCAAGTAGCAGTTCCCATGTTGTCAACAACAGTCATGGTGGATTTCAGATGAGCAACAACATGGGGGAAAATTCTTCTACTTTTTCTTGGGATTCTGAGACCAAATTAGCTTCATTGTTTCAGACCCAATTCCATGGGATCAAATCTGAGGAAGTCAAGGCAAGTCTATGGCAAGAAGGGCAGCTTCATACTTACAATTCAGAAGATTTCAACACCTATCCATTGACGTCATTATCAGAAGATTTATCTGGGGCAAACATGGATGTTTTCCACCATATATAAAACTGTAAATTTTCTTTTCTTTTTTCATTTTTCAACATATACAGAAACATGTGTTGATAGTACAGGGAAGTACTGCTGAGAGGCTTGGGGTGAGGGTCTTTTCTTTTGTTTCTTTTTTTTTGCATTTTTCTCCTTTTTCTCCTTTGTTCTGGTAATAAGATAAAGCTCTGTAAAATCTGTATTTTACTTCCTGTATTTGTTTAAAGAGTTGAGATAATTTTTTTTCATATTTTTTTTTGGGCTAGCTTACGTGCACATTGACTAATTCCCTCCCTGGTCCGGTCAAAAACAGACTATTCACGTCAAGATTAGGACATTCATGAGAGATAAATCCCTTATGACCTGACCCCAAGAGGTTGCCAATATTCGAACTTAAGATGACTAAATCTACAGCTCATCTCTATTATCACTTGAACTACCTTTTAGATTTTCGTACAATTGTTTGAGTGGCATAATTTTGTAGTTATGATTCCATGGTATCTAACTCTCCTAGAACAAAAATATACTTAAAATGAATTCTTTCTATTTTTTACGAAAAAATATGCTCGAGTTGGAGTCGTGTTTTCGTTTCATACTGGGAACAACTTAAAATTCATTAATTAATGGTCTTAGTAGCTTGATATGTTGGGAGAGAGAGAGAGAGAGTGTTGGAGGCTTAGGAGAGTCTTGAAAGAGAATCATGAGATAAAGTCTAACTTTTGAATTTATAAAAAGAATCCCACTTACAAACATTTTAACATATTAACTTTTTTTGAAATTGAGCTAAGCGGAATTGACCGGTGGTGGTTGGTAGAAGTTACAGTAGGGAATCACTCTCTTCTTAGGAAACGTACGATAATGTTACTTAGATCTAATTTACTGATCTTATTTGTTAAATTTATCACTTCTGTCATTGAATTGCGGAATCCACTATTATATTAAATTAAAACTATTTTTAACAATCAGATTTAAGGTAACCTACCTATTAACAGAAAAAAACTGCTACCAGACCCTTTCAGGCAACTACTTAATGACACAAAAGTTGTTAGCTGGATATTTAATTAAGAGCTTGTTCTAAATAGTTATATCAGTTCAAATGATTTCATATGATTTAAACCAAGATCAATGAAGTGTTTAGGATTAAAGTCCTACCTGGATGGTTGGAGCCCTCTATAATCGAGTCGCAAGTTGATGGTTCGAGTCTCCTTTCCCCTCCCCCTCCCCCTCTGGTGTAAAAAATATCGTTACCTACCAAAAAAAAAAGTTAAGTGAAGTGTTTAAACATAATGCAAGTAATCACCGACTTGAGATGGATATGTAAGTGTTAATTAATAGATTATTTTGGATTAAGTTATCCTCCTTTATTTTCATTGCGGTCACCACGTAATTTTAAGATTATTTTATAAATCAGATGTCACGAGTTTGAGCCACATAAATAATCTTTCTGGGCGTGAAGACAAGATTGCATGGGTCTTGTTTGAAAAGTCGTCTGGTTGATATTCATAAATGTGATAGTGCTAAACAATGATGGAGCCATGTTATGGCATAAGGGGCCATGGTCCCCCTCAAGTTTCTAAAATTATGTTTTAACCTTCTAAAATTATGTGTACTCACCTCAAAGTTTTCAAAATAAGTTTTATACCTCTAAAATGATGCTTTAATTGAATTTTACATGGCCCTCTATAGTTTTAAATTTATGCTTTATACCTTTATAATTTAATCTTAATTTTCTTTCATGCATTAATTTGAATATGTTTGTTCGACTTTTTCGTGATATGTAGAGAAATGATAAAATTTAGTTCTACTCAAGTGATTAACATAATGATAACTCATGGAATAATGATAGCTCATTAAAAAAAATTACTGTTATGTCCGTATTTGGCCCCCCTTCAAGAAATAATTCTAGCTTTGCCCGTATTAGTAAAGTGTTGGTTACTGAAATGGACAAAAAGGTTAGACTTGGGTATTAAAAAGTGGTTTTTAATTATAACAATTATTTTTTTATTCAATTGACACATGGTAAATTATTTTATTATTTTCAAAGTGAATTACAATTGATGGTGCTTGAAATTATCATACCCATTTGTAGAACGATGACTATATGAGGCCTAGTGGGGGCTCAATTGGTATTGGGATAATAAGAAAACAAGTGCCGATGTTAAATCAAAGAACAAAATATGAGTAGTTCACCCTAGCCAAAAGACTAAGGTTACATCCACTGAAATGGAGACTCTTGCTCCTAGGGATTTGTATTATTTGAAGAAGAAGACAATGGTTACAATGGATTACTTGGCTAAGAGCCTTTTCTTACACAGTATATTACAAATAAGACTCAGGAACTACTTTCTCGATGATTTCGTCTTCTATTTGTACATGTGGCTATCTAGGATTTTTTGTGATTCTTCCTTCTTTTGGTTGATTCTATGGTCATCTCTTCATTTGTCTTGCAGTGAGGCATGTCATTCTGATGCACGTGGTGCCCACGATCCTCAAAACGGAAAGTGTACCAATATTCCCTTTTTCAGAGGGTATTTGTTTGTTAGGGTCACCAGAAGTTGTCCTCCTGTCTCCTAGACACATGGTGTGATGGGAGTGGCTTAGGATCTATCGCGTACCGAGCTCCTAGTTCCCGAGCTAGCCTACTCCGCCGAGCTTGATATAACCGAACAGACATATACCGATCTGGACGTCATTGGACTCCCTCTCTTAGGCTGTGGCCCACTCTTATGACGGGTGGACATGCTGCAAATGAGCCGTTTAAGCTATCATGTAACAAGGGGGCCATCGGGTGTTTTAGGATTCCAGTCGGCAGCCCAAGCCACAATCCATCATTATCAACAACAAACAAATAAATCAACCCAAAATCTATGATTGACTAGTTTTTTTTTAATAGAATAACTAGTTGTTGTCTGTGCCTGAAGGCACAGAGTAATAAAAAATGGTAAACAATAAACATATTTGTATTTATATCCAAAATCAAATCACAAACATAGAAGAGAGATAAATGAATTTAAGCATCAGTTGTAGTGGGGGTGAGAGGTGGTGGTGGTAGGAGACGGTGATGGTTGTGGTGGGTGGCAATGACCGTGGTGGCAGTGGTGGTGGCAGTGGCGACGACGGTGGTGGCAGCGACGATGGCATCGGTGGCTGCGACAGTGGTGATGGTGGCGGTGGTGCCGACAACGACGACGATGGTGGTGGTGACGACGGTGGTGGTGGTGGCGATGGTGGTGGTGGTGGTTGTGAAACCCGGGAAAATTTAAACTTTTTCTAAAAAGGGCAAAATGGTAATTTGCCATTACTGCACGTATTTGAAATACATATGTTCTAGAGCTCGGATGAGGAAACGGAGTGCGTCGTTGGATTCGCAACGCGAAATATAGTGACCACCAGAAATTTCGTTGAATTCCGAGATAGTCGGATTTTGCACGTAGTTCGAGACGACTGCGTGGCGATTGATCTTTTAAAGGTCCCCAAAAAACGAGAAATATTAAATTTCCTTATAATTGGATTAATGTGCCAATAAAATTTATTTGGACTTAATCCGGGACTTAATGAGTCGTTTCGGGACGAGAAACGGACCCGAAAGTAATAAACGAGCGGTGCGATGTAGACCACACATTTAAAACTATAAATAGGGCTAAAATATCTGAAAAATCAGATTTTCTTCTTCTCTTGGCCGGCTGAGCTCACACGTTGGAGAGAAAAAGGAGAGAGAAAAGACAAACCTAATTTTCTACCTTTCTTCTTCAAGAATCACCAAGTTCCTTTGGTTGGAAGGCTATAGTCCAAGAGTTAAAGTTCGTCTACTCGTCGAGGGCTACGTCTACGTACCAAAAACAAGGAATTTCACCGAAGATCCAAAGATGCGATCTTGAGAGATTCAAAGTTTTGGAAGTGGTTTTGGTGTTTTTAGGGGTTTTCCACACTCCTAAGAGGTAGGGGTTATTCCTATCTTGGATCATTCTACCCTAGGTGTAGCTAGGTTAAGGATATATATATATATATACATGCATGTGTAATGATGTATATATGTGTTTATGGTTATGAGAATGAAAAGGTGAGCATGAAATTGGTTTAGGCTAGATCCTAGCTTAATTTTGATATAAGGATGTTACATGTAATTCATCATATGACTTATGGCTATTGGAGGCATGCTATGTGTTATGAAATGTGCCTTGAAAGTGTTGGATAAACATGATATGAGTTTATACATTGTGCCTATAAGGTGTTTGATAAAATGCCTTGATTGTTTAAATGGTTATTTGATGCCATTGGAATCACATGTTTGAATGTGTTATGGATGTGTTGACATATGCTCATTGATATGTTGTTTATGATGGTTTATGGAATTTATATGCTTATGATTTAAATTCCATGGGATGTGAAGATATGTGTTGATTATTGCTCATGTAGTATACATTACATATTGGGCATGATCATGGCATCACATTCATGGGACAAATTGCATGAGTGTTGGTGTGTGGGAGATGCATAGATTTAATCGACACCTTGTTTGGTGCTTGATATGTGGGCTCGGGAGAAATTGGATCGACGATCCTTTTTGAGTCGCATGTTGCATAAGGAAAACTTGTGTTGGGTATAACAAGAAGGGGCATGGCGATTTCCTTGGGTGCAAAACCCTAAACCACTTGGTTGAGTCACTTGGCCGGCGGTGAGATTCCAGAAAAGTGACACGGTGTACGGAACCGGCGGTGTGATTCCGAAAATCCGTTGCCTAAAGAAAAACACAAGGATTTGGTTATAAAAAAACACTCATTCAATGGGAAGTTTCCAATAATGATCGGATTTCATAACGATCATTGGAAGGATTTTTCCGTCAATGGACGGGTTGCATTACACTTTGGCGTTGCATTGTGTTGTGTGAGTCGGCGAGGACTCGGGTTGAAACGCATGGGTGAGTGTCACTTCATTCCATGGCATAGCATTGTTGCATTCCATCATAGAATGCATAAGTATGAGAAATGATTAACTATATGTTTATGTGATGATTACATGAGCATGTGCATCTAGGGGAAGAGTAACCTCTATAGGTTTATCTCTACTGGGCGTTGTGCTCACCCTATACGGGAAACCATTTTCAGGTGTCGGGTTTACACCGGCGATTGGCTCCCATGGAGAGCATCAAGGGTGAAGGGGGCCTATGTGTGGCCTTATATCAAGATTTTGTAAACCTTTTGTTAAAATGGTTTATGACATGTAAATATTGTAAAACATTCTATTTGAATTACGAATGTATGAGGTTGTATGCTATATGACTTGGATGGACTATGTATAATGTGGGAATTTTCATTATACATATTTTGGGTGACCTTGGGAAGGTTTGAAATGAGTTGGAAATGAAAAACTAAGGAAATGGGCAAAATCTGCCTTTAGCTACCGGTAGCTAACAGGTAGTTGTTTTCCCGAAGGAAACAGCTACCGGTAGCCAACAGGTAGTCGTAACTCCAGAAGGTTTCGGCTACCGGTAGCCAACAGGTAGTCGTAACTCCAGAAGGTTTCGGCTACCGGTAGACAACAGGTAGTCGTAGCTCGAGAAGGTTTCAGCTACCGGTAGCCGATAAACAGCTACCGGTAGCTAGTCCAAAAATCTGAAATTTTTAAATGTTTTGCCAAATCTTTGGGCTTTGAATTTCCTTCCTTTAAATGATCAAAGTGGACCCTAATGGGGTACAAACCATGGTATGTTGGACTGGGGTTGAATCAAATGAATGTTGAGTCGAATTTTCATTGAGGGTTATAATCCCGGTTTAGGGATGTTATTGATGTGGTATCGGGTTAAGCGATATCCACGGGTGTTTTCGCGGGTTGATGGATTATCAACGGGACCCCCGGATTTTGGGGCGTCACAGCTTGGTATCAGAGCATAGGTTTACGATAAACCTTGGGCTTGTTGGGCATTGGGTTTAGACCATTGCATTTCATGTGCATACATGTTAATTGTTTGTTTGCTATATGTTATGTGTTACATGACATGTGAATTATATACATGGTAGAATGTATATGTAAAGGAACACATTAGGTTAGAAAACATAACCTTGGGTTCGGAATAAGGGATGAACGGAGTGGTTCATGGTATAAAGGTCTACTAGTGGGTGGCATAAGCATTGCTAGTGAGACAATGAGAAGAATTCTCAAAGTTTCGAATCTTGATCCCGATTTTGGGATACCTTGTGAGACTTGTTTGCTATCTGACAAATGTAGATGGCTAGTCGAGGAAGGGGACGCCGAGGCGGTGGGAGAACAAACCAACCCCCACCGGCCTTCGATCAACAGGCCTTTAATGAGACTATGGGCATGATGGCAGCTACGGTTGCACACCGGGGGGGTATGAGTAACCTCCAACAGTTCAAAGCGCATAAACCTCCAGTTTTTAAGGGAGGGGCGGATCCTATGGTGGCTGACCATTGGTTCCGGCAAGTTACGAAGATCTTGAAGGCAATGGGAATCACTTCCGACGCCAGTAAGATAACACTAGCTGCATTTCAGCTAGAAGGAGAATCCCAAGTGTGGTGGGATTGGGTCTCGGGCACGAAAAACCTTGAGACTATGACATGGGAAGAGTTCAAGGAGCTCTTCATGGGCAAGTATTTTCCACCGGCCATGCGACATGCAAAGGCCCGGGAGTTTCTGGAATTGAAACAAGGAACCATGACGGTGATGGAATACGTGGCGAAGTTCACGGAACTAGCACGTTTCGCCGATGATTACGTAGCCACAGCTGTGGCTAAGGTAAGAAGGTTTGAGGAAGGCTTGAAGCTTTCCATTCGGGGGAAAATTGTAGGTCTTCTCCTACAAGATCTGGATTTAATGATCACGACGGCTATGGCAATTGAACGTGAGGTGGATGACGCGAGGAATATTCGCGAGGGTGGTACTAAGGACAAGAAGAAGGAGGGACCATCCTCTTCTTCTAGTACGGGGAAGAGGCAGAGGACTTCTACTCCGCAGGGACAGCAAGGGCAGAGCCGCGGCTATCAAGGCCAAGGCCAGGGTCAATCCTCCCAAGGTGGGAGAAATCAGAGGCCTTCCTACCAGGCAGGCCAACGGACTTGCTATCATTGCCACCAACCGGGGCACATGAAGCGGGATTGTCCTCAGAGGCAGGGATCCCAGAGTTATGGGGCATCCCAGTCCCAGTCTTCAGTGGGGCACACACAGACACCTTATGTTCCTCCCTACCCCACTACGGGCCAGGGAAGCCAGTACCAGTTCCAGGGTGCTGCACAGACCCCTACTACATCACGTGCGAGTGCCACGCAATCAGGCCAGATGGGCCAGAGTTTGGGTCGAGGCCGAGGACAGGGTTCACAAGCAGGTACTTCGGGAACCCAGGGGCGTGTCTACGCCATGATACCTCAGACTGAGCCAGCAGACCAATCGGTGATACAGGGTACATTTCTACTCTCTCGTTTATGGGCTAGGGTATTATTTGATTCTGGTGCATCACATTCATTTATTGCTGCATCTTGTGTGGAAGACTTGGGCTTAGAGGTTGAGACCTTGGAAGAGCCATTGCATGTGAGTTCTCCCCTAGGTGCTAGGGTGAGGGTTGGTCAGATATGTCGGGACTGTGAGTTAGAGATCTCTGGGATTCTACTCACCGTTGACCTTAGGGTCATGGACATGTCGGAGTTCGATGTCATCCTAGGAATGGATTGGTTGACGGCACACCGTGTTGTTATTGACTGTGATCGGAAGAGGGTCACTGCTTATACGCCTGAGGGTGTTTGTTTCAAGTTCCAGGGGGACAAGCATGGCGCTTTACCCCAAGGGGTGTATGACTCCCGATGGCACGGGCAGTTGATGGGTTGGCTAGCAAGCCTTACCCTAGAGAATGAGGAGAGGCAGGAGTTGGGTCTACCTCGAGTTGTTTGTGAATACGAGGATGTTTTTCCGGATGAACTACCGGGATTACCTCCACATAGGGATGTAGACTTTACCATTGAGTTACATCCTGGCACTTCGCCCATTTCTATGACTCCACATAGGATGGCGCCTGCTGAGTTGCAAGAACTCAAGGTCCAATTGCAGGAATTGTTGGACAGGGGGTTCATTAGACCGAGTACCTCACCATGGGGCGCTCCGGTGTTATTTGCAAAGAAGAAGGACAACACCCTTCGACTCTGCATAGATTACCGGCAGTTAAATAGGGTTACTATCAAGAACATGTACCCTTTGCCGAGGATTGATGACTTGTTTGATCAACTGAGAGGGGCGCGGGTCTACTCCAAAATAGATCTACGTACCGGTTACCATCAGTTGAGGGTTAGGGAGGCAGATATCCCTAAGACGGCGTTCAGAACGCGGTATGGGCATTACGAGTTTACTGTCATGCCTTTCGGATTGACGAATGCCCCGACGGCATTCATGGATCTCATGCATAGGGTGTTCCAACCCTACCTTGATCAATTTGTCGTAGTCTTTGTTGACGACATCTTGATCTATTCCAAGTCTGAGGAGGAGCATGAGGGTCACTTGAGGATCGTTCTTCAGATCTTGAGAGACCATCAGTTGTATGCCAAGTTCAGCAAGTGTGAGTTTTGGCTGACTGAGGTGAAGTTTTTGGGACATGTAGTGTCGGCTTCGGGTGTATCCGTAGACCCGGAGAAGGTCGAGGCGGTGATGAATTGGGAGAGGCCGAAGTCAGTTTTCGAGATACGCAGTTTCTTGGGATTGGCTGGGTATTATCGGCGGTTTATCGAGGACTTCTCTAGGTTAGCTGCACCTATGACGAAGTTGACTCGGAAGGAGGTTAAGTTTGAGTGGAATGATTCTTGCGAGAAGGCATTCCAGGAGTTGAAGAGGAGGCTTACTTCAGCTCCTATATTGATAGTCCCAGAAAGGGGACAGAGGTACACAGTCTATTGTGATGCCTCTAAGGACGGGCTCGGATGTGTGTTGATGCAGTCCGGGAGGGTCGTGGCTTATGGTTCTCGACAGTTAAAGAACCACGAGCAGAATTACCCTACACACGACATGGAGTTGGCGGCCATTGTCTTTGCCTTGAAGGCTTGGCGCCACTACTTGTATGGTGAGCAGTTTGAGGTGTTTTCAGACCACAAGAGTCTGAAGTACATCTTTACACAGCGGGACCTCAACATGAGGCAACGCAGATGGATGGAGTTTCTGAAAGATTACGACTTCACGTTGCATTACCATCCTGGTAAGGCAAATGTGGTGGCTGACGCACTTAGCCGGAAGTCAAGGGGAGTCTTGGCTAGTATGGCTTCCCGGGAGTGGGAAATGCTCGAAACTGTGGGACAGTTTGGGCTACATTACATGGGGCAGGCTCAGGGTACCTTGGGAAGTTTGGTGGCTACGCCTTCCCTACTGAGCAGAGTGATTGAGTCTCAGGGGCAAGACCCAGAGATAGTGTCCATTAAGGACCGGGTGCAGTCGGGTACAGGTGACGAGGGCTGGGCCATTCATTCGGATGGTAGTCTTCGGTATAGGGGAAGGATTGTGGTTCCCCAATCTCCGGATCTAAGGGAGGAGATTCTTAGGGAATTTCATTGTTCCCGTTTTGCGGTTCATCCAGGGGGCACGAAGATGTATCATGATCTTCGTCGCCAGTATTATTGGAGTGGGATGAAGAGACAAGTTGGTGAATTTGTTGCTAGATGTCTCACATGTCAGCAAGTGAAGGCTGAACACCAGAGAACAGCGGGATTACTCCAGCCTTTGGAGGTAGCTGAGTGGAAGTGGGAGCATGTCACGATGGATTTTGTGACTCGCTTGCCACGGACATTGCGGGGACATGATGCGGTGTGGGTGATAGTGGACCGGCTTACGAAGTCGGCACACTTCTTGGCTGTGCGGATGACCTTCACATTGGAGGAATTCTGTAGGTTATATATACGGGAGATTGTCCGATTACATGGGGTGCCCGTATCTATAGTATCGGATCGGGATCCCAGATTCACATCTCATTTTTGGGAGAGTTTCCAGCGAACCATGGGGACTCAGTTGATGATGAGCACTGCTTTTCATCCCCAGACGGACGGTCAGTCTGAGAGGACCATCCAGACACTAGAGGACATGCTGCGTGCATGCGTCCTAGACCTCAAGGGAAGCTGGGAAGATCACTTACCCTTGGTAGAGTTTGCCTATAACAATAGTTATCAGGCGAGCATACAAATGGCACCCTATGAGGCATTATATGGGAGGCCTTGTAGATCTCCGGTTTGTTGGACGGAGGTTGGAGAGAGACCCTCTACGGGTCCAGAGTTGATTAGAGACACCTCAGAGAAGGTGGATTTGATACGGAAGCGTCTTCTCACGGCGCAGAGCAGGCAGAAGAGCTATGCCGACAGACGGCGGCGACCTCTAGAGTTTGAGGTGGGAGATCACGTATTCTTGGAGGTTATGCCTACGAGAGGAGTGGTCAGGTTCGGCAAGCGGGGAAAACTGTCTCCGAGATATATCGGGCCCTTCGAGGTACTCGAGAGGGTTGGTGCAGTTGCTTACCGATTGGCGTTACCGCCTGATTTAGCAGGTGTTCACGCAGTATTCCATGTCTCTATGCTCCGGAAATACACACCAGATCCGACTCATGTGGTGGATTGGGGCGAGCTTGTTGTTGATACAGATGGGACCTTCGAGGAGGGACCGGTGCGTATCATGGATAGCCGGGAACAGGTTTTGCGAGGCAAGACCGTGAGGCTAGTGAAGGTGCTTTGGCAGCACCGGGGAGTAGAGGAGGCAACATGGGAGCGTGAGGACACCATACGTGCCAATTACCCTTTCCTGTTTGAGGATAGAGGTACATTTTCATACTTACGGCTTGGTATTGAGAGTACATTACTTGTTGCATATGCATGCTATTAAATGTATATGTGTATGTGAATTTCAGGGACGAAATTCTTTTAAGGGGGGGAGAATGTGAAACCCGGGAAAATTTAAACTTTTTCTAAAAAGGGCAAAATGGTAATTTGCCATTACTGCACGTATTTGAAATACATATGTTCTAGAGCTCGGATGAGGAAATGGAGTGCGTCGTTGGATTCGCAACGCGAAATATAGTGACCACCAGAAATTTCGTTGAATTCCGAGATAGTCGGATTTTGCACGTAGTTCGAGACGACTGCGTGGCGATTGATCTTTTAAAGGTCCCCAAAAAACGAGAAATATTAAATTTCCTTATAATTGGATTAATGTGCCAATAAAATTTATTTGGACTTAATCCGGGACTTAATGAGTCGTTTCGGGACGAGAAACGGACCCGAAAGTAATAAACGAGCGGTGCGATGTAGACCACACATTTAAAACTATAAATAGGGCTAAAATATCTGAAAAATCAGATTTTCTTCTTCTCTTGGCCGGCTGAGCTCACACGTTGGAGAGAAAAAGGAGAGAGAAAAGACAAACCTAATTTTCTACCTTTCTTCTTCAAGAATCACCAAGTTCCTTTGGTTGGAAGGCTATAGTCCAAGAGTTAAAGTTCGTCTACTCGTCGAGGGCTACGTCTACGTACCAAAAACAAGGAATTTCACCGAAGATCCAAAGATGCGATCTTGAGAGATTCAAAGTTTTGGAAGTGGTTTTGGTGTTTTTAGGGGTTTTCCACACTCCTAAGAGGTAGGGGTTATTCCTATCTTGGATCATTCTACCCTAGGTGTAGCTAGGTTAAGGATATATATATATATATACATGCATGTGTAATGATGTATATATGTGTTTATGGTTATGAGAATGAAAAGGTGAGCATGAAATTGGTTTAGGCTAGATCCTAGCTTAATTTTGATATAAGGATGTTACATGTAATTCATCATATGACTTATGGCTATTGGAGGCATGCTATGTGTTATAAAATGTGCCTTGAAAGTGTTGGATAAACATGATATGAGTTTATACATTGTGCCTATAAGGTGTTTGATAAAATGCCTTGATTGTTTAAATGGTTATTTGATGCCATTGGAATCACATGTTTGAATGTGTTATGGATGTGTTGACATATGCTCATTGATATGTTGTTTATGATGGTTTATGGAATTTATATGCTTATGATTTAAATTCCATGGGATGTGAAGATATGTGTTGATTATTGCTCATGTAGTATACATTACATATTGGGCATGATCATGGCATCACATTCATGGGACAAATTGCATGAGTGTTGGTGTGTGGGAGATGCATAGATTTAATCGACACCTTGTTTGGTGCTTGATATGTGGGCTCGGGAGAAATTGGATCGACGATCCTTTTTGAGTCGCATGTTGCATAAGGAAAACTTGTGTTGGGTATAACAAGAAGGGGCATGGCGATTTCCTTGGGTGCAAAACCCTAAACCACTTGGTTGAGTCACTTGGCCGGCGGTGAGATTCCAGAAAAGTGACACGGTGTACGGAACCGGCGGTGTGATTCCGAAAATCCGTTGCCTAAAGAAAAACACAAGGATTTGGTTATAAAAAAACACTCATTCAATGGGAAGTTTCCAATAATGATCGGATTTCATAACGATCATTGGAAGGATTTTTCCGTCAATGGACGGGTTGCATTACACTTTGGCGTTGCATTGTGTTGTGTGAGTCGGCGAGGACTCGGGTTGAAACGCATGGGTGAGTGTCACTTCATTCCATGGCATAGCATTGTTGCATTCCATCATAGAATGCATAAGTATGAGAAATGATTAACTATATGTTTATGTGATGATTACATGAGCATGTGCATCTAGGGGAAGAGTAACCTCTATAGGTTTATCTCTACTGGGCGTTGTGCTCACCCTATACGGGAAACCATTTTCAGGTGTCGGGTTTACACCGGCGATTGGCTCCCATGGAGAGCATCAAGGGTGAAGGGGGCCTATGTGTGGCCTTATATCAAGATTTTGTAAACCTTTTGTTAAAATGGTTTATGACATGTAAATATTGTAAAACATTCTATTTGAATTACGAATGTATGAGGTTGTATGCTATATGACTTGGATGGACTATGTATAATGTGGGAATTTTCATTATACATATTTTGGGTGACCTTGGGAAGGTTTGAAATGAGTTGGAAATGAAAAACTAAGGAAATGGGCAAAATCTGCCTTTAGCTACCGGTAGCTAACAGGTAGTTGTTTTCCCGAAGGAAACAGCTACCGGTAGCCAACAGGTAGTCGTAACTCCAGAAGGTTTCGGCTACCGGTAGCCAACAGGTAGTCGTAACTCCAGAAGGTTTCGGCTACCGGTAGACAACAGGTAGTCGTAGCTCGAGAAGGTTTCAGCTACCGGTAGCCGATAAACAGCTACCGGTAGCTAGTCCAAAAATCTGAAATTTTTAAATGTTTTGCCAAATCTTTGGGCTTTGAATTTCCTTCCTTTAAATGATCAAAGTGGACCCTAATGGGGTACAAACCATGGTATGTTGGACTGGGGTTGAATCAAATGAATGTTGAGTCGAATTTTCATTGAGGGTTATAATCCCGGTTTAGGGATGTTATTGATGTGGTATCGGGTTAAGCGATATCCACGGGTGTTTTCGCGGGTTGATGGATTATCAACGGGACCCCCGGATTTTGGGGCGTCACAGCTTGGTATCAGAGCATAGGTTTACGATAAACCTTGGGCTTGTTGGGCATTGGGTTTAGACCATTGCATTTCATGTGCATACATGTTAATTGTTTGTTTGCTATATGTTATGTGTTACATGACATGTGAATTATATACATGGTAGAATGTATATGTAAAGGAACACATTAGGTTAGAAAACATAACCTTGGGTTCGGAATAAGGGATGAACGGAGTGGTTCATGGTATAAAGGTCTACTAGTGGGTGGCATAAGCATTGCTAGTGAGACAATGAGAAGAATTCTCAAAGTTTCGAATCTTGATCCCGATTTTGGGATACCTTGTGAGACTTGTTTGCTATCTGACAAATGTAGATGGCTAGTCGAGGAAGGGGACGCCGAGGCGGTGGGAGAACAAACCAACCCCCACCGGCCTTCGATCAACAGGCCTTTAATGAGACTATGGGCATGATGGCAGCTACGGTTGCACACCGGGGGGGTATGAGTAACCTCCAACAGTTCAAAGCGCATAAACCTCCAGTTTTTAAGGGAGGGGCGGATCCTATGGTGGCTGACCATTGGTTCCGGCAAGTTACGAAGATCTTGAAGGCAATGGGAATCACTTCCGACGCCAGTAAGATAACACTAGCTGCATTTCAGCTAGAAGGAGAATCCCAAGTGTGGTGGGATTGGGTCTCGGGCACGAAAAACCTTGAGACTATGACATGGGAAGAGTTCAAGGAGCTCTTCATGGGCAAGTATTTTCCACCGGCCATGCGACATGCAAAGGCCCGGGAGTTTCTGGAATTGAAACAAGGAACCATGACGGTGATGGAATACGTGGCGAAGTTCACGGAACTAGCACGTTTCGCCGATGATTACGTAGCCACAGCTGTGGCTAAGGTAAGAAGGTTTGAGGAAGGCTTGAAGCTTTCCATTCGGGGGAAAATTGTAGGTCTTCTCCTACAAGATCTGGATTTAATGATCACGACGGCTATGACAATTGAACGTGAGGTGGATGACGCGAGGAATATTCGCGAGGGTGGTACTAAGGACAAGAAGAAGGAGGGACCATCCTCTTCTTCTAGTACGGGGAAGAGGCAGAGGACTTCTACTCCGCAGGGACAGCAAGGGCAGAGCCGCGGCTATCAAGGCCAAGGCCAGGGTCAATCCTCCCAAGGTGGGAGAAATCAGAGGCCTTCCTACCAGGCAGGCCAACGGACTTGCTATCATTGCCACCAACCGGGGCACATGAAGCGGGATTGTCCTCAGAGGCAGGGATCCCAGAGTTATGGGGCATCCCAGTCCCAGTCTTCAGTGGGGCACACACAGACACCTTATGTTCCTCCCTACCCCACTACGGGCCAGGGAAGCCAGTACCAGTTCCAGGGTGCTGCACAGACCCCTACTACATCACGTGCGAGTGCCACGCAATCAGGCCAGATGGGCCAGAGTTTGGGTCGAGGCCGAGGACAGGGTTCACAAGCAGGTACTTCGGGAACCCAGGGGCGTGTCTACGCCATGATACCTCAGACTGAGCCAGCAGACCAATCGGTGATACAGGGTACATTTCTACTCTCTCGTTTATGGGCTAGGGTATTATTTGATTCTGGTGCATCACATTCATTTATTGCTGCATCTTGTGTGGAAGACTTGGGCTTAGAGGTTGAGACCTTGGAAGAGCCATTGCATGTGAGTTCTCCCCTAGGTGCTAGGGTGAGGGTTGGTCAGATATGTCGGGACTGTGAGTTAGAGATCTCTGGGATTCTACTCACCGTTGACCTTAGGGTCATGGACATGTCGGAGTTCGATGTCATCCTAGGAATGGATTGGTTGACGGCACACCGTGTTGTTATTGACTGTGATCGGAAGAGGGTCACTGCTTATACGCCTGAGGGTGTTTGTTTCAAGTTCCAGGGGGACAAGCATGGCGCTTTACCCCAAGGGGTGTATGACTCCCGATGGCACGGGCAGTTGATGGGTTGGCTAGCAAGCCTTACCCTAGAGAATGAGGAGAGGCAGGAGTTGGGTCTACCTCGAGTTGTTTGTGAATACGAGGATGTTTTTCCGGATGAACTACCGGGATTACCTCCACATAGGGATGTAGACTTTACCATTGAGTTACATCCTGGCACTTCGCCCATTTCTATGACTCCACATAGGATGGCGCCTGCTGAGTTGCAAGAACTCAAGGTCCAATTGCAGGAATTGTTGGACAGGGGGTTCATTAGACCGAGTACCTCACCATGGGGCGCTCCGGTGTTATTTGCAAAGAAGAAGGACAACACCCTTCGACTCTGCATAGATTACCGGCAGTTAAATAGGGTTACTATCAAGAACATGTACCCTTTGCCGAGGATTGATGACTTGTTTGATCAACTGAGAGGGGCGCGGGTCTACTCCAAAATAGATCTACGTACCGGTTACCATCAGTTGAGGGTTAGGGAGGCAGATATCCCTAAGACGGCGTTCAGAACGCGGTATGGGCATTACGAGTTTACTGTCATGCCTTTCGGATTGACGAATGCCCCGACGGCATTCATGGATCTCATGCATAGGGTGTTCCAACCCTACCTTGATCAATTTGTCGTAGTCTTTGTTGACGACATCTTGATCTATTCCAAGTCTGAGGAGGAGCATGAGGGTCACTTGAGGATCGTTCTTCAGATCTTGAGAGACCATCAGTTGTATGCCAAGTTCAGCAAGTGTGAGTTTTGGCTGACTGAGGTGAAGTTTTTGGGACATGTAGTGTCGGCTTCGGGTGTATCCGTAGACCCGGAGAAGGTCGAGGCGGTGATGAATTGGGAGAGGCCGAAGTCAGTTTTCGAGATACGCAGTTTCTTGGGATTGGCTGGGTATTATCGGCGGTTTATCGAGGACTTCTCTAGGTTAGCTGCACCTATGACGAAGTTGACTCGGAAGGAGGTTAAGTTTGAGTGGAATGATTCTTGCGAGAAGGCATTCCAGGAGTTGAAGAGGAGGCTTACTTCAGCTCCTATATTGATAGTCCCAGAAAGGGGACAGAGGTACACAGTCTATTGTGATGCCTCTAAGGACGGGCTCGGATGTGTGTTGATGCAGTCCGGGAGGGTCGTGGCTTATGGTTCTCGACAGTTAAAGAACCACGAGCAGAATTACCCTACACACGACATGGAGTTGGCGGCCATTGTCTTTGCCTTGAAGGCTTGGCGCCACTACTTGTATGGTGAGCAGTTTGAGGTGTTTTCAGACCACAAGAGTCTGAAGTACATCTTTACACAGCGGGACCTCAACATGAGGCAACGCAGATGGATGGAGTTTCTGAAAGATTACGACTTCACGTTGCATTACCATCCTGGTAAGGCAAATGTGGTGGCTGACGCACTTAGCCGGAAGTCAAGGGGAGTCTTGGCTAGTATGGCTTCCCGGGAGTGGGAAATGCTCGAAACTGTGGGACAGTTTGGGCTACATTACATGGGGCAGGCTCAGGGTACCTTGGGAAGTTTGGTGGCTACGCCTTCCCTACTGAGCAGAGTGATTGAGTCTCAGGGGCAAGACCCAGAGATAGTGTCCATTAAGGACCGGGTGCAGTCGGGTACAGGTGACGAGGGCTGGGCCATTCATTCGGATGGTAGTCTTCGGTATAGGGGAAGGATTGTGGTTCCCCAATCTCCGGATCTAAGGGAGGAGATTCTTAGGGAATTTCATTGTTCCCGTTTTGCGGTTCATCCAGGGGGCACGAAGATGTATCATGATCTTCGTCGCCAGTATTATTGGAGTGGGATGAAGAGACAAGTTGGTGAATTTGTTGCTAGATGTCTCACATGTCAGCAAGTGAAGGCTGAACACCAGAGAACAGCGGGATTACTCCAGCCTTTGGAGGTAGCTGAGTGGAAGTGGGAGCATGTCACGATGGATTTTGTGACTCGCTTGCCACGGACATTGCGGGGACATGATGCGGTGTGGGTGATAGTGGACCGGCTTACGAAGTCGGCACACTTCTTGGCTGTGCGGATGACCTTCACATTGGAGGAATTCTGTAGGTTATATATACGGGAGATTGTCCGATTACATGGGGTGCCCGTATCTATAGTATCGGATCGGGATCCCAGATTCACATCTCATTTTTGGGAGAGTTTCCAGCGAACCATGGGGACTCAGTTGATGATGAGCACTGCTTTTCATCCCCAGACGGACGGTCAGTCTGAGAGGACCATCCAGACACTAGAGGACATGCTGCGTGCATGCGTCCTAGACCTCAAGGGAAGCTGGGAAGATCACTTACCCTTGGTAGAGTTTGCCTATAACAATAGTTATCAGGCGAGCATACAAATGGCACCCTATGAGGCATTATATGGGAGGCCTTGTAGATCTCCGGTTTGTTGGACGGAGGTTGGAGAGAGACCCTCTACGGGTCCAGAGTTGATTAGAGACACCTCAGAGAAGGTGGATTTGATACGGAAGCGTCTTCTCACGGCGCAGAGCAGGCAGAAGAGCTATGCCGACAGACGGCGGCGACCTCTAGAGTTTGAGGTGGGAGATCACGTATTCTTGGAGGTTATGCCTACGAGAGGAGTGGTCAGGTTCGGCAAGCGGGGAAAACTGTCTCCGAGATATATCGGGCCCTTCGAGGTACTCGAGAGGGTTGGTGCAGTTGCTTACCGATTGGCGTTACCGCCTGATTTAGCAGGTGTTCACGCAGTATTCCATGTCTCTATGCTCCGGAAATACACACCAGATCCGACTCATGTGGTGGATTGGGGCGAGCTTGTTGTTGATACAGATGGGACCTTCGAGGAGGGACCGGTGCGTATCATGGATAGCCGGGAACAGGTTTTGCGAGGCAAGACCGTGAGGCTAGTGAAGGTGCTTTGGCAGCACCGGGGAGTAGAGGAGGCAACATGGGAGCGTGAGGACACCATACGTGCCAATTACCCTTTCCTGTTTGAGGATAGAGGTACATTTTCATACTTACGGCTTGGTATTGAGAGTACATTACTTGTTGCATATGCATGCTATTAAATGTATATGTGTATGTGAATTTCAGGGACGAAATTCTTTTAAGGGGGGGAGAATGTGAAACCCGGGAAAATTTAAACTTTTTCTAAAAAGGGCAAAATGGTAATTTGCCATTACTGCACGTATTTGAAATACATATGTTCTAGAGCTCGGATGAGGAAACGGAGTGCGTCGTTGGATTCGCAACGCGAAATATAGTGACCACCAGAAATTTCGTTGAATTCCGAGATAGTCGGATTTTGCACGTAGTTCGAGACGACTGCGTGGCGATTGATCTTTTAAAGATCCCCAAAAAACGAGAAATATTAAATTTCCTTATAATTGGATTAATGTGCCAATAAAATTTATTTGGACTTAATCCGGGACTTAATGAGTCGTTTCGGGACGAGAAACGGACCCGAAAGTAATAAACGAGCGGTGCGATGTAGACCACACATTTAAAACTATAAATAGGGCTAAAATATCTGAAAAATCAGATTTTCTTCTTCTCTTGGCCGGCTGAGCTCACACGTTGGAGAGAAAAAGGAGAGAGAAAAGACAAACCTAATTTTCTACCTTTCTTCTTCAAGAATCACCAAGTTCCTTTGGTTGGAAGGCTATAGTCCAAGAGTTAAAGTTCGTCTACTCGTCGAGGGCTACGTCTACGTACCAAAAACAAGGAATTTCACCGAAGATCCAAAGATGCGATCTTGAGAGATTCAAAGTTTTGGAAGTGGTTTTGGTGTTTTTAGGGGTTTTCCACACTCCTAAGAGGTAGGGGTTATTCCTATCTTGGATCATTCTACCCTAGGTGTAGCTAGGTTAAGGATATATATATATATATACATGCATGTGTAATGATGTATATATGTGTTTATGGTTATGAGAATGAAAAGGTGAGCATGAAATTGGTTTAGGCTAGATCCTAGCTTAATTTTGATATAAGGATGTTACATGTAATTCATCATATGACTTATGGCTATTGGAGGCATGCTATGTGTTATGAAATGTGCCTTGAAAGTGTTGGATAAACATGATATGAGTTTATACATTGTGCCTATAAGGTGTTTGATAAAATGCCTTGATTGTTTAAATGGTTATTTGATGCCATTGGAATCACATGTTTGAATGTGTTATGGATGTGTTGACATATGCTCATTGATATGTTGTTTATGATGGTTTATGGAATTTATATGCTTATGATTTAAATTCCATGGGATGTGAAGATATGTGTTGATTATTGCTCATGTAGTATACATTACATATTGGGCATGATCATGGCATCACATTCATGGGACAAATTGCATGAGTGTTGGTGTGTGGGAGATGCATAGATTTAATCGACACCTTGTTTGGTGCTTGATATGTGGGCTCGGGAGAAATTGGATCGACGATCCTTTTTGAGTCGCATGTTGCATAAGGAAAACTTGTGTTGGGTATAACAAGAAGGGGCATGGCGACTTCCTTGGGTGCAAAACCCTAAACCACTTGGTTGAGTCACTTGGCCGGCGGTGAGATTCCAGAAAAGTGACACGGTGTACGGAACCGGCGGTGTGATTCCGAAAATCCGTTGCCTAAAGAAAAACACAAGGATTTGGTTATAAAAAAACACCCATTCAATGGGAAGTTTCCAATAATGATCGGATTTCATAACGATCATTGGAAGGATTTTTCCGTCAATGGACGGGTTGCATTACACTTTGGCGTTGCATTGTGTTGTGTGAGTCGGCGAGGACTCGGGTTGAAACGCATGGGTGAGTGTCACTTCATTCCATGACATAGCATTGTTGCATTCCATCATAGAATGCATAAGTATGAGAAATGATTAACTATATGTTTATGTGATGATTACATGAGCATGTGCATCTAGGGGAAGAGTAACCTCTATAGGTTTATCTCTACTGGGCGTTGTGCTCACCCTATACGGGAAACCATTTTCAGGTGTCGGGTTTACACCGGCGATTGGCTCCCATGGAGAGCATCAAGGGTGAAGGGGGCCTATGTGTGGCCTTATATCAAGATTTTGTAAACCTTTTGTTAAAATGGTTTATGACATGTAAATATTGTAAAACATTCTATTTGAATTACGAATGTATGAGGTTGTATGCTATATGACTTGGATGGACTATGTATAATGTGGGAATTTTCATTATACATATTTTGGGTGACCTTGGGAAGGTTTGAAATGAGTTGGAAATGAAAAACTAAGGAAATGGGCAAAATCTGCCTTTAGCTACCGGTAGCTAACAGGTAGTCGTAACTCCAGAAGGTTTCGGCTACCGGTAGCCAACAGGTAGTCGTAACTCCAGAAGGTTTCGGCTACCGGTAGCCAACAGGTAGTCGTAACTCCAGAAGGTTTCGGCTACCGGTAGCCAACAGGTAGTCGTAACTCCAGAAGGTTTCGGCTACCGGTAGCCAACAGGTAGTCGTAACTCCAGAAGGTTTCTGCTACCGGTAGACAACAGGTAGTCGTAGCTCGAGAAGGTTTCAGCTACCGGTAGCCGATAAACAGCTACCGGTAGCTAGTCCAAAAATCTGAAATTTTTAAATGTTTTGCCAAATCTTTGGGCTTTGAATTTCCTTCCTTTAAATGATCAAAGTGGACCCTAATGGGGTACAAACCATGGTATGTTGGACTGGGGTTGAATCAAATGAATGTTGAGTCGAATTTTCATTGAGGGTTATAATCCCGGTTTAGGGATGTTATTGATGTGGTATCGGGTTAAGCGATATCCACGGGTGTTTCCGCGGGTTGATGGATTATCAACGGGACCCCCGGATTTTGGGGCGTCACAGTGGTGGTGGCGGCGGCGATGGCGGTGGTGGTGGTGGTGGTGGCGACGACGGTGGCGGCAATGTTGGTGGTGGTGGTGGCGACGACGGTGGCGGCAATGTTGGTGGTGGTAGTGGCGGCAACGGCGACGACGGTGGTGGTGGTGGTGGTGGTGGCGGTGGCGGCGACGACGGCGGTGGTGGTGGTGGCGGTGGCAGTGGCGACGGTGGCAGTGGCGGCAATGGTGGTGGTGATGGTGGTGGCGACGACGGTGGCGGCAATGTTGGTGGTGGTGGTGGCGACGACGGTGGCGGCAATGTTGGTGGTGGTAGTGGCGGCGACGACGGTGGCGGTAGTGGTGGTGGCGGTGGCAGTGGCGGCAATGGTGGTGGTGATGGCGACGGTGGTGGTGGTGGCAGCAATGGGAGTGGTGGTGGCGGTGGTGGTGATGGTGGTTGTGGCGGTGGTCGTGGCGGCGGCAGTGGCGATGACGGTGGTTGTGGCGGCAGCGGTGGTCGTGGTGGGGGCGACGACGACAGTGGTGGCGACGGCGGCGGTGGTAGCAGTGGTCGTGGCGGCGACGACGGTGGAGGTGGTAGAGGTAGTGGTGGTGGGGGTGGTGGTCGTAAAGGTAGTGGTGGAGCGGTTTCAAACTTCCAAACACTATTTTTTTTTTTTTAAAGTACTTATGAAAAATAATTTCTAAAAGTACTTTTAAAAAGTCACTACAAACACACCCTTAGAAGCTTATTTTTCCTATTAAATTTAGGGTGTTAATATTAGCCGTTAGATTAACTTTAAAGTAAAATTTAAAGCGATCTGAACCGCGAAAAACAAAAGTCATTTTATTTATTTTTTGAAATTTGAATTATTAGCTACTTATATAGATGTTATTGAGGCTTAAAAATTTAACCTAATTTTAAAACATAATACTGTATTAAATGATCAAGTCCCAATGAATAAGTCTAACTTATAAAACTACAACAATACTAATGGATTATGTCACTACCACGCCATCAGATCAAATCAGAACATTAAATTACATTTTTAAGTCCAAATAACATTAATATTACTCTTTTGAGTCGATATGGTATGTAGGATTGATAATCAAATCAAGTTACTTGGGCTCAACTCAGATTCGACTCGTATAGAGCTCAACTTGAGCTAAACGAGCCGAACTTGAACAATTTTTTTGGCTCGTTTGAAAAAACGAACTCGACAGACTCGATTTGACCTCGTAAAACTCTGTTCGATTACCAACTCTAAATTAATATGAAAAAAATAATTTTTGACACGATCACTTAATCCTTATCCTTATCCTTATCCTCTATGCTGGGAGACAAACTACAGTAGGACAGCTATTTAATGACTCAGGGTGACAGCAATGACACATAATAAACTCCCGTTTTTGCCGTTGCCAACTCAATGTAGGACTTTAATGGGAAAAACTCTCCTTAGTAAGACTGAGCAGCCTATGCTTTCAAGAAAGTAGTGGTTGGTACATAACAACCACAACCAGAGAGATGAGTCATGAGAGCTATACTATTAGTACTATACCCCTTTCATAGCACTGCTTTTATAACCTTCTTTTGGGCTTTGAATTTAACCATATGAAGCATGACACAAATTGTCACAATTGGTATGTTACCATTTTTTTGGGGCTCAATCTCTTTTAATGCTGTCAAGACCTTAGTTTTAGTCCTCTAGATCAGTTCTTTCCTCTAGACGGTCTCAAACTGATCAGACAAAAACTTGTAAGGTCATTATCAGTTTTTTAACAGTTAAAAACGCTCTTTTTCTTTTTCGTGTATTTGGATCTCTTGGAGCACTCCGTGAATCATCTTGGATATGTTTAGTCTTTGGTCCCACATGCATTATCAATCAAAGAGTGAAAATCTTTGGAAGTGACCCGAGATTAGAGTTGAACTCAAAATATTTAGATTTATAGAATAGACTCTTGGTCGAGACATCTCTCTTTTAATGTTCTCCGGCAAGTTCATCCACTCAATTTTTCTTTTTCCCTAGACGGTTGTAAATAAAATCAACAAAACGCATAAAGTCATTATAGGTTATAATTACAGTTTTAAAAAAAAAAAATACTAGCATTAGACTCTCTGTTCTATTTTTTTCATTTTAAATTTAGGCCTTTTATACCTCATCCGAGTAGTTATTCTAGACACATAAAAATCTCCAATCCCACATCCACTAAACAATTACCGAGAAAATCCGTGGCAATGGCCCCAATTGTAAAGTTAGAACCTTCAAATTTCCAGAGTAAGACTACTTACCAACTTGTCTATCTCTTGTGACGCTCTCGTTTGAGTCTAACATATTATTTTTTTCGGGGCCAGTCACAAAATTAATAAAAAAAAAGACTTATAAGGTTGTTATGAGTTTTAATCATAATTAAAAAAATATATTTCTTATGACTCCTATTAGGCACGGCGTATTCCCTTTAGCAATATAAACGTGTGGTTTCTGGGAATTTAAAATCCGATTTCTTCCAATAACCCTTTTCATCCCTATATTCTCTCTCTCATGTGAAAGAAATCCAGAAAATGACTTGGCTGGGCAATCTTATTTATAAAACTCACAGCCAATTCATGGTACTTTGGCATGGCTTTCTTCGCAGCTGGTCCTCCTTATTCGAGATGGGTGACCCACCTCAAGGGAGTGGAGGACACGGCTAGAGCTAATAATCGAATTGAGTTTTTCATAAGTTCGAGTCAAACTTGTCGAGCTCATTTTTCTAAACTAGTCTAAAAATTAATTCGAGCTCAGCTCGTCTAGACGAATCGAATCCGAATTGAGGTTGAGTAACTTGGCTCAATTATCAGCCATAGTTTGAATCTCTTATCTAACGAAGTTGCATGCCATGGTCACATTTGAGAAAACTGTCACTAGCCAGATTGCTTTCGATTTTTCGTCATGCTTTTGAAGCCGATGTGTTGTTTTCATTGGTTGGTTAAATGTCATAGAGGTGACAATTTATTGGGCAAACCAGAGAAACTGGTTTGTCCATTATTGTTTCACTTTCTTTTTTTTTTTTTTTAAATAATCGAAAATCGTTCTAATCACGTGTTTTTTGGACTCATGACTATTGCATAAAATTGAAATACACACAATCAGCAATAAAACTAAGACATTTCATCCGAGACTCAAACTATGGATCTCATGGTGTTAACCAACAACCACTAAAGTGTTGTTTATTTGTGATTCTCACCCAAGTCAAAGCACATGTAGTCCAACAATGTGGATTTAACTCTGGAGTGTGTTGTAACCTTGAAGGCTTGGGATCGACTCGTGTCTCCTGTTTTAAATCGATATCTGTGGTTTATGAGTAATTACAGACATTTGGAGTTTAGTAGGAGTGAGTCTAAATGATCGCACTTTAGAGAGGTTGCTCGTCACTGAAAGAAGAAACTCTCAGTCGAGTCATTTTTCCGTCTAGTTATTTAGGTCATGATGGTTCCAAAACAAGGAAGAAAACCAATCAAAACGCTAAAAAATAAATAAATCAGAACTCTACTTAAAACTTACGAATTAGATTTCAGCATTAAAAATAAAACTCTTTCTCTCTCTCTCTCTCTCTCTCTCTCTCTCTCTCTCTCTCTCTCTCTCTCTCTCCACATAAAAGAAGAAAAATGTAGATTGGTGTAGGCGAGAATTTCTTATTAGTTGGTTGCAAGATGTCATCAGCTACACTAAAACATGTTCATGCGTGGAATAATTTGTTTACTTGGAAACCTAAATGGCTCAATTGCTTTTTCCTTCATAGCCCCCTTTGATAAGGACGATTCAAATCAAATCTAATACTAGATTTCTTTAATTTCCTCGTTTACAACAAATTCAAATTCAAATTCAAATGCTAAATTATATCATAATCCTTGTGGTTGATACAGCATTGAAAGAAATGAAGAAATCTAATATTAAGAGCAGATCTTAACCCGATAAGGATGTGCAAATTAATGTTGCCATTTTTGAGTACCATATCAAACAATTTTTTGATCATTTTGATGTAAAAAGATGTACTAAATTACAATATTGTAGAAATTAACCTACCTAACCTAGGATTCGATATGCAATAGTAGAAAAATAGAAATACAAGAATCATAAAGAAGAACACACAACTTTACGAGAAAAAACCCAAAAATAAGAAGAAAAAAAAGAAAAAGAGGTTGCCTTACGTATTATTTTATAGTTCAATTGTTTCAAAGTTACAATTATACTCTTTGACCAAACCTACCAAATTTTATGTCAAGTCTCCAGTACTATCAGACTCCATACAATTTTATCCAACCACAGTCATGAAGAAAATTATGATGCATCCTTGCTTTCAAAGAAAACTAGGCAACAGTGACATTACTTCTTTTCTTTTTTTTCCAATGTGTAAAAAAAAGGTAAGACAAATGACAGTGCTCAGATATCACCCCGATAGGCCCTTACTGGTAAGATCATGAGATCCCTGACCACGCCCATTATTCCTCTCGGAAATGAACCTAGTTAGGCTAGCATAACGGTCAACCACCGAACCCCAATATAAACTCCAAGACTTGAACCTCAAACTTTAGAGTGAGAAATTCGACCGGTACCCCACTGGACCACCCCATTCAGTGGAAACAATGACATTACTTGCATAGCATCTTGATGTAGATGTAGGCCTATCCTGGGATGCATTATAAACCACTACACATATCCTCTTATTTTTCTTTTTCCCCTCACTTTCTCACTCTTCCTAGCATTCACGTATCTTTTTTTATTTTTTAGTCGTCAGCATTGCCCATCTCGGAAACAACTTTTAATGCACCTTCATACCTTAAACTCCACCGTGCCCGGAGAACTCAATAGAAGAGCTCACTGTAACAGAAGGAGTACCTCCATGGGAAGTAGATGGCTTTATCGAAGACATTAGAACTATTAGGAAAAATTTGAATCTACGTTGCTCTCACGGGACCAGAGAACTCAATAGAGGAGCTCATTGGGTCGCTAAAGATATCATCTCTGGAGACCTCCACAGGGACTGGACCACAAATCCACATGAGCCGAAAGATGTACTGAACTCAGATTGTAATCATCCTGTTTGAAAGTTATCAATGAAATAGCGACAAGTTCAAAAAAAGGACTAGACTACGGTACATCCAATTGAAATTTCGGTATGGTACCGAAAATCTTTGGGGGCTAAAAGCTGAAAAAAACACTGCACAATGATACAGAAATGGTACCGTAGAATGGTCCTCAAAAAAAATAAAAACTCCACCGTGCCAGACAAAAAAAATGCTATCAAGGTCACTTTCAATGCACCATGACCGGTGCATATCACACCACCAAAATAAAGTTCCAATTCCAAATTAAAAAGAAAAACAGTGAGTGTTCTTATTATATATACAAAAACTTCCTAAGAAGAGTGGAAACAAAACACAAATTGCTCATTTGAAATTCTCTAGTTAAAATCCAATACGAATTTTAAGGTATCCTTACCAGAGATTTGCTGCCCTTTGTGTGTTGACCATAAGAGACCAATTCTCATCAGGAAGTAATAGCCTTTCAAAGCTTGGCTATCAACCCATTTGGTACTGGCTTTGCTACACCATTGTCCTTGGCATCATTGTCTTTAGCATCTGAGTCGCATGCATTCGGAGGGACATCTACTGCAGGAGAGCAGTTAAAGAACCCATGGGGCTGCATTCGCAAAAATCATCACAATTACCAGATAAATGTCACTCCAAAGGTTTTAGACAGACTAAAGAAATAATCAACCATTTATCTAAATTAGATTGGTGAAGTTCCACAAATTGCAAACATGACAATTAATTTGCAATTGCCCGCTCATTCTGGGTTTAGAGATTCTTATACAGACTTCTAATAATTCATGTCTTAAATGTAGCATAAGATACTGTTTGATAACATTTTTTAAGTGTTTTATTTTTGCTGTTTTCTTTTTTATGTAGTGTTGTATTTTTGCTTTTTTGCTTTTTTCCTAATTCGAGTTTGCTTTCTTCTTTCAAACTTAATCACTTATAAATATCATTTCAAAATAAGACGCATGTAGACTCTGTAAAATAGAAATTAAATGTGTCTGTTGCTTATTTGACGAAATTGGTTTTTCTTAAAAAGTACTTCATAAAAAGTGTTACCTAATGGGGGGACATAAATTTGGGTTATATGGAGAAAATTGAAAGCATGAAAATAATATATTTGTCCACTGATCTATACATAATCCCTGAAACAAGTCTAATCTTAAATTTCGTTTGCTGTGCACTCCTAAACATTGACTTGAAAAAACAGCCTATTGTATGTGGCTAAAACACTAATGATATCCCAAGGGAATAAAGCTACTATTATTTATTTTGTCCTATCTTTGCTTTAATTATATTCAACTGTCCATTTCTAAGTTTTCAGCCTTTGTGTGCAGAAATCAAAATTCCATAATATGCACATTTTGGTGTGGCCAATAACGACAAAAAAGGTATGTTCATTGAAGGTACCATATAAAATGTCTTTCTGTAGCCTATGATTAAGAAATTTTTCCTTGAAAAAAAAAACAAAAAAACAAAAAATAAATGGCAAAGCACACAGGAGAACTCCTAGACTGTCGTCTGCAATCCACTCAAATGAAGCAGCAGAATGATATAATCTCTCAGCAATTCAGTAATACAAAACTAAGCTAACACTGATTATAACATTAATCCGGATTATTTTCAAGCTAATTTCATACTATCTCTGCCTACTGAAAAACAAGGTCACACATAGGGGTGGCAATATTTGACACGACACGATAACCCGATACGAACACGACACGAATAAATGGGTTTGGGTTGACTAGTTTTTTGACACGACCCGTGTATGACACGACCCGTCAACACGAAATTTTAATGGGTCGTACACGACACGAACCCGCTTAACCCGAATTGACCCGTCAACACGGAATTTTTAACTCGAAGGAGATTGACCTGACCTTTTCGTTGCATGTATGAGTTTTCATGTTCTGATGGCTTGTTTTATCCATTACTTCTAATGTTTAATTGATTGCGCGATGTACGATTAGCATATTTAATTAGTATTATAGAAATAAAATATTAATTATTTGTAACTGTTTATCGAGCACTGACATAATTATTGTATAAAAAAAAATATGAATGCTCATTATTATTATTAAGTTAATTTTTAGTTTGTAGAAAAAGTATGAGGAAAGATTCAATTAAGTGAAAATAAAATCTTAGAGTTAAATTTTTTATTCAAAGTTTATGTGGGTCAACACGATTACGAACACGAACACGACACGAAAATAAACAGGTCAACATGACACGACACGATTATTAAATGGGTTGGGTTTGGGTTGACTAATGTTCGACATGACTAATATTCGACACGACACGAACCCGACACAACACGACACGATTGCCACCCCTAGTCACACATACACCTCATAGAGATTCACAACCTAGTACTGAAGCACATGTAATTCCAAAAACATACCTGAAGCATAAAACCAATGCGCTCAACTGGCATGACAGGCCAGTCTTCCAACCGAGGAACATGTGTGATTCCAAATACATACCTGCAATTAACAAAATGTGTCACAAACAAGAAAAATATTTTTTTTCCCTTTTATCTCTTATTTCAAAGTTTGTTACTGCCACTTTTTGGATCAGAAGCGATAATGTTGTCCATTGGAAAATATAGTGAGAAGCAAGGCAAATCTATCTATATATATCCAGTATATAATATCACCTTGTTTAAGAAGAAGCAATAATGTTAGGGGTACAAAAATTCAGCAAAATATACAATAACATGTCAGTACTCTCGTCATGTTTGATTGTGCTGGAACCAAGTGTGCAACAATGGTTTCATGTTGATGGCTTCCAGTTTCACATAACAAAAATAGATCTCTTCTATCAGATAAAGGTGCCTATGATGACTCTAGAGTCTAGAGTGCTTCATTGACAGTTTCTATGTTAGCAAATCATAATCACATTAAATGATAGATCCTTAGTAAATAATATGGAAATGGTAATCTGAACTAACCAAAGAACAATATCAGTTTCTTCCAGAGACCGGTTTTGTTTGACCCACGAAGCCAATCCCTCACCAACACGTGGATTCTGATTAGGAAACTCTCCTCCAGGGAAACTCTCATCACGTGCATATGGCGTAACCCAGAGATTATGCTTCAAGAAAGCAGCTCTTCTCAAAAACTTAGCCTCAGAACCAGCCAGTGGCAAACAGTTTGCACCAGGTACCAACTTGTAGCCTGTCAGCTGTCCAGTCCTATTGACAGTTCTTGTGTTCCTAACCTGCAGCATAAAATAGCACCAGTGTTTCACATATAGACAAAGAATGCTCCATAACAAACAAAAAAAATGAAAAGTCAGAGACATTTCCTAGCAAACAAAAATTTTCAAGCTTTTTAAAACTGATGGAATCACAAGATAATGCAAGGGAGAGCATCTCCTCCCAGCAACGATTACCCAGTCTTTGAAAGTAGTTGAGTTTCCCCCTCAATAAAAAAGTCCCAAAAAGAAATAAAACATCCAAATAGACTCGGTTCGAAAACAAAATGATCAGGTAAAAATGCTTACAATCCAGTGGCGAGCAGACAAAGGATCACAGTCACGCATTGCTTGCAATTCAGATCTAAGCAGTGTTTCTTGTGCATAAAATGCATTGCTATGAATATTGTTCTTCCCAGGTTCTTCAACTTTAGCATTCACCTCAACAACCTACCAAGAAAAACATAATAATACAACTAATCATGATGATAACTACGATCTTTGTACTGTAAGATCTTGGCAATAAATGGCAATTCATCAATGCAGGCATTTTCTAGCAGTCAGAAGAATGCCATTTATTGCATATTAACTCCATGTTGCAATGAATGTTAGTCAACTTAAGATGTGCCATGCCCTGGAATGACAAGAATATAGTCATATACCCAGCATCATCACGGCCTTAGTCACATAATCCTTCAATACGGCCGACAATGCAAATTCACGCTGTGAGAGCGAATTCTCCGTGAATTCGCACTCCCATTTTATAAAATTCGCGAACTCAAATTTTCGATTCGCACTCTTACTTACTTATATACTTACTTATTATTACTTAAAATTTTATTTGGAAGTACTAACCCATACATAAATATACATATCAAACTAGAATAATATTTGTAACCTATAATTGCTATTTTAGGACCTCATAATCAAAATATATTTAAAAATTAAATAGTTTGTCACATAGTTGTGCATGCAATTTAATTTTTTATAAATTTACTTGTATAAACTTTTATGGGTGAATATTTGTCTGGATGCATATAATATGACGCTTTCAAGGCACTCCCGCTCTCAAATATTTTGAATTTTGCCACTTTTGCGCTCCCACTCTCGCTCTCGTTTCTTCCCCCACTCTATGTGATCTATATCACAGCTACTACCAACTGGAACTAATTGCAAATTACTTGGAGAAATCACAGCAAATTGTGGCTGTATATACCTGATTATATGCTTCTCCGGGCTTACAATCTACAGCCATATCCATGCGAGCAACAAAAAAGTGTTGATGAACTGGTGCATACAATCCTGGTGCTATTGTTGTACCATATTTTCGAAATTCTCCAGGTTGCAGTGCTCCTAAGCTGAGAATCCCAGTAAGTTTAACTTCAGCTTCAATTTTTCCATCCTGTAACCACAGATAATGCAGAATTGCCCGCATGATAAAATTTAAAAAACTGACCACCAGGCCACCACTATAACTAAAGGAATAACAAAAAAGGGGAAAAGGTGCATGTAGCTTATCTAATGACAGACAGAAGAGAGTCCGTAACAATCTCCCCTCGGTGGCAGACAGATATGCATTATTACAGAAGATTATCTTCTAAAACATGCTGATGCCTTGGCACAAAGTGGATGCAAATATAGCTTGTATAGCAGCCATAAAAATGTGCATTAAATAGTAAACAGCCCAATATCACTGTAAAGTCGGCAATTCAGTAATATAATATGTAGTGACTAATTATAAATTAGGTGGCTAACAGCACTTATAGCAAGACAAATTTCCTCTGCATGAGAAGTCAAATACTTATTCAGAACCACTGTATATCTTCAATTGAAACTATTCAAATACATTATAACACCACAAAATATATTATCCAGACAATAATTACATTCAACTTGCCTGATAAAAGTGCCAGTAGAATCCATATTCATAATTTGCTACAGTACATATAAAAGAAACCGTTAGTCGCCGAGATCTCCGAATTTCTGCTAAGCCCGTTCTCCAGTCTTGGTGCTTCCATAGGATCCCATGATCCTCTTCGTGCAAACATACACAATTTTCAATTGTTTCGACTCCTCCAGTAAAGTTCATAAAATGGGCATCAAAGTACTTGATATATCCTAGACAATCACATCCCTGTAGTAGAGATCTTGCTTTAGAGTAGAATTTTTTGAACAGACCAGAATGAAGCACAAGAAGTTCTAACTCAAAATAATGAACAGTATGGGAAAGAAAATGGCAAACCTTCTTAAGAGAATGAGCATTTATCCCAAGGCCATCCTCCCCTGCATCGAATGCATTCTTCCTATAATGTGGATCATTTGGATCTCCATAGGGCACAACCATCTCGACAAAACATAACCTATGGGCTATTGGTCTTCGTCCTCGACTACCATCAACATATGCAACAGAGTGTATAACCAAACCCTCCCTAGGAGTGAAACCAACACGAAAGTTCCACTGCCAACCAGTAACAGAACACCAATCTCATTCAAAATGCAGCTACCAATATGATTAAAAAAAATAACAAACCAGCTCAACAAAACAAGAAATACCTTCTGCCACTCCACATAGTGCCCATTAACGCGAAAGCTAGGACCTTCAGGCTGAACAATTTTTAGGGGCTTCACATCACTTCGATCAGCCCCACCTCTGGTTTCACCAGGAGAGTAGTTCCTCAATGGATCAGCTGGAGGTAAGGGAACAAGTTTACGGTCTTCAAATTCAATAACCACCATATTTTGCATATCAACAAGCACAAAAATGCCTTCGACCGGGCGTGCATAACCATTTTCCATCGGGCAGTCACTCTCTGTTCTGCAGAATATAAGTGGTTTGGCAAGTCTACGGCTAGGAGCATCAGCATCACCGTGATAACCAACACACCTGTAGGAGATACATGCAGACCAGATTAGCTGGCAAAAATTTAACCATAGTCCAGAAAAAATATTTTGAGGAGTATTTCAATGTAGATTTACAAACCAAGGATCAACCATCACAAGATCCATATCCTCAATACCCCTCTTCTTCATTGCCTCCCTAAACGGCGGATAGTCTTTCACGACAGCTTCACATTCAGCATATTCCACAGCATCCTGCAAATATCAAAAGAAGAAATTGAACAACACAGAATGCATGTAAGATAACAGATTGGAAAAAACAAGTACAACTAAAATGTAAAGCAGTCCAAGTCAGGAAAACTAGTTTTCCCAGTCAACACTTGCAACTATGGAAGGAAAGTCCAAACCCAACCAAACCATAGATCTAATACTAACCTGAACAAAATTGTTTCAGATTGGCTTATGGTTTAAGTACTCAATTCATGAATACGGGGATGCATTTTGCGTCTAAACAGATGATAAATTTCACTTGCACCACGGCTCCTACTTCTTAAGGGCAGTTGAAGTTAAGCACAAATCCATTCCCAAGGGTGCTCGTAATGTAATAGTTCTATTTAATCTAGGCTCGTTTAGAACAAATCTTTATCATAAAAGAAGGATTAAGAATAGCTATAACTATTCAATCATCCAAAACGAAAACAGGCACACAACTTCTTGCTCCCCAGTTTCCTGTGTTTCATTCTGTCATTGCATTTCATCAAAGGGTTTTGATGACCCGCAACTTCACAGGTTGGGTTGGGTTAGGACTTGGGACTTGGGACTTAGGAATGATATATACCTTGAAAGAAGGTTAAATTAAAATTAGGATATGGAAACTATGAGATTTGTCCATTGCTTCAACCAACCCACAGCAACCCAATGACCATCTATACTAATGTAATTGCTATTATTACAAACATAATCAAAAGTATTTAAAAAATAGTTTCATAACGGAGAAGTACAGGTGTGAAGTTCCATATTTAGATCTTTACTTCTTTGTATTTACAACCAAATAAAAGTTGAAGTTTCTTATTCGCCACAATAAGAAATTCACATAATGATGAATAGTTGATTAACAAACCTATACAAGTGAGGAAGCTATTCAGTCTCCGAAAAATGGGAATTACCATACCTACCTATAGCGGCAGAAAGTCACTCAATCCGACGCCAAATAGTTGGTACAAATTTTGGTTGAGTTAAATTGTGCATGCTTATTTATGAGTTAAATAAATGGTGATCCCTATTGCTCTGTCACATTGTTCACCCAACCACTGGGATTATAAAAATTTATGTTTACGAAAAGAGGCTTATAGTGTTCTAAATACTTGATCCCACTCTTCTAAATGGCAATATGGATGCCAAAAAGCAGTCAAAAACTTCTTACTGGAATCAACTTAAAGGCTGAACAATAAGAGGAATCAGAAGGTTTTTTCCTTATATAATATATAATACTAAAAAACCCAACCACAAATATGTGCCAAATGTTTAAACATGTCAAAGGCAAGATTAAGGATATACCATGGGAGGCTGAACCTCAGGAACAACTTGTGATGAAATAACTTTTCCTCTGTGATGTCCACCTCGAGTTGCCGCA
Organism: Ilex aquifolium; assembly: GCA_951799425.1. Taxonomy (NCBI): domain Eukaryota; kingdom Viridiplantae; phylum Streptophyta; class Magnoliopsida; order Aquifoliales; family Aquifoliaceae; genus Ilex; species Ilex aquifolium. Next base: position 25,032,448 of record OX637404.1, read on the forward strand.
TGTACTTCAGTTAGCTCAACAATCCATATGCTAGTCTCATTTGATTTTTTATTGTAAACAACGAGTCTAGCTCGCCTTGGAGGTAGCTTACTAGGAATTATAGATACCCCTTTGGTTCTGGGCAACAATGATGGTTGGAAAGGGGGGAAGAAATATGCATCTGCCAAAGCAACCACATGTTTATCTGGTTCTAAGAGAACCGCTTCAATGAATCGCATGCCATCTCTGACCTGAGATGAGAAAAAGAGTCAGTTACCGCTGCGAAAGCAATCACAATAGCTACCATTATCTACCAAGAATTATATATAAACAGAGTTGTACAATAAAAAAACTTGAGCATAATTAACAACCTCAGGGGTGGCACCAGCTGCTCTCACTGTAGCCACGGCCACGGAGATTTCAGCAGCAGATAAAGGGTCCAAAGGATGACTGGTTTGTGCCCTCAGAACGATTTGGATCCCTGCACAAGCATAGTATCAAACATTATGCTATTTCATAATCAATAACTCAATGCTCATATTAGTAATTACCCGGAATGAAACAAACTGGCCCATAAGACAATCATTAGCCAAGAGAGATTATAAATTTATGGCATATAAAATATTAAAGGATCAAGTGTTTGCATTACCAAGAGCAACACCTTTTTATTGAAATACAACAGTGATGCATTTATCCTTCTGCCATCCCAGAGTAACATCTATATTGACCAATTCTACAACTCGTAACTCCCAAGAGACTGATCCTCATAACTTTTCTTGACTTTTCATCGCATTAAATTTTCACGCAACAATTAGGATTTGAAAAATATAATTAAATGATAGAAATTAAAGATATATAGTCTCCAAATAAACTTTAAATGTTGATAATTTTCTCTCCTTTTATATTCCACGTGTTTTCTTCAATTTCATAACCTATTTCACCTCATGTATCTCTAAAAAACTTCATGAGGATGAAACTGAATATCAATTATTTAATAAAGAAATAATACCGTTCTTTCTTTTTATATGCAGCGAATACATGTGACAAATCATACAATCCGCAGCGAAAGAAACAAATTAATGAACTGTAAAGCGTTTCAAGCTAAGATGCGAAGATTTAAGATCCTACATTCCGATCATCCAGCAAACAAATCGTGAATACATGTTTACGCATTCGTAAATTTATGCATACGAGAGTGATTACCTTTAGAGGTAGCATTGGTAGAAGGTTCAGGGCCAATCAAGGACGCCATGGCAGCTTTCTTGCTTTGCTGATCGTCTCGACGATCAATGGATAAACCGGTCCAATCCTCCACCTCTGCCGCCGACACGGCCGGAGAGGCTTCACGACGAACCGTAGCAGAATCGTCTGAAATGCAACAAGAAGGCGTCGCCTTTTCCGCAGTTGTGGCCATTGCAACGGGTTCGCAATCTCACTAAATCCACCGTAGCAATAGTGTGTCCAATCTACTGACATACAGCAATCCTCTTTGCACCACCACCTCACTCTCTCCCTCTCTCTCCTCCACTCCTCACCCCCTCTCTCTCTCTCTATATATATATATGTGTGTGTATATATGTATAGCAGCAATAACAGACAACTCAGTAACTAGGGCTTGATGTGATGAACAATGTTTAGATATATTTTTGTGTGTGTGTATGTGTAGATATGAACGGATAGACAGAAATTTATGGAGAAAAACATTAAAAGAGGAGAGAGAGATGAATAGCGTTTTATATGGAAGGTTAGTCAGTGACAAACACCATAATTTATGATTTTTCTATTTGTATTAAAAAAAAATTATTAATTTTTTAGGGATTTGGGTGGATATATATAGGGCGATGGAATTTTAAACTGATAGGAGCTCAGCGATTGCTAATGGACGTATCGTAAGGTTTCAAATATATTCTCGATATTATCATGATAAGGACAAAACTATGGAGATATTGCGGTTTAAGGACCTCAATTTTAAACTATATGTCACTGGAGACAATGACAGACTCTGATATGTGGCAGTCATACGACATCGTTTAACTGTAAATATACATGTGAATTGAGTACGAATGTGAAATTTTTATGAGCATTTTGCATTTTTACTTGATAATTTGCGAAATATTGTAATTTGTTTCATAAGCAGATCAAAAATTTGCGAAATTTGAATAATTAGATAGAATAGAGTCGGATAGGCAGAAATTTGAACACCCCTACATAAATCTAAATATTTGAAGTTGGAAGTCATTCCGAAAGTGCAAGCGAGTTCTCCCAAGCAAGCTTACTGGCATAAACCGGCACAAACGAACGAACGGACTTTTACTTCTATAAGATCGGACAAATTCTGACTTTTAGCAAGGTACGCTAAAGTAAGTTTCATCCTTCTTTACGCCCAAAACATATAAAAATCAGTGTAGTCGCTCATAGAGACGTACCTATCCAAATAGAAAATAGTCTAGATCAATTCATAGGTAAATCTCTCTCCGTATAGATAAATATCCATCTAGATCTTGATTCACTAGGCTTTGTGATCCAAAAAACAAAAACTAATATTATATGATAATATATATAATCTTGTTTTTATTGAGTTATTTAAGACCACTTGCAAGTACCATACTAGAATAATATTATGTACCCAAAATGATTTAGATTCCACCATGGAGGGCCACACATACTTTTGATTCACTGCAATAATTGAGCTAGCAAGGGAAGAGGGATATCAAAGGTCTTCCATATGTTCTATCACCAAAGTTTTAAATGAGGAAACATGTTGATTACATTGGCATAGACCCCCTTCAAAATTCATCTTTTGCTCTTTTTTTTTTTTTTTCTCTTACTTTCCTTTCATTATTTTTGGTATTTATTGTTCTTACGGTCTCAGAGTAAGAAAAAAGATATATGTAATTTTCTAAAAGTCCAAGGTGACTAGACTATTTAAGTTGTAAAAAAACGGTGAAATCGCCATTATTTCTTTTTAAATAGCATTAAGTTGCCTTGTTGTGTTTTTTAATAAATTGAATAACAAGTTTTTTAATAATTTCCGAGTTTTTTAAATAATTGACATGTTTCCGAATAACATGTCACAAGTCAGAGCTCATAAGTTCTATCTTTATTTAGGTGAGTTAAAAATCAAAAAATTAAAGACAAAGTATGAAATTTAACACTTAATTTTTTCCAATCTTGTATGTCATTTTGTGAAACATCAAGAAGTCTCCAATATAATTTTGCCAAAAGTCAAGGACATAGTATAATTTACCGTAATTTCTTTCTTAGCGACGAAAATTACTCTCTAAGCAGGTTTCTTGTCCTTATTTTGAGGATATTAAGTGATCATTATCATGTCTAGTGATGAACAACAAAGAAGATCAATAGTTGAAAAGCCTTTATCATTCAATTTTAAGCAGCATAATCCCTCCCTCTATAAGGTACTTAAAAAGGACTCAAATCCTAATTATGCTTTTCAACACTTGAAAAGACATCATTAGGAACAATATCAGTGCTGGTTCCTTTCAAAATTTACATATTTTATCAATTACACCTGTTGTATAACAATAACAAAACCTCTCTCTCTCTCTCTCCTCTAATAATACCCTTCTCCATCTTATGGATGCTTTTTGTTTTTGTTTTTGGGTCCTATGGAACATGGGAGGTCACTTTTAGAGGGGGAAACAACTTGATAATGATGCTTACTTTTTTCATTAGAGCTAATGCACCTTTCCTCATTCACCTCCACTACTCATTTTTCTTTGCTTTGTTTTTTTTATCTGAACTGGCACCTCCACTAATCATTACATAAACTAGTTAACAGATAAGCTTTGTTGTTGGAATAGACTCATTCTGACTCCTTTTTTAGAGCAGCTTTATTGGAAACAACTGGACAAAAAGTCAACTAAGAGCAGCATTATAAATTTATCACAACAATAATGCTATTTATATTTACTTTAAGAATCCAATTTAAAGATAAAAAAATACTATGATCAATGAATTGCTAAGGAATTCATTAGATTCTAAATTAAGTCCCAAATGGCATTGTCCTTTTCACAATTTGGCCACCATGAGATGGACACCTTAAATATAATTGAATCTGCCACGTGTCCACATGCGAGTTGGATATTTAATAGACCACCTCAAAACAAGATTATATTAGACTCACATATATTGTAAACTCTAAATACCTAAAATCACCCGCTAATTAAAGTTGCAGAATCAATATATAAACATTTTGAAACTTATGTACGCAAAGCACCCTGCATAGCTATATGGACCATGGCACTACAGCAAGTAGCGTCAACTATAGAAAATTGAATTGTACATGCCACCAAGTTCATATTTGATCTTAAGCCAAAAGTCTCTGAAAGGTTTGATGATCACGGCCTTAGTTGCCATTATGCCAAGACATCATATACCAAATTAATACTAACTCTATCATATGCATATTCAGGGCAAAGCTCAATCTAAGTACATGTATTAGTAAGGCTGCAACCAAGTTGTTCTCTTCAAATACTTTTCAGCTGCATCTCCATACTTCACGCTTTTAGAGTACCGCCCTAGCCTTTAGGATTTATCGACCAAAGCAAATGCTTACAAAGTATTGGGGGTCCTCGAAAACTTCCTCCACATAAAGCTCTCTATAGAACTTTTCGACTGCTAATCCAATTGTTTCTCTTCCAAAACAACCCCTGCTACCTCCGGTGTCTAGATATGGTGTATACCCTTCTCGCATTCACCATTCAATGGAAGAACTTAGTGTTCTTATTCCCCTCCCTTAACCACACAAGTACTTACAGAGACGGATATCCTCAGTTCCTGAGACTGCAATAGATGAAAGCCATCCTAATGCATGAAATGTAAATCAAGGAACTGGGATTGATGGATGTGAAAGTGGAAACCAACTCCTTTGAGGCGTACTCTCTTCTTTCACAAACACAAGCAGTGTGCTATTCAAGCAGGGTGTTAATCACTAAATGTAGGAATCTGCTGAAAGAAAGTAACAATCGTATCTGTCACTTGCTACGAAAAGGTAATCAGTGTGCTGATGCTCTCGCCAATTTTGGAGAACGCCAATTGGAGGAACTCGTCAAGATCGGATCACCGTTCCATTACCGATTACTAGAGGCGTCTGTCTAGTATCTCTTTTGTTAGACTTTCTTAGTCTATTTTGTACTTTCCAGAGAATCAAAAAAAAAATGTAAATCAAAACTATGGCAGAAAATCTTCTCCCTGACATCTAAGCTTAGTCCAGTCTGTTATTCTGGGTAAAATAGAAAAAACAATTAGAGAGCAAACTCAACCACTAAATAAATTCCACATCAAACCTAGTGTTTTCAAACCTCAGTTACCATCTTCCACACAGCATTTATAGTTGGATATATGAACGTTTGTGTGTAATTAGCAACACTTACTGAGCTGTAGACAAATATAAATCCGGGCTAACTTATTACCAAGTGGTCCTGTCATCTTCAGGCTCTACTTATTTCTTTGGGCTTTAGGTAATGTCACTTCAATTGATAAAAACATCCAGTTTTTATTAAGACTTCCCACCCTCCTCTCTTCCCTAAGCCCCTTTTGTTTTATCCTTTTTTTTTTCTTTTTATACCTTGATTTTCTCTATCTACTGCCCTAATCTAAAGGTTTAGCAGATATATTATTTTTCTAGATATAAGAGGTTACAAAAAATAAAGCAAATTATGTAACTTGTTTAGAATCTTCTTTGGCAAGTTCGATTCATCGATCCATCTTCAAAATTCATAGGGCTAAATGGTTTTGCATTGTATAAAGTAGTTTCTAATAACTTCAACCTACAACATCAGTCTCTCACTGAATTCATCTCAAGGAAAACAACTTCGATTTTCATGAAGAAACCTCAGTTTCAAGGACTCTACAGGACATGCTACAATTACAAAAACAGAAAGTCCCTAAGACATAACAACTAGCATCACTAAACTCAAACTAAGTTGATACCTTTGTTATTTGCCTTTCCGAAGGATGCAAGTCTTAGAAGTACACCCTCCTCAAAGTGAACCAGACACATCCCAAGCAATTCCGAACCAACAAATGAGCAAAAGAAGAAACTGTGACAAAACATCGGGAGGGGTACCAAACAAAAAAAAAACCATTTATTTCCAGCATTGCAAACAACTTCTATTTCCAAACGGCCATTCAAACATGAACTGCAGAGCTGGTTCAGCAATTAGGCCCTATCCCACTCTTCTTCCCCAGTTGTATAACTACATTACCAGACAAAATGTTCAAACATAAATACATCCAAACCAAAACATGAAAACAGAAAAACACATTTATACACTGTTCCCTCCATACTTACTCTCAACCACCATAACCCTTATTTTAGACACAAAGCAGAAGCATCAAGTATAACTAAATCCACCACAGAAACATATCAATACAAATTTAAACTCATCTACAAAATATGGCAAAGCAATCCACATAAATTGAATAAAAAATTAGCAGCCCAAAATTACTGGAACCTAACCACCAAATCAACAAAATATAAATTCCATTCAACAGACAATATCACCACATAGAGCAATTTTAGATTACACAATAATATAGGCAACTGATAATATCATCGCATTTCCCATTAATAGATCAACAAATTTAGGAAAATGGACAGATCTATAATAAAGAAAAGCAAGTTGAGATTAATTAAAGCGAAAGTATAACATCTCCAAAGCATTCCAAAACACAGTAAACCTTCAAAACCCTAACAGACAAAATCGAATAACAATAAACCAGACCTAAGCGGTGAGGACCACTGCCCCACCAGCCTCCTTAATTTTCTTCTCGGCAATCTTCGAAATGAGCTTAGCCTTGACAACCACCGGCTGATCACTGGGCAAGACACCCTTCCCAAGCACCTTGAAGTACCCAAACTGAGTAACATCAATCATCGGAACATTACTCTGATTGGCCTTGTCTTTCACATCCTGAGGAACCATCGACCAGAGCTTGTCAATGTTGACGGTGGGGCAGAAGAACTTGTTGCGGAGCTTGTGGAAGTACCTCATACCGACCTTTCCGAAGTAACCAGGATGGTACTTGTCGAAGAGGATTCGGTGGTGGTGCATACCTCCAGCGTTTCCGCGACCACCGGGATGTTTCCGGTGCTTGCCGATACGTCCGTGACCGGCGCTCACGTGGCCGCGCTTCTTACGGTTCTTCTTAAAGCGGGTCGTCATTTTCGGCTCTGGTGCTGGTTAGGGTTTGCGTTATGCGGCGGAGGAAGCATTGGTTTAGGGTTCTGGTGTATTTATAGATGAGACAGCATATGGAATTGAGGGAAGTGTAGTTGTTTTACTGTTTTGCCCTCCTTATTTCTCATGAATATCTAACAAACCTTGCAAAACGTTTTGAAAAAGGCTTGGGGCCCAATGGAGTAGGGCATCGGGCTGTGTTTTAGCCCAATAAAATTGAGGGGCTAACCCATTTAAGACAAGCTAAGTGCCCCATGCAGTAGGCCAGCAGCTCGGCCTACCAATGACCAGATAGATTTTTGTTCAAAAAAAATAAAAATTACCATTAGATAAAATACTCCAACAGTGAAATTTGGCCCAATAGGTTGTCCCATGGGCAGGGAGTGGACCTTGTTTTTTTCCCAGCCCGTTGACCAATTATACCCTACAGGCTATGCCTTAGATGGGATGTGGGCCCCAAATTTGGGCGGGGCTAGCATAGCCAGGTCCATTGCTGAGGCATTAGTTTGCCTGGTCCATTCCATGGCAAGAGAATCAAAATTTCTTCAAGATAATTTCATGTGGTTTATAATTACTTGGTTCATATTAAGATGTATTGGAGTGGAAATTAGAGTGTAATGAATTCCTGTTGATTCATGTAAAGCTTGCAATATGTCCATTGTCCACAGGAGATCCATTTTTCAGAATCATTGTCTAGAATTGTTTTTGTTTTCAGAGTTCTATTACACTAGTATTAAGGATTAAAATTTCATTTTTGGACATTGTTTCGGTCACCTTAGAAATAAAAACAGTTCAGATACATTTCAAAAAAGTTTCGGAAGCAGAACGGAAATGGGTAAAAGTTTTGGGAATTTTGTTTCAAATTATTCTCAACCATTGATCAAAATATATCAAAACATCTTAAAAACACCTAGAAAAATTACGGAACATTGGTCAAAACATACCAAAAACATCTCGAAACACCTAGAAATCTTCCGAAACACTCGCAGCATTGGAATTTCAATTCAATCGTTGATTCATTTTGGTTTCTTTGAAAACGAAAAAGTTTCGTCCATTTCGATAGTTTCGAAATGCAATTTTGATCCTATGGAAACTTGTAATCAAAATTCAATCAGAGTTTAATCATTTGCATTGAATTTTGGTTGCATATTCTGAATGTTGGCAATTCTCATCAGGCAAACATAATGCCCTAGAGGGTTTCTTTTTTCAGTTCCTCAAGATTGTCAGTAGATTATTCCCTCAGTATTTTGCATCTTGATCATGATGTTTTCACAGTCTTCTCTCACAATACAAGTGAAAATTGTTCTATGGCATTGGCCTCTGAACTGTGTTTTTTATTCTACAAAAAATATAATTGCTCCTTTTAGACCTGTTCTGGTAATTGGCCAATACAAAGGAATAATGCAGCTTCAGTTAAACTTGGGTGAAAAGCATGTACAGTAAAAATTCCTCTCAGATTGTCTGTTAATCTCAGGTTTCCGGTGACTCGAAGAGGGAGGAGAAGGATCAGGCTCTGTTAGTTGCTGCTGTTGATCACTGCTTACCTTCTTCCCATCACAAACAATGGTGACCTCACAGAAGTCTGGCGCGTTTTTCTGAACAAATTCTCCTTTTCCAAGTCCTTTCCTTAATCGCCTGAAGCGAAAACAGTAATACCATTGAATTGCCTATTCCCTTTAATATAGCTAAGCACAAACAAAATGAATCTTAAAGTACCAACTGAAGATGGAGAAAACAAAGACGGAACATTTACCTTGAGGAAGATGTGCGTTTTGTTCCCATGACAAGATTTGTAATGTTAACGACTGAAATTAGATCAACAATTGCTTTAGCTACCGAATTGCTCTCCAGAATCATCGTGTCCACCGCCACCTGAAACCCAAAAATCCAGTTCTCTCATCAATCATCATCAACCTTTTTTTTGTTGCAAACTGTAATGAAATGATTTAAAATTTCTGCCTGCAGTTGTTACGCACTTTGGCATCAGTACACAGGCAAATATATTTCTGCAAGTGACTTCTCCTCCTGTTACTCTCTTCATTGACATAAACTTGTACCTGTTCTTGGCTCAATTGACTTCTTGATAGCCTTCCAACTAATCAAAGAATATTCAATAGATAAAAGCACGTTAGAAACTCCGTTAAAGGGGTGATTCGAGAAATCATTGTATTAAGTTAAGTAGTTTCTTCCCATACTGGTCAATTAAGCAATTCCTTTGAGGATGTTAATGTGAGACTAGGTCTTCAGGGTGAGACAGAAATTGCCTGGCACACATATTCCTTACAATTACAGTTCTTCCGATTGCTTTAAAGACTTGTACTTCCAAGACAAATTAGCCCTCTATTTTCAAACAATGTCTGTCCAATCCCAAAGGGACACTTCATTTCAAACATTCTATGGTAAGGATTGTAGGATCCTAAATATGGTTCCCTTGCTAACAATCTTCATATGTTTTCTTGCCTAATTTAGATGATAAAAGACATAACCATGGTGTGATTATAGTGATGGCTAACCTCAGTGAGCATGAATTGTATTTGAAGCATGAAAAATGCAGCTTCGTTCAGACTGAGATTACGTTTTTGGCATCGTATTGGGCACAAACAGGTTGCCAGAAAAGAGAAAAGTCAAGGCTATTCTTGAGTAGTGGACTACGCCTACTAAGGTCACTGAATTGAGATATTTCTTGGATTTAACAAACTATTATCGGCCTTTTATTGGTTATTCGAAGAAAGTCGTAGAATTTGTTTACAACACACAAAAAGATCAGAGGAAAATTTAGGTGTTACCGGGCGTAGGGATGTAGGTGATGGGAGGGAAAACATGAACAAGGAAAATGCGAGATCCTGGAGAGACAGCATGCTCAAGAGCCCATTTAACCACATTCAAGTCATTTTTGCCAACAGCAACATAGACATCGTCAATTCCTCCTCCATCTCTGCTACTTATCATACTCTTGCTATCCTCTCCAATCTCCACAATCTCTGGTGACATCACTCTCTGGCTGCAATATTGCCACTCTTGTGGAGACTTCTCCATGTTCTCTTCTTCCATGTCTATCACACTCTCTTTCTCTCCTTTAACACAAAAGAACCCAAAAAAATACACTGGTAGAATAGAGAGAGAGAGAGAGAGAGAGAGAGAGAGAGAGAGATGTGGACGAAGATATCAAAGAGTGAGCACTAGTGAGATTGGCAGTTTATGTTGAAAGAGTCATTGCTCTCAAAGCAATAAAAAAGAATATGAAAAAGGGAGATTCTCTTTTGTCAATGTTTGTAAGCTTTTGGATACATCACAATCTAAGACCACCTGTGCTTGCAGTATAACAGAAGGATTTTACTTTCCCTTTCTCCTAAATTACTTGCAATCTATTTAATAGTCCTTTTGATTGAGCTCTCATTTTAGGAACAGATAGGAGCATCTTGCCTTGGGACAGGCTTAGCGCAACAGTAAGGTTATTCCATTGTGAGTCTGTGACATGGAGGTTACGGGTTCGAATTGTAGAAACAACCACTTTGTTCTCCTTAGACTTTACAATGACAAAAATCTCATGCACCGAATACGCTATACGCCCATAAGAGCATCTTGCCTCTCCTCCTCTCATATGAAAAGCAATGGTAGTTAAAGTTACAGACACTGTAGTTAGGCACTTTGCTTTTGGGCATACGGTAGTTAAAGGCACTGTAGGGTTAGGCACTTGACCTTTTGCACACTGAAAAAGGTATGAGGGCGATTCACGTGAAATGCTGGAGAGTAGAAAAAGTTCGACATGGCGATAGAGTCAAATCCCACAACAATGGTCGAAGATGATGGTGTGGTGCACTCTTATTAGTTTAGTGAACGAATTAGGTTTGGATTGGTTTGAATTTTGATGTATCAGAATTTGAATTCGATTCAAAAAGTCAATCCGATCCGATAATTTAACGTTTTTATTTTCGTAATTCATATCCGAATTTGTTAACAATCTAAAATTTGATCCGAATAACTTAGTTAACTAAATTTTAACAAATTATACCTAAATTTTAATTAAATTTTTTAAATGTTTATATATAAATATATAAATAATTGGGATCGGATCATAATCGAATCGGATATAGATACATTCAAATCCGAATTAGTAAAATATAAATATCAGATTCGAATTCGAATTCAAATTCAAATTATCAGTAAAAAAATTTGATTCATTACCGACTATTCGGATTCAGATCAAATTCTGATATATTGAGAGGTTTAACTCTAATATGTCTCTGAGTTGGCCACGACCTCCATTATTTAAACACTCTAATAAATCAAGTCTTAAATTTCTTAGAATTTTATCATCATATCTTAATAATATCGTCACAATCCATTCGATAGGTTTGTTCAAACACCTGTCATTAGTAGAAAAAATGTCCACTGTCCAAATTGGTTCAGCATTATTTAATGGTTTTCTAGCCACTTGGTCCTTTCTTTTCTCTTACCTGACGTGAATGTTCTAGGAGGAACAAGCCATGAATGAGACTTCTTTATAAAAGAAATGGCTAGGAGGAATGTCTACATTTGTGGACGGTACCGACCCTTTTGAATGACAACCACCATTTATGGGTGTCTGTCTCTTTTTTATTTTTGCTGATTAAAATAGGAATAGAGATAAAAGAGAGCGTTCAGAAATCATCTCAATAAGTTTTAACTTATGAGATCATGAGACACTCTGACCGTGTCCGTTACTCGAAAATGAATTTAGTTAAACTAACCTAACGGTCAACCACTGAGATCTAATATAAATTTCAAGACTCAAATCTCTAACCTCAAGATGAGAAATTCAGTCACTGCTCCAATGGACCACCCCATTCGATGGTGGGTGTCTGTCTCTTTAACTGTTTGTTTCATCTGCCCAACCTTTTGTTCTTGTGAATAACCCCTTATGGATAATTATAATAGGTAAGGGTGTTTCAATTTTTGATTACCCACAAATTTCGACTCTACCCCGACTCTATTGATCAGCTACCCAAAAAAATCGAGTAGACCACTGAAAGATTTTTTGGTATTCCATAAAAAATCTGATAGAAATACAGAATACTTATAAAATTTTCGTATTACTACCTTACCCCCCCCCCCCCCACACACACACATATATATATGTTAATCCCTAAAAATTAAAATCCAAAAATCTAGAAACCCTAATGTTTTATTGATGTATATGGCTTTCTTATATATGATTATCGAGATTTATGGCTTTCTTATTGTGTTTTATTGTAATTATTTATGTGTTATCGAATTTATTGTATTTTCTTTAGTGTTATTGGTTTATTGTGTTAGTTAATTTGTGCATGTTATTTAATTAAATTGCTAAAATGATCCAAAAATTAATAACTAAAAAATATGTATTCACCCGATTTCTTACCCGACTTCCTACCCGATTGTTTTGGATGAAATTCGAGTAGAAATAGTACACTTGATCGGATAAAGTAAGTCAAGAAAAAATTATTCTGTAAAATATCAGGTAAAAAAATGAAATACTATAATTTCTATTCGTAAGATATGATGAACACCCCCACGAATAGGATTGTCCTTTAGCACTAATAAAGTGGTTATTATCAAGGGTTGTGCCTTATTTTAAGAGCCTTTAAGGTGATGGTATATATTTAACCGACCGACCAATGGGAAATTTTTTCCACCTTGAAAAAGGGTTGGTTTTTTTTTTATAATTAGTACATAATCAGTGAACCAAACATATATGTTTTAGTACTTTTTCTGACCTATAAAAATTGGTTGAGAGTATGGTCATTGGTAGTAATACATTGTCAGTGACCCATGGCGGAGGGATATTAGGGCCAGGAACCTAGGCTTACTAAGATTAAGTGATTCTATAAAACCTTAAGGTCACCAGATGTTTGACATGATAGAATGAGTTGAACTTGTGAAATTTTCAAACTACTCTTTGCCAACCATAATTCAGAGCCTGTGCTGTACTACATTCACAATATTGAAAATTTTTTTTTTTTGGGGTAACTCGGAGAAAACTTCAACAATTTATTGTTGTAGCCACCGGAGAAAATCGTCGGGCTCGTGCAATACCCCACTAACCACATGCGCCAAGTAAATCGCACGGCTTAGGTGGCCCTAGGACTCGAAATGGGGATCTCTTTGCTACTGTTAGAGAAGTCTTACCATTTGAGTTGGCCTTTGAATTTATTCAAACTATTAATTGGTTGGTGAGTATCGTGACTAGAAGCTTAGTTTGAAAATTCATTTCTATATTTGATAGTAATGATTTCAAATTAAACAAATAGCTTCAAAATTCCTCTTTCTGATAAATAATGAGATTGATCTAATAACTATATCTACATTCAACCCATACGCATTAAAATGGAATTCCATTTCAAAATGAATTAATAATTAAATTAATAAACTAACATGTAAACAAGTGGATTCCATTTAATTTAGTAACTACCATTACTATGTAAGAAAATAATTACTATGTATATAAAAATGGGATTCACACTGCCCAGTTATAAATTTATTATTGTATGGTGATACCACGTGATAACGGTGACATGGTATCACCGGACAAAACTAAAAATTCAAACTTTTATTGTACCTACTTTCATATATTTATACTATATATATATAATCAATTTTTTTAGAGAGAAAGCTTGAGAAATTTTTCATCCCACTTTTTGAATTTTTAAGAATTTTGAATTATTAAATTCTTCATTCTCCAATCATATTCTTCTAAGTATCTCCAATAACTACCTTAGATAAACTACCCATATCCCTTTGATCACCACTTATTTAAATTTTTTCTAAATACTAAATTTTGTAATCCAATAATTCCTACAATATTTTTGCTAACTTATAAATAACGAATGAGAAAAAATAAAGGGTGAAGAAGGAGATGGCCCGTGTAATGCACGAGGTCAAACACTAATACATTACTATTTGAATGCCTATATATACAAGAAAAATGCTATGCAACCCAAATTTGCAACCCAAATGGCATCCCAAATGAATGGAGATCATTGGATGAGTGAGTCTCATCAACCTTTTTAAATGAAACTCACTGATCCAATAATTCTTTTTAATTGGGATGTCGTTTGGAATCTCAAATTTGAGTTGCATAGCATTGCTATACACATTGAACTTTATGGCCCGTCAATGAATGCTTCATCGATTAAATTAAGGGTTTTTTGACTGTGGGTACATTTTTTCAGACTTATTTAAGAGGAAGTGTATGAATAAGTATTTTACTCTATTAAGTTTAATTTTAATAAAACATCTTGTAATTAGGTACAAAATTCAAATGACATTTGAATTTTCGCAACTCAGATCGCTTGAAAATTATTGATCTGACGATCCTAATTGGACTTTCATTTCTTTTATAACTCTAAGTCTCTCATATCTCATATAACTCTTTCTCTCTCTCTCTCTCTCTCATATCTCTTTTAAATACACTATATATATATGTATATGTATATATATATATATATCCTATCTCTTAGATGTTTTAAATACAGTCTCCCAAATACACACTCTCTCATGTCTCATATAATTCTATCTCTCTCTTACAGACACTCTCTCTCTATCTCATTCATTTACTTTTGTGAGTAAATGTTATTTGTTAAATGTGTATTGTTATTTTCAGTGCTTTTTTATTCAAAGTTTGCAGCTTTGACATAATTTTATTATTGTTAAATGTTATGTGTGAAATATGCTATTGCTATTTTCGGTACTTCTTACTCATAAATTTTTATGATTTTATAGATGATAAAATATTTAAATGTTAAAAAAAAATTTCTTAGACATTCAAAACCAAACTAATCAAAAAAACCAAAAAATTCAAAGCCAAGCTAATTACCAATAAAAAAAAATAACAAGTGATACCAATTGCACCAAAAAAAAAAAAAAAAATTTCAAAACCAAGCTAATTACCAATAAAAAAAAATAACAAGTGATACCAATTGCACAAAAAAAAAAATTTCAAAACCAAGCAAATTACCAATAAAAAAACAACAATGAAACCAATTGCACCAAAAAATAATATTCAAAACCAACTATAAAATTTTTTTCCCAAGTTGTAGACATTCAAACTCAAGCTAATCATTGATAAAAAAAAAAATAACAAAGCCAAATATTTGAGTAATTTTATAGAATGAGAAAATATTTGAATGCTAAAAAAAAAAAAAATTCAAGTTGTAGACATGCAAAGTCAAGTTGCACCAAAAAAACAAAAAAAATCAAAGTCAAGTAATCACCAATTAAAAAAAATAAGTGAAACCAATTGCACCAAAAAAAACAAAAAAAAAAACAAAGCCCGAGCTAATAGCAATAAAAAAAAATAACAAGTAATTGAATTTATAATTATACTAGTAATTGCCCGTGCCTGAAGGCACGGCGTAACGAAAAATTAAATTAAAACTAAAAAAATCCTACATTACCTAAAGATTATTTGCAACTTAAAACAACTTGTCAATTTAAAATCAAGGTAGTCCATAATATTATCCAAAAAAATTCGGCATAATTTTCTCTAAAAATAGGAACCAATAAAAATTTAAACCTGTATACAGAACTTACAATCACACATAACAATCATCATAATTCACCATACCACCACAATAATTAATACATACCCAATTATTAACATATATCCAACCACCAAAACATCAAGCTAGTCTCTACTAATTTCAAGAATTTGGGCAGAGGTTCCTCTATAAATAGAAGCCCAAAAAAATCAAAATCTGTCTATAAAACTTACAATTATACATATCACCACAATCATCATAACCATGTTTATCCAAACCACCAAAACAAAACCAGCACAACCATGTATAATTAATTAATTGTACAAAAGACGGAACACAAAAAATACACATGCACAAATAGAGAAACACCTTCAACTTCATCTTCATATCCTTCCATATATACCTGAAAATATTTGAAATATAACCAATTATCGAAATATGTTGGGCAAAATAAAATAATTGTAAATCCGAAACATAAAACCCCTTACTGTTATTGTTAGTTGGATTCAATATAAAATTGAAAATTATAGCACTGTCCCAAATTTTGTCGCAAGTGCCACAAACACATTTTAGAGAAATCAGCAAGTATGATTCCTACAATATGAGATGACAAATGCGAGTGATCTTGGTTAGTGGAAAACTATCTCACTCAGCAACACTTTGGAACCAAATATGACCCAATAAACCCACAATCTCTTTCCCAACTGTCAAACAAAAACCAACTATTTTTTAGTGAATCACTAACAAACTTCTTTTTGTTGCAAAAAAATCAATATAGCAGAAAACCCACAGAAACACAAAGTGCAGCAAAAGAGGAAGGATAAAGAGAGAGGGGCCCAAAGCTCACGTAAAAAATCTCTAATCTCTGGCAATTCAAATGCAAAGTCAAAACATTGGCGGGTGGTGTGATTTGACCTTTGTTGGGGTGAAAGAGAAAGAGGGGAAGTTGTGGTGGTAGCAACAATGTGTTTGAAAGAAAAGCTAGTTGGGGTTGAACACCATTTAGAAAAAAGGAATTGAAAGTCCGACTGGTGTTCAACTATCTTTTTCCTAAATGGTGTTCAACTATCTTTGAAATAAGGAGTGGTCTATAAAAGCAAGAGTTGCTACAATAAGAAAAGGAAGGCTGAGAAGATTGGGGTTGGGCCAGGAGAAAGACGGGCTAGCTTCTGATCTAATAGATGCGTCCCTCTTTCCAAATTTAAATTGAAAGTCCGAACATGGCACTCTTGCAGCAAATAAAAATATGGCTGTAATTTTCAGCGAGTTTGAGTGTTATGCAGCTATGGCACTCTTGAATAAGAAATAGAAAGTGAACCAAAAATTTCAGTATAATCTGGTGCCCGACACTATTTGGCTTCATGTCAAATTAATCTACATTGTCAATGGCTGATCTATGGACCAGAAGCTTCTTTCAAAATGCTGCCAAATTAAGCTTCTTTCACCTCAAAAAACTAAACAACATCACCAAAAACATTTCCAAAAAATTCACAATCTCGAAAAACATCTACCATATGGATTCACAAACCATATCCACACACCCCCAAAAAAACAGCAAATAGAGATGAGATGTTCCTAAAAAAACAAATCCGTAGACTCACTAAATTAGAGCCAAACTAAGCTCCCTCAGGTTCAAGAGTACTCCTCAGAATCACTATATTACTTTTGGATGCCACTGTGTCAAAGGGCAGAGAAGAGGTGGGGGTAGGATGGGGGGTTAGTTGGGTTATTGAAGAATTTTGTAAGGCATTTGGTTCAATATGTTTGAAAATTTTCCCTCTAATTTTCCCAAGAAAACATGGTAAGAAAGTGGAGGAATTGGATGACATATAATAGCGAAAATTAAATTAACTCACCTCAAGATCTTTGAGTTCGAAATACGCCTGCCAGCAGCTATAAGAAGCGTCTCCTTCAAGCGTTGAACAGTAATCTAAACATCTATAATATAAAACAGAGCGGCTCAAATCTCAAGGCTTCAACATCCAACGGCCTCAAATCAATTTAGGCTTCAACATCCAACGGTCTAAAATCATTTAGGGCTTCAACATCCGACGGCCAAGAATTTATCTCTCAAAAATTCAAACGACCTTCAAAATTTCCCAATACAAAACGTTACTCTAAACCCAATACACAGCGCCTGACACACGCAACGTTACTCTACACGCAATACACAGACACCTGACACACTTCAACCCCCTCCCTCTCTATGTGAAACCCCTACCCCCATACCCTTTCTTTCTCTCTCTCAGAGCACACAAACGTAGAGGCCAGGGTGCCGCTCCGCCACAGCGCCAAACGCCACACGCCACACGCCACCGTCGCCACTCCTACCTCTATCTCAGCGCCATGGGCCTCTCATGCTCCTCCACCTCGGCACCGTGGCATCTGTGTTCTTCAGCTTCTGAGTAACAGAAGGGTTCAGTCCTTCGCTGCTCTGAGAGAAGAAGAAACATTCACTGCTCTGTTATCGTCGTCGTGGTCGTCATCGCCGGTGGATGTGGTCTGTAGGGTGGCTTTTGGGAGGAAGTACAGTGAAGGGGAAAGTGGGAATAGAGTGAGGGTGTTGTTGGGTAGTTTGAATTTTGGGGATTTTTTTCCATGGCTTTCATGGGTAAATCGAATTAATGGGTTTGATTCAAAATTGATGATTTCTTGGAGGGAGTGCTTCATGGAGAAGGCAGGGAGGACTTTGTTGATGGCAGGAAGATGTTACTGGCATTTCCATTGATAGAGATAGCATCAAAGTTATCCTCTTGGTATAGGACACTCTCTCTCTCTCTCTCCAGTAACACACCCACACACAAATTTTTGAAATTTGGGTTTTCAAATTGGGGGTTTTTGGAGTCACACACAGAGTCTTCTCTCTCTCTCTCTCTCTCTCTCTCTCTCTCTCTCTCTCTCTCACACACACACACACACACACACACACTGTGATCTAGCCACAAGCTCCGGGAAGCACTATAATATCTCTGTGTGTGTGTGTATAATCGGGAATTTGATGTTTTAGATTTGATAAAATTTTCTATAAAGTTTACATTTCTATAATGTGATCTCCTCCGTATTTTCTGTTTTACGCTCGATTGATTTGAGAGTATAATTTGTGTATTGAGTTATTAATTTGTAGTTTTGGTGTATTGATAATGTTTAGATTACTGTTCAACGCTTGAAGGAGACGCTTCTTATAGCTGCTGGCAGGCGTATTTCGAACTCAAAGATCTTGAGGTGAGTTAATTTAATTTTCGCTATTATATGTCATCCAATTCCTCCACTTTCTTACCATGTTTTCTTGGGAAAATTAGAGGGAAAATTTTCAAACATATTGAACCAAATGCCTTACAAAATTCTTCAATAACCCAACTAACCCCCCATCCTACCCCCACATCTTCTCTGCCCTTTGACACAGTGGCATCCAAAAGTAATATAGTGATTCTGAGGAGTACTCTTGAACCTGAGGGAGCTTAGTTTGGCTCTAATTTAGTGAGTCTACGGATTTGTTTTTTTAGGAACATCTCATCTCTGTTTGCTGTTTTTTTGGGGGTGTGTGGATATGGTTTGTGAATCCATATGGTAGATGTTTTTCGAGATTGTGAATTTTTTGGAAATGTTTTTGGTGATGTTGTTTAGTTTTTTGAGGTGAAAGAAGCTTAATTTGGCAGCATTTTGAAAGAAGCTTCTGGTCCATAGATCAGCCATTGACAATGTAGATTAATTTGACATGAAGCCAAATAGTGTCGGGCACCAGATTATACTGAAATTTTTGGTTCACTTTCTATTTCTTATTCAAGAGTGCCATAGCTGCATAACACTCAAACTCGCTGAAAATTACAGCCATATTTTTATTTGCTGCAAGAGTGCCATGTTCGGACTTTCAATTTAAATTTGGAAAGAGGGACGCATCTATTAGATCAGAAGCTAGCCCGTCTTTCTCCTGGCCCAACCCCAATCTTCTCAGCCTTCCTTTTCTTATTGTAGCAACTCTTGCTTTTATAGACCACTCCTTATTTCAAAGATAGTTGAACACCATTTAGGAAAAAGATAGTTGAACACCAGTCGGACTTTCAATTCCTTTTTTCTAAATGGTGTTCAACCCCAACTAGCTTTTCTTTCAAACACATTGTTGCTACCACCACAACTTCCCCTCTTTCTCTTTCACCCCAACAAAGGTCAAATCACACCACCCACCAATGTTTTGACTTTGCATTTGAATTATCAGAGATTAGAGATTTTTTACGTGAGCTTTGGGCCCCTCTCTCTTTATCCTTCCTCTTTTGCTGCACTTTGTGTTTCTGTGGGTTTTCTGCTATATTGATTTTTTTGCAACAAAAAGAAGTTTGTTAGTGATTCACTAAAAAATAGTTGGTTTTTGTTTGACAGTTGGGAAAGAGATTGTGGGTTTATTGGGTCATATTTGGTTCCAAAGTGTTGCTGAGTGAGATAGTTTTCCACTAACCAAGATCACTCGCATTTGTCATCTCATATTGTAGGAATCATACTTGCTGATTTCTCTAAAATGTGTTTGTGGCACTTGCGACAAAATTTGGGACAGTGCTATAATTTTCAATTTTATATTGAATCCAACTAACAATAACAGTAAGGGGTTTTATGTTTCGGATTTACAATTATTTTATTTTGCCCAACATATTTCGATAAATTGGTTATATTTCAAATATTTTCAGGTATATATGGAAGGATATGAAGATGAAGTTGAAGGTGTTTCTCTATTTGTGCATGTGTATTTTTTGTGTTCCGTCTTTTGTACAATTAACTAATTATACATAGTTGTGCTGGTTTTGTTTTGGTGGTTTGGATAAACATGGTTATGATGATTGTGGTGATATGTATAATTGTAAGTTTTATAGACAGGTTTTGATTTTTTTGGGCTTCTATTTATAGAGGAACCTCTGCCCAAATTCTTGAAATTAGTAGAGACTAGCTTGATGTTTTGGTGGTTGGATATATGTTAATAATTGGGTATGTATTAATTATTGTGGTGGTATGGTGAATTATGATGATTGTTATGTGTGATTGTAAGTTCTGTATACAGGTTTAAATTTTTATTGGTTCCTATTTTTAGAGAAAATTATGCCGAATTTTTTTGGATAATATTATGGACTACCTTGATTTTAAATTGACAAGTTGTTTTAAGTTGCAAATAATCTTTAGGTAATGTAGGATTTTTTTAGTTTTAATTTAATTTTTCGTTACGCCGTGCCTTCAGGCACGGGCAATTACTAGTTATCAATACACCAAAACTACAAATTAATAACTCAATACACAAATTATACTCTCAAATCAATCGAGCGTAAAACAGAAAATACGGAGGAGATCACATTATAGAAATGTAAACTTTATAGAAAATTTTATCAAATCTAAAACATCAAATTCCCGATTATACACACACACACAGAGATATTATAGTGCTTCCCGGAGCTTGTGGCTAGATCACAGTGTGTGTGTGTGTGTGTGTGTGTGTGTGTGTGTGTGTGAGAGAGAGAGAGAAGACCCTGTGTGTGACTCCAAAAACCCCCAATTTGAAAACCCAAATTTCAAAAATTTGTGTGTGGGTGTGTTACTGGAGAGAGAGAGAGAGTGTGTCCTATACCAAGAGGATAGCTTTGATGCTATCTCTATCAATGGAAATGCCAGTAACATCTTCCTGCCATCAACAAAGTCCTCCCTGCCTTCTCCATGAAGCACTCCCTCCAAGAAATCATCAATTTTGAATCAAACCCATTAATTCGATTTACCCATGAAAGCCATGGAAAAAAATCCCCAAAATTCAAACTACCCAACAACACCCTCACTCTATTCCCACTTTCCCCTTCACTGTACTTCCTCCCAAAAGCCACCCTACAAACCACATCCACCGGCGATGACGACCACGACGACGATAACAGAGCAGTGAATGTTTCTTCTTCTCTCAGAGCAGCGAAGGACTGAACCCTTCTGTTACTCAGAAGCTGAAGAACACAGATGCCACGGTGCCGAGGTGGAGGAGCATGAGAGGCCCATGGCGCTGAGATAGAGGTAGGAGTGGCGACGGTGGCGTGTGGCGTGTGGCGTTTGGTGCTGTGGCGGAGAGGCACCCTGGCCTCTACGTTTGTGTGCTCTGAGAGAGAGAAAGAAAGGGTATGGGGGTAGGGGTTTCACATAGAGAGGGAGGGGGTTGAAGTGTGTCAGGCGTCTGTGTATTGCGTGTAGAGTAACGTTGCGTGTGTCAGGCGCTGTGTATTGGGTTTAGAGTAACGTTTTGTATTGGGAAATTTTGAAGGTCGTTTGAATTTTTGAGAGATAAATTCTTGGCCGTCGGATGTTGAAGTCCCAAATGATTTTAGACCGTTGGATGTTGAAGCCTAAATTGATTTGAGGCCGTTGGATGTTGAAGCCTTGAGATTTGAGCCGCTCTGTTTTATATTATAGATTGTATTATTCGGTTGAATGGTGACAATGGTGATAAATTCATACGTCTTATAAAATGAGTTAGATTTTATTTATTACTTAAAAATTATAAATTTTATTAGATTTCATTAGTATTTTTTTTTCCCGAGGTATTTGTATATGTGATATTGTTTTGGAGAATTTTTTTTATACATTTTTGGGATAGTTCTATTAATATGAAGGATATGATCGACAGTATATTTCGGGTCATTTTAAAAGAATTGGTATGAATGTTTTTGACCCGCTTTCTTTTTTAAGATGGACAATTACTTGCGATTTTTTTATGGGTTATATAGTGCCTTCAGGCACGGACAATGACTAGTTGTCTTATAATACACCAAATAATTACTCATGTGTTAGATAAATCAAAAAGTTGTTTACATAAATTATGACACCAACCCAATTTGTCATTCAATTGTTTACATAAATCAAAAAGTTGCATCATTTAGTATCACGACATGGTTACACCAATTATATACACCAAATTTGGTATAATGGTAAACTATTTTGTGTAATGATAAATTCAATTTGATGCATATAATTGATGCAACCATATCGTAATATTAAATGATGTAACTCTTTGATTTATGTAAACAATTAAATGACAATTTGGGTTGGTGTTGTAATTTCGTGTAATTGTTTGATTTATTAGAACACATGAGTAACTGTTTGGTGTATTATAGGGTAATTGTAACAGATTGATATAATTGTGTTGTTGTAAGGTTGATATAAGGGGAGAGAGAATAAGGAAAGAAAAAGTAATGGTGAGAGAAAATAGAGGGAGAGAGAGTGAGAAAGAAAAAAAAATAGGGGCGAGAGAGAGAAAAAATAGGGGAGAAAGATAAAAAAATTAAATCAAATCTTTACATATTTGAAAAAAAATAAATTATCAATGTGTGTGTATGTGTGTGTGTGAGAGAGAGATAGATAGATAGATAGATAGAGAGAAAATAGGGAAGAGAGAGTGAGAGAGGGAGAGAGAGAAAGAGTAATGGAGTAATAAATAGTCTTTTAATCTTTTTTTTTTTTTTTTAAATGCACTTTGGGCTAAATAAGTTTCCTTAATGTAATTTAGCTCAATTAAGTCTAAATTTTTGCACCGACTTCCAAATTTTCCTTAAACTAATATAAAATTAAGGTTTCTTCTAATGCTTTTGACACTATTCAGTTGGCAACCTTAACGATAATTAACTATCCTAATTTTATGTTTTATATTGTATAACATATATATATACTAGTTATTGCATGTGCCTGAAGGCACATAGTAATAAAAAATGATAAATAATAAACACATTTGTATTCATATCCAAAATCAAATCACAAACATAGAGGAGAGATAAATGAATTTAAGTATCGGTTATAGTGCGGGTGAGAGGTGGTGGTGGTGGCGGTGGTGGCGGTGGTGGTGACGATGATGGTGGTGGCGATGGTGGCGGTGATGGTGGCAATGATGGCGGTGGTGGTGGCGATGATGGCGGTGGTGGTGGCAATGGTGGTGGTGTGGTGATGGCAACGATGACAGCAGCGGTGACGGCGATGGCGGCAGTGGTGGTGGTGGTGGCAACGGCATTGGTGGTGACGGCGGCGGTGGTGGTGATGGTGGCGGCGATGGTGGTGGTGGTGACGACGGCGACGACGGTGGTGGTGGTGGTGGTGGCAGCGGCGACGGCAGTGGTGGTGGTGGTGGCGGTGACAACAGCGGTGGTGGTGACGGCGGCGGCGGCGGTGGTGGCGGCGACGACGGTGGCGGCTGCGGTGGTGGAGGCGACGGCGGCGGTGGTGGTGGCGGCGACGGTGGTGGTGGTAGAGGCAGTAGTGGTGAGGGTGGTGGTGGTAGAGGTAATGGTGGGGCAGTTTCAAACACTATTTTTTTTTTTTTTAAAGTATTTATGAGAAATAATTTTTAGAAGTATTTTTAAAAAGTTACTCCAAACACACCCTTATGACATATTTTTCCTATTAAATTTAGGGTGTTAATATTAGCCGTTAGATTAACTTTGAAGTAAAATTTAAAACGATCTGAACCGCGAAAAACAAAAATTATTTTGTTTATCTTTTGAAATTTGAATTGTAAGCTACTTTATTATATAGATATATATATATATATATATATATTCATTAATTAATTTTTTTGTATTTTGAAATAACTGTACTAAATTACAAAAGTAATAGTGTGTTAGTGCTTTCTTTAATTATTTCGTTTTCAACAAACACCATAACTCCATTGGGTGCCATCCCTTGTAAACCAGCACTAATTACATGGTGTACAGTATTCAACGCTTTGTATGGCTTTTTTTTTTTTGGGGGGGGGGGGGGGGATCAGACCCTATTACACATAGAGGAACGATGAAGTTTGAGCCCACGATCTTAAGGTCCAACTGTAAGAACGATGATTATTAAACCAACCGCTAACCTTACGTCTTGTATAAAATGGAAGCACATTTAAGTAGAATGTGTGCTTGAAGCCTTGAACTATTACCTATAATCTCTGACCATAAGATGTTAATGCAAAGCTTCAATTACTGAACCCCCCCTGACTCCATTAAAACTTTTAAAAACTTTTGAATTATATTCTCCATTTTCAGCTGTGGGATAATATAATCTTTTCCTGTCCTTTCATTTTTTACCCATCCCTGCAAAAAGATGAGATTGTATATTCAAGTCAATGAGAATGAAATCTGCTCTTTATCTAGTGCTTTCTGCAAGCTTTTTTGGTCATCTTGTGTTTTCTGGACTTCTAAAAATCCCCTATATTCATCTCTGTATCTTGTACTGTTGTCAGTTAGTGCTTTCTGGCAATCTTGTTTCTCGAGTGGGTTGAATCCCATTTAAAAAGAAAAAAAAGTGAGCTCAGAATTTGACACAGTCAATTGTATCTGCTATTCAGTGCATATGAATCACAATAACCCTTCTACAAAACATAAATAAAGCTTCAACCCAATGTTCATGAATTCAATAAGGCCATACCATAATGTCATGATACATTTTTGTTCTCTAGATCATCTAACCAATTCATTGTATGTCTCTCTCTCTATCTCTCTACACACTTCAAACATGTTCCCCTCCTATAGTCAAGACTTAGGTTGCTCAATAAGCAAAAGTTTAAGCATTGGATTACAGGGGTCTTACCATCTAGAGAAACAACCAAGAACTCGAGGCACCGCACTGATTTCTGCTAGAAGCTGGTCTTTCGTTTTCAGAGGAGCATTTCTGGTAGATAAGTCATAAGATATTTGATTGTCCGATAGGCTGATTCTCTGCTTATAAGTGGCACAAGTATTTTCCTTCATGATGACCATATTGCACGATACAGGTCCACTTCATCTCCAAAAACGTTTCTGCAGGCTTGAACATGATAGAGGTATGGGAGAAAGTTACAAACCCAATACCAATCATCTGGACCAGTGGAAGTGACACACTTTAAAACGACTCTTTGCTACAAGGAGCTTATTCTGATAACAATCAATTGCTTCAAAGTAAAATACTACTGCCAGTTCTTTGGACGAGAGGCAAGCGATAATTCTCAATTGAGTTTAGCTTCTTCTAACTGTGAACAACTTGAATTCTTCTAATTCCTGTATTGCTGAATTATCTACAGAAACATTTACCTAACATTGTGTAGGATTTCAAAGTTTCAACATCACACAGCTCATAGCATTTTCCTATGCATTTCTTGGAAAATCAAGTAGTACATATACATAGAGAGATTCAATCAGAAAAGCAGTCCTGAAATGGGTCCATATCAACCAAGAACTAGCAGTCTAGCACTCAATTTTCCATCAGTTAGTCATGGGTTTGGTTCACTTCAAGAAAGAAAACAAAACCAACTAGTTAAGATAGGACGGCATATTTGACCTACAAGTCCAATCCCCTATCCAAGGATAAAGGCAATTTCTCAAAATGAACGGAAAGCAAACGTAGTGATGGTGGACCACGAATCCACTATTCATTTTTGGACCAATTATCAGAGGAAATGATGCTCTAACAGGAAGCTAAAGATTCCACTCAACTCAATGATGAAATGACATCAATATGAATTAACCAATTAGTATCACGTATGCGTAATTATTCAAGTTCTTATGGTGCAAGAGATGAAATCAAAGTGATGGAAAATCTGGGAATATGTCTCTTCTACGCCTGAAACCTATCTTGATGCCTGAAAGTTGGATCGGTTGGCCCGCCCTACATTTTCTAAGTGCCATTACATTTTGCGGTGGAACTAGCAGAAAACTCCTAGTTTGATGTGACAGCAAGAAAAAGGCTACAGCAACCCTGCAAAATGCTGTTGTGGGCACTCACAGTCTTTCTCTCTCCTAAAGCAGATTCCTATATTAAAGCTATCCTCTTCTACACCATACGAACTCAAACCCTTTCTATTCAACAAGAAATATAGGACAACATGGCAAGAGCTTCTCTTTCTATTCTCAAATTGGTGATGATCATAATATGTGCAGGTTGGATATCTCTTTGGCTCCTTAAGCCCACAGAACTATGGTCAAGAAAATGGCATGAAGCAGAAGACAGCGCTAGAACTACAGTGTTTGGCTATAATGGTAATTCCATCGAAAGCTTTTCTCTGAAAAACTAATTGCATCAAAAAAAAAAAAAAGCCCTTTACGTAAAATGATCTGTAGACTGATAATACGACTTTACCAATAATTTAATGTTAGAACTGTAGTTGAAAAACTTATAATCAAGATGAGAATGATTATGTAATCAGAAATATACGTGTTTTTCAAGTCCTGATCTCAGAAAGGGTATTGTGCAGGTCTTGATTTTGCTGTCTACACATTCCCTGTTATTGCTTTAGCTATTATTGGGTTTGTTTATCTGGAACTCAAACCAAGGGAGTTAAGCAGGAGGTAAGAAAAACATACTTTGCAGCATAAGCTCATTGCCTCTGGATTTTTTTCATACTAATTTTGTTGAATTTGGATGACAGACAAGGGAGAAGTTCAATCACAGCTTTCTCCAACCCGCTCGTTGTCAATAGCTACCTAGGTATTTTTTCCAGCATTGAGATCCTTGCTATATCCTTCTTCATCCTCTTCCTAGCATGGACTTTCTATGCCCACATCTCTAATGATTTCAAGAAGGTGATTCCATACAAAGAGTTCAAACTGAATATGTGAGTGTTTTTATTACAATCCCAATTTGGTATAATAAACTCTGAAAATCAAGAATTTCAACGTCATTGATGCTTTTCAGATGGCAGTTCAAGGTTTTTAAGATGGCGGTCCGTTGTGGTCTGCTGGCAGAAGCCTGCCTGGCCCTGCTGCTTCTGCCAGTCTTGAGGGGAATGGCTATATTTCGGTTACTTGGCGTCCAGTTTGAAGCATCTGTAAGATATCACATCTGGCTTGGGACTGCAATGATACTTTTCGCCACTTTGCACGGTGCAGGCGCGTTTTTCATCTGGGGCATCAAACACCGCATTCAGGATGAGGTATATATGATCCAGTTCAAATATATGATTTTCATGTAATGAAAACCGGAGCACTGATTTACACCTTTTGCTTGCACAACAGATGTGGAAATGGCAAAAAACAGGCCGAATATACCTTGCAGGGGAGATCACTCTTGTTACAGGGCTAGTTATTTGGATCACGTCACTTCCATGTATGAGAAGGAAACGGTTTGAAGTTTTTTACTACACACACCATTTGTACATAGTCTTCCTAGTATTCTTCTTGTTTCATGCTGGAGATCGCCACTTCTATATGGTTTTCCCCGGGGTTTTTCTCTTTGGCCTAGACAAGCTACTCCGAATCATACAGTCAAGGCCAGGAACATGCATCCTATCTGCTCGAGTTTTCCCAAACAAAGCCATAGAGCTGATGCTGCCCAAAGACCCAAGTACATCTCCAAGTCCTCAATTTTCGAATGACTATGTATTAATTTCTAAAGCAATCCAGTCACTGATTTTCTCTATTGATTTCAGAATTGACTTATTCCCCGACAAGTGTGATATTCATGAAGATACCAATCATATCCAAATTTCAGTGGCACTCCTTTACTATAAGTTCTAGCTCTATTGTTGATGATCACACTATGTCTGTTATAATCAAAAGTGAGGGATGGTGGACAAGCTCTCTCTCTAACATATTGCAGGCTGAACTAGACTCTGATGCTGATCAAAAGAAGTGTATTCCAATTGAAATAGAAGGCCCTTATGGACCTGCATCAGTGGACTTCTTAAGGTGCACAAAAATGATCACTTGACATTAGGATTCTCTACACTCTTTTAGGAACTGCTGTACTGTCTTCAATCTCAGAGACATGAAGTTGTCTTAATTTAGATCGTCTATAGAATTACAATAATCCATCATATTTCTTTTTCTTCCCGAAAATCTTGTGCAGATATGACAGTCTACTTCTGATTGCTGGAGGAATTGGGGTAACGCCGTTTCTGAGCATTCTGCAGGAAATTGCCTCTGACCGAAACCGTGGCAGAAATAGATTCCCCACAAGAATACAACTTATCTACACTGCAAAGAAGTCCCAAGATATCTGTCTGTTAAATCCAATATTTCCTCAACTCATGGGCCAGAATGTCGAACATCTGCATCTGAAACTGAAAGTGTTTTTCACCCAAGAAGAGTCATCTGGTAGAACATTAAAGGAACTAATGAATGAGTTCTCTTATGTGCAAACCATAGATCTTGACACAAAATGTTCAAGTTATGCAACATATGGACTTGAGAGTTTACTTTGGATGGCGTCCATTGCAGGGATTTCATCAATCTTGTTCCTCATCTTTCTTAGTATCTTTAACCACGTCTTTCTTCCCCCTGCCAAAAATCCCTCTAAACAGAAGAATCCCTCTTCAGAAAATGATCTCCTCCTCATTTGTTCCTTTGCTATAGCGATCATGTGCAGCACCTTGGTGGCTATTATAGTGAGATGGAGAAAGCTGAGGAAATCGACTTCGCCGTTGTCTGTTAAACAAAGCAAAGCTACGAAACCAAGTTCAACAGAAACAAACAGAGCTCATGAGGAACATGAAATCCATTTTGAAGGAAGGCCCAACTTCCAAGGTATTACTTAGTATTCCTTTTGTCATGGAGTTTTCAATTTATTTAATTTAGCATACACCTTCAGCATTGAAGAATATAAAATGAGCTAATTAATGGTGTTTTGAACAGATATATTTTCGAAGTTTCCAAATGAAACTGGCGGAGCTAATATTGGGGTCTTAGTGTGTGGACCTGAATCCATGAAAGAGTCAGTGGCTTCATTGTGCAAGCTAAATTCTCAAGGACTACCTATGGGTGCTCAGAGAAGGAAGCCCTACTTCAATTTCCACTCCCTGAATTTCGCACTCTAGTCTCACCATGAGTTCCAGTATTCGAGTTTCACAGGCAAATCGCACACAAATGTCAACAAGTGTCCATGCCTGATCGAACAAAAAAAAGGGAGGTTTCTTGATCAAGCTTGCTCATATAGTAGTTCTTCAGGCTTTCAAAACTATGAATCATGGTCAATATTTTCAACTTGTTTGTATAGCTTCTTTGGGCATGTCTACATCATATATATGTAGTATTTGGTGTTGTTCAAATAATAGCAGCACTCAACCAGATTGGCCACTGTGGTTTCCCTGAATTTCATTTCTGACCCCATTCTACATGTGATCTTCTTCTCCCCTCTTTCTATAAGTTCAAAGGTCAAATAAAGAAGCAAAGGGAAGAAGCAAAAAATGAAAGGAAAACTTATGAATCCTACTTGATGATCAAACCATGGGTTTGACATAGAGTGAAGATAAGATTTTGTTGAGAAGAAATATGCTTTCTGTCCTTTGACATTTCATGGTGTGCTCAAACTGATCAGTAGGTGGAGCCCCTCCATTGACAATTCAATCACGAACTTCCTAGATATCCTAAGGGTCGCAATAGTCGACAATGTGACACTCTTGGGCGTGTAACATACTAAAATTTACAGATAAAATGTAGATTCTATACTGAAATATTGACAAAAAAATCAGAAAGATAGTCCTATAAAGTGGTGAATACAATAATTAGTCAAAAGTTTGGTCCCTGCCCACCATAACAGACTTATGGAGGGTCAAACGAGGAATGCATGTCCTTTTTCGTAGGTAAGGGAGCATAACTGCTTTAATTTAGTGCTACTTTTGGTTACATATTCGAACATCATTAGTGTATTACTTTAATCATAGACTAGTCCAAAACCAACAACAAAATGGAACAATCCAGTTGCACATATAAGTGGTTCAGAATTTGAAATATACCAACCAGCTTCAGCACAATTGATTCAAGGAATAAAAAGATTGCAATAGCTATTCATTGCACAAAACATAACACAAATCTTTCACTCGTAATACAAAAATGGCAACACAATGTTAAAAATATGTATCACATTAGTGCCGTGCTCAAGAAAATTTTGTACAATCACGACAAAACCTGTAATGATTTACAAAAATAAATCAAGACAGAATAATAAGCAGAAAGAACCTATATTCACACCAGAACTTGCGGTGGTGATGCCCCCTCTGTGCCCTCACCTCCGCCATCACTGTTGCCAATCCCACCAGGCACCAATTCAGATAACAAATCCCTTGGGGCTGCAGCCACCACCTCGCCAACCAAGATCGCCACCACCTCCCTTATGGTAGGCCTGCGAACTGGATCAGGGTGACAACAAGTCAAACCAAGCTTCAACATAGCCTCCATCTCCTCCACCTTATACTCCCCCTTGATTCTCTCATCTGCCGTCTCTAACAACTTCCCCTCTTCATACTTCTCCCTCACCCAATCAATCAAAATGGCATCCTCCTCCCTCTCTGCCCAATTCTCTATCGGCTTCCGCCCACACACAACCTCCAACACCACCACTCCAAAGCTATAAACATCACTGGCAGCGGTTGGTGCCGCCAATGTAGCTACCTCTGGGGCCAAGTACCCAAGTGTGCCCACTACACGGGTCGTATTTGGCACCTCACCATGTGTATACAACTTTGCTAGCCCAAAGTCACCCAACCTACCTCTCATTTCATTATCTAACAAAATGTTGCTCGATTTTATATCTCTGTGAACAACCAGTTGATCCCAACCATGGTGTAAATAGTTCAATCCCTCCGCGACATCAGCCAAAACTCTCCTCCGATCTTCCCAACCCATTAGCTTCTTCGGCTTACCAAATATCCAATTGTTAAGACTTCCATTGGGCATGTAATCATAAACAAGCATCAATTCATTACCTTTTCGACACCAACCTCGCATTTGGACTAAATTCTTGTGCTGAAGCCTACCCATACTAGATATCTCAGCCATGAATTCCCTAAGGCCTTGCTTTGAGTCATGGTTTACGCACTTCACAGCAACCTCAGTGTTGTTGGGGAGATTTCCCTTGTACACTCGACCAAAGCCTCCTGACCCAAGAAGCTCATCCTTAGAGAAGCCCTTGGTGGCCTGGCTTAGCTCTTCATAAGAGAATCTATGAGGCCAGTATTCAAGCTCCCAATCTTCAATCTCATCATCTTCTTCACCTTTGTTCCCTTTCCTTCGCCAAAACCAGTAACAAACACTCAAGAAAAAAATAAAAATAACAACACAACCAATAGTGATTCCGGCGACAGCTCCCGGAGACAACGAAGACGACGAGGATTGCGACTTAAAAACCGGCAAATTAGTGGTGTTAATGTCTCTGGCTACACCAGTGTCACTCAAACTCCAAGCCAGCACCCTTTGTGGCTCAACCCAGGTAGTCGTTGATGACGAAAATCCAACATACATCTCCGACGACACATAGTTAGCTATGATCGGGTCTCGGTAAGTAAGCAAAGGTCTAGATGGTTTCGCCACGCCGGCCGGAGCTATTGTGACATTGATTTCAAACTCAGACCCACTGAACTCGATCCAAGCATGTATATTCTGACCATTCCGCATATTCACAGACACAAAACCACCTCCACTGGAATTATAATATCCGGCGGGCTCAGTTATCACCGATATGATGCTGTTTAGGTCTATACCGACATGATTGTCATCTGGGTCTTTGACTTCTGCGTTTGTTCCGGTGTCGAATTCCACGGCCAGAAGTGGGCCGACGGTATTGCCGTTGGAGAATAGGCCAAAGTACTGGCCGGCGAAAGCTCCAGCGGGTTCGGTGGTGTTCGAGAGGACGAAGCAAAGGCCGAAGCCGGGGCTTGAACTGATCTCCGGCAGTACTGAAAATACGAATTGGGTTGAAAACGAGGATAAAACAGTGGAATTGGAGATAGGTTTCATTGAAATTCTTGTTGGGTAAAATGCTCGGCCAAAGGAAAACTGCGAATCGTTGGTTAGTCGGATCACCGGCGGCTCGATTTTGGCGTCGCCGTTGAGCGTGATGTTGGTGTTGGTATTGGTATTGAAAGAATTGAAGAGAAAATCGAGGCCTGAAATTGAAGGAAAGATTGAAAGGTGGATGAGAATAAACAAAGATGTGGCCATCTTTACTGAACTGATTGACTGATGACTCGCCGGCAGTGAGTAAGATCTAAGGGAATATGTATGTAGGTGAGAGCTTCGGACAAGAAGATGATTTAGCAGACATAGTAACTTAGATTAAAATACAGATTACTACATACTAGATACGTGGTGTTACTATGACAACTATGTTTTAACTTTTAACCAACCACTTTCTTATCAGAATGAATTGATAACGACAAATAACTAATAATGAGTCATGTATGTTAAATTACACACAACTTAAATACAATACAAAGCTAACTTAATTTGTACTTTGTATCACCAAAGATCCATGTGAAGGGTAGTCTAAACCTAAGGTAGTTTCACGGTAAATTCGAACGTTATGAGGTTGAATCTTGATAATTTTTTTAGGTTGGGTTATAGAGAATTTATTCTCGTAAATATCTTAATTTCAGCATAAATGACCTTTTTTTAATCAGGTTGAGAAGAAATTAATCGAATTATACGTAAATTGATCCAAATATTTTTTACCGTCAAACAAAAATAAAGATGGGTGGCCTCAAGCTCAAAAGAGGCTTTATGTGAGCTGGCCGAAGCACAAAAGTAGTAAAAAGACTTGGTCACTTCTTCATTTGGGAAGCTTAAGTTTAAAATAATAAGAGCATGTTACTATCATTTTTCTAATGTGACTTAATATCATTTGACTGTGTGACAGTCTGACCTTTCTTAGGCCAGCTTCTCAGTCTTAAATTTAAAGATTCAAGCATTAACTAATACACATCAGCAAATTGACTATAACAAACACTAATACTATTCTCTTTCCTTTTGAGAAATATTATATTGTTCAAATCATATCTTAAATTTTCAATTCCAAATGCATTTGCATTACATTGTGGGGCCTAAAAAGTTTAACGTTTTCATTCAACGTGTGGTCCGAAAAACGTTAATTTTTTGGACCCCACAACATAATATATGTAATATACAAATGCATTTGGGAGTTCTCCATGGTATAAAAAAAAACGGTAATGTTATATTGACCAAGTTTTGGGACTAAATTTGGAGCCCAAATGACATGATAGCTGACTTGAGATTCTTTATTTGATGTCATGTCATTTGGGCCCCAATAAAGACTTCAAATAATATGTTATCATGTCATTTGGGCTCCAAATTTGGTCCCAAAATTTGATCAGTGTAGCATTACTTAAAAAAAAAATTAGTATTATATTTTTATTTATCATATTTGTGATTATTTTTATTATATTTGCGGGTCTTTTAATCACTGTTGTGGTACAAAAATAATAAATTATTTACAAAAATAATAAATTTTTTGGTAATAAAATTACTTGGATACAGTAGTCAAGTCCATGCATTTGAGATAGAAAATTTAGAATATAATATGTGGAGCATAGCATTTCTATTTTTAATTTATGGTCATACACAAATGGTGGACTTTTAGTTAAGTCAAATTTGTAGAGTCAAATTTATGAATCATCCACCACATGGACCTGCCAAGTCTCAAGCTTCAAGGCAGAATTCTCTTGAACTCTTGCATTTATTTATTTTTGGCTGTTTTGAACTATTCTATTTAAGAAGAATAGTATACAATTTGATAGATTATCGTGGGCCAAGTCTAATATTTTTTTTTTTTATCCTCATTAAAAAACTTTTTATCTTAGGAGTAGTAATTTGAGATTTTCACCTAGATCACATAAAGCGGGAGCGTAAAAGAGAGAAAGAGCA
This sequence comes from Ilex aquifolium, assembly GCA_951799425.1. Taxonomy (NCBI): domain Eukaryota; kingdom Viridiplantae; phylum Streptophyta; class Magnoliopsida; order Aquifoliales; family Aquifoliaceae; genus Ilex; species Ilex aquifolium. The sequence continues at coordinate 25,066,732 of OX637404.1, forward strand.
AGAGGTAGAGCACAATGATGTCTTTGTTGGAGACATACTGTGGGTTTGTTAAGGTGTTTTTAGCTTGTTGTTGGGTATCTAAATTGTTTATTATGCAGGGTAGGGACAGTCATAAAAGGGGGTGTTTTAGTTGCTTGAGATCACAGTTGGTGTTGCCTTTGGATTGATTCAATGCGACTCAATCATTTTATCTCATGGCATTCAAATTGAAGAACCTAACTATTCCATGAGAATGAAGATCTAAATGGAGAGCTTTGCGTGGAACATATGTTGTTAACGTCAACGATGTTTATCAAGAAGGGAACCCAAGTTGTGAATAGATTTGAGAATTATGACATCACTTTAGCAGAATTTTCTTGTTGGTCATCTCTCCTCTAGATTTTTTTTAATGTCCCTAGTAAATAGAAATTATTTTATTTGATGATGTGTGGACCAGAGGCGTGAAAAGAGTGCTTAAGCTCAAGAACTTTAAGGCTTGTGAAAAGTGAATTTTGAGTGAACAGAGGGGAAGACGATATCCTGAAGAGGAACCTGATGGCTCTGCCTAATGCTACAGTAAAGTCCAAACTATGAGACGAACTACGACGACAGTTAGAACACAGGAATTATAGTAGTTCAACAGTTGAAGAACTTGGTTAATTCATTCTAATGAAATTTCTCGCTCTTTGGCTAATTCACTCTAATGAAATTAGAAAAGTCTTATGTGAGGTCGTACTATATTGGAATAACTTCCTATTGTGGTCTCATCGTCACGCAGCGTAGTTGACCTGGGTAACTACACTTAAGTTCATTCTCAGTCGATTTGGGTTCCTTTAACTCAGGATGTATGCGAATGACCTTGACTTTTCTTTCGAAGATGGATACTTGAATGCAAGGGCGGGGAATAGACCTCATCTGTAAGCTCCTTTCAAGATCCATTGTCTAGATCCCCTTTTATTTACTTACAATGCCATTTTTGGGTGTCATCATTATCGAACTTCCTAATTTTCATTTTAGACTTTGATGTAATTGATGCAGCATCTTGCAAAAGACTGGACTTACAAACACTAACCATCTAGACAAATTTAAACAGGAGGAGGACCATTGGAAGAACTTACGATTGTCTAACGAATTAAAGATTTCAGGGTCCAAATCAATTTGGACTTAATAGTTCTTAGTGACACATCCCATGCTGCTGGACTGGGCTTCTGTATGCAAGATTGGTCTGGGCTACAGTCCACAGAGTTGGACATCAGAAGTTTCCAAAACACTAACCATTTAAGAAAAGGTTTTACAGCCAAAATACTATCCCTCTATTTATTGAGCAAATATCAATGCAACGGTAACTCAGTATTGTCATATTGTATCATCAATTAATAATAAAACATTAAATGGATAAAGTGAACCTTATTTTGATAGTTATTGGCTTACATAGAGGGCGAGTGAGTAGTTATTGGCTTACATAAACGAGTAATTACTAATTTATGTGAGGTTTATTTTCTTATTTATTTACGTATTATTAATTAGTGATACCATGTGACGATGTTAACATTATATTACCGTTGTAATGAATATTTCGGCCTATTTAGGGACGGAGCGACACTTTTTATCCAGAGTGGAGCTAAAAAAGTGGCGTAACCATAACATTTTATTCAAGGGAGACTCATTCAATTAGTTATTGCCAATGTCAAATCTTTGAGTTGCATCTAGTTTCGAACTACTTTCATCAATTTAATGTTGAGAAATTTCAACTCAATTCATTAATTAATCAATAATTTAAGTGTAAATTTATCAGAGAACAAGTAAACGGAAAAATCATACATATTACTGGTTGATCAAACAACTTTTCTTTCCTTACGTATGATCAAATTATTTATCATGCGCAAATATAGACTAAAAGTCCTGAGGAGACCACCTCAGTACTTTCACGTGTGTAGATTTCATTTTTTTACATAGAGGTTATTATATATTATATGGACTAGGGACAACCCGTATTTGAAAACTCGGTGTAATGTGAATGGTTTTTTAGAGAGATATTAGTGGTCGTTGGATGAGTCTATTTGAAGCCGTCGAATAGACTTATTAAAGTCTGACTTGTTTTTATATTATAAATGTATAGTTTTTTAATTTTGTGAGACTCACTTATATACTTGTTAGTAAATAATTGCACTACATATTACTATTGACCTGATATAATCGTTATATCGAATATTCTCTTGGAGGGAGGGGGCCAATTTCTTCAAATGAATAAACCTTGACCTAGAAAGATTCTAAGGTTTGAAAGTTTGGGTAATGTAGTTCACATGGGGAGGCTTTGAATGTTGAAACGTGCTTTCATTCCACTAAGTTCAATCCTTCATAAAAACAGGTCAATATTATATTTTTGTCTAGAATCTATTGCCACTGATTTTTCAAGCTTTGACCTCTTCTACTAGGTATGTTTTGGCCCTAGAAGGGCATGAAACATAGTCGCCACCGGTGTGCGGTTTGTATCAAGGACCATTAGAAGTGGAGTGGTGGGCTAGGGTTACATTACACCCAAGGATTAGGACCCTTCAACACCAAAAATATATTTTTAATACCATGTTGAAATATAAATATTTAAATTATACTTTACATGATATAATGTAACGATTACGCCCAACATTTTTTCTCATATGTGGGTCATAGTCTGTGTATAATAATCAATGAGCAACAATATGAAGTTTACCCAAAAAAGAAAAATAAACTGATCAAACATGAATTGCTTCACTAGCAATGTAGGCAGGGTTTGTTCACGAAGTGATGCTACTAGGGTTTCGTTAACGACTCTGTTCGCCATCAGTTCATGTGGCAAACGAACTGAGCTTGTTAATTTTTGGTGAAAAAATAAGAGTGGGTCCCTAGTAGCACAAAAAAGGCAGAGAGGCCGGTTTGGCCCGTTTGTGGTTCGTTGCTGAAAGAGGGATTTGTTGGGCTTGGACCTAGCCCTTAAAACACGGTGTAGTAGTACCTGCCAAACCAAAGCCACATAGACCTCCCATAGCGATCCGGTACGCCACGAGTCAAGAACCCCATAAGGGCTCCACATCACCACTGCCACTAATCGCAACTTGACTGGCCCACTTTCCGCTACTTTTCTTGCCTCGAAAGTCTAAAAAGGAAAGAGAAGAATATCCGAATCCCTCAACCGCATAGTCATGGCGGTTCCTTCCTTACCCTTTCATCACACCCAACCCACACCTCCCTTTTTGCGTGTCCCAAACAGGCCCTCTTCTCTCTCCTCTAAAATACTCCACACAACGCCGCCCTCTATATATACCCACTCTCCACAACCCTCGTTAGTTGAAGCTGCTTCCAAACTCAAAAGCATCTTCTCTCTTTCTTCGCTTTATCTACTTTTTTATCTCTCGAATCATGACTCGTACCTTGAACAAGAAGACGAATACGATCAAGTTTCTTTACAGTTACGGCGGCAAAATTGTTCCTCGGAAGGTCGACGGGAAACTCCGATACGTTGGTGGATTCACCCGAGTTGTCGCTGTGGATTGTTCAATCACATTCACAGGTTAGTTGATTCAGTCATTTGGAGCTATTGTTTGCTAATCTAGCACTTTTTTTTATTTAATTTTGAATTGATGTTTTGGGTGATTTGTTTGGTACAGAGCTGATAGTGAAGTTTGGAGAGTTGTGTGGATCTTCCATGAGTTTGAGATGCAAATTGCCGAGTGAAGATCTTGACGTCTTGGTCTCGATAACCTCCGATGAGGACCTCTTTAACGTCATTGAAGAGTATGATCGAGTCTCATCCGATGAGAAGTCGGAGATGAAGATCAGGGCTGTGCTTTTTCCGATCAAGCCGCTGAAAACAATCTCTCTTCCTCCGTCACCTCTTTTGTCAAGTTCCTCCACTTCCTCTGCTTCCAAATCGCCGCCGTGTGTAACTTCCAGAGTCCATTCTCTTCCCCAGCAATATCTTTGCGGCGGCCGAAATTCCCCTCCGGCCATTGGCTTCGCAGTCGATGGTCAGAAAAACAGTCGGAAGGCCCAACGGTGCTACTATCGTTGCTATGATTGTCAACAAGGGAGGTCTAGGCATGCGTACCTTGTTCCTCAATGGAGTCACTGTCACTAGTCCAAAAAGCTTCAACTATGAGAAAGCCACAAAATTAAGTACCCCAGCTCGCAACAAAACAAGAGTTCCAGTATATGAACAAATACATCAAATTTCATACAGGAAAACAGCCAGTAAGAGTAGGAAAATAAACAATTCATAAAAAAAAAGGAAGATTGATCTGAAGATTTTTTGGTTTATTAATCGTATAGTGTTTTTTGAGGATGGTCTTGATTCAATTTTTAGTGTGAATTTCGCCATTGAGCTGGGATTTGTTGTCCAAAGCAGGTGAGTTTTGAGATCTTTGGTATTTTGTCAGTGGCAATCCCTATCCCCCCAAATCCTCTGATATCTTTGTTATGAGATCTTAACCGTTAGGCTTCCACCAAAATTCAAAGTGTCCCCCTTTCCTCTTTTTTTTTTCCGGGTCTTGTTTGCGTTTTGCAATAGGATTTTCATGGATATGAATTTAATGGAGCAATTATTTGGATCTTTTTATTTTGTTAACTCAATTAATTATAATAATTAGATTGATCAATTCAATAAATGTGAAGATTAAATTATTAAATTAGATTAATAAATTAATTTTAAACAATATTATTCTAAACTTGCTGTTATGTTCGGTGCATGTTTAGGATTTCGTGTGTTGTCCTATGTAGTGGTGTTATATAGGTGTTATTATATTGAATGATTTTTATACTAAGCTTAGACGCTTTTGACGGGACAAATTTTCTATAGATGCTATTTTTTTTTTGGGTACATGTGTTTAGCTGGTACAGATGAGTCTTATTTTAGTTAAAAGCATTTGTTTTTTTAATGTCTGTTAGATTATTAATTAATGTAATTGAGATGGTTGGTTTGCTTTTGCAGGGGAAGAAGTGTGGATGCTTTGTAGCTTGAGAAGCCAAGCAAATTGACCGAGAAATGCTTTACTTTGGACAAGTTGGGAAGTTTCTTGAGGATTAGAATTGGGTGGCCTCAATTGAACAAGAATTTTTTAAGTTGACATATTCAAATAATATTCCAGCTAAACTTACAGAGAACATAAATAACGAAATAAACAATAAAGTTCTATGTATTGGTCAAGTTGGGCAGGTAGTAAGTAATCTCAAGTTGAGAAGAAAGGAAGGGGGAAGGGAATTAAAAACCTTTGATATGGACAGAGTGGTATTGGACATGTGTAAAGTAAGTAATACATATTAAAGGGACTTGGTTGTTTGAATCATCCTAAGAATGGAATCTTAAGACGGTATATGAGACAATCCTTTGGTTGTCTTTGGAGGGAATATTGGAACAACTTTGATTTATAAACAACTGTTAAAAGTTTAGGGAATATTGTGGCATTAACCCCATTCTTTTCCGTTTCAAGACGCGTAAGGATACCGTGTTGTCGGAGATATTGTTGTCGGAGATAAAGGTCTCGGTAGTCGTTGGGCATGAGTGCATGACATATACTCCTCCTAAGTTATTTTATAAGAGAAAAAACCTTCACTAAATTATACAAAGATAACTTTAACATTTTGGTAATAATATTAAATGTATTGTGATCAGAAAAGTCCCAAGTACTAGAAAAAAAAATAATGTCATACAATTTAAATAGAACTTAAAAAATTATAACTCAAATATATATATCATGTCCCGAATGAGTGGATCTCATCGATTTTTGCAATGTGATCTACTCATTCTATACATTTGGATTATAATTTTTGAATTTCATTTAGATTATATAATATTTTTCAAAAAAAAATAATACCCTTTTAAAATTGCCTTCGCGAGAATGCCACCTGTTCTGATTTGATTAGATGTAATGGGAAATGGGGAATCGTGTCAAATTTAATTTACTGTTACTAGTTGGAAAACTCACATAACGTGCAAGATTGGTTAAAGGAATTGACAAAAGAGGGACCTAAAATATGTTTTTATCTTACAATAGCATTATATCTAATGGCAAAAATATTAAATACAAAAAATTCAACAGGTAGGTTCATTAGAGCATCTCCAACAACAATAGCTATTTTAGCTACCCAAAAAATAATTTTTTCTATTTTAGCTACTCACTTTTTCAATACACACTCCAACAGATTCTCTATATTTTTAACTACTCCTTTTAAATATTATTTATCATCCCTTTTGTATTATATTTTTTGGGAATAGTGAAAGGAAGAAAGAGAGAGAATGGAAGAAATGAGAGGAAGAGAGAGAAAATAATATATATTTATGTTTACATATTGCTACAGTGATTCTCTATATTAAGAGCATCTGTTGGAACATGAAAAATGACTTTGATTAGCTAAATTATACCTATTTTGATGATTTACAGCATCTGTTGGAGATGCTCTTAATTTTAGATTAGATTAGAAAAGAAGATATTTGTCCAACTAATTCTAGTTGTAGTGGCTAAGTGAAAAGATTTGTTGAAGCTTATATCTACAATATAAAATAGAACATATTTTCATAAGTGCATTCGATGGTCTCAAATAGACTTATCTAATGGTTATTAATATTCTTCTCAAAATCATTCATATTGCACCGTTACCCCTAGTGTACTCATAAAGATGGATACTTTGGTATCTCTTGGGTAGAACTGAAATTGATACAATAAAAAACTCAAATAGATAAAGAGTTTGTGAAATAATTTTTCATTAGTTTTTCGACACAAACGCTAAGATCCAGGGCTTGTTCACAATATAGCAAGTTTGCCACTGTACTTAGGTCCGTCCTCTAACATCTGCACACAAGTCATTGATACATTAAGTGATCAAAGAAGCAGACATGAAACAATTAGCTAAATAACACGGCACAAGCATTGCATATTGAAATGTACTACCAGTCAATTTTAATGCATAGAAGCAAACAATCAGGATGCTTGTGCATGTTCTTGATGAAGGTAAAACCTCAATGTATGAAACATGTATTTTCTAGACTCTTTAGAGCGAAACTTAATCCGCGGCAGCAGCTATGATCAACCAGTTTCCTGCTCAAATTCATCACCTTCAGACTCTTCTGCATTGTCAGCATCATCATCATCCACATCATTATCAAAGTCTTCTTTATCATTATCAACAGTCGTCTTCCCAATGACAATCAAATTGATGTTTGCCTTTCTGATTTCATTACACTGCAAACATTATCCAAATTAATTCATCAACAAACTTTCCATGAGAATCAAGTATGCTACAGAGTTTAATAAACCTGTCACTCAGAATCATCATATATATGAAGTACAAATAGAAGAGGTAAGCATTATGCATTACAGCTACTGGTGACCCAATATCACGCAATAGAGTTTGCCAATATGATCAATGATAGTTGTCTGCACTTTGAGGCTATCCGAGAGTGTCAGACTTCAAAGATATAGGTAGTCATCCCACCCGGAACAAAACCTTGATAAATTTTGGGGGGCTTCTCTATAATTTGAATATAAAAGCTTTCTCCTAACTGTATCTCAGGCTTCTCAGCGTAAAGGGAAACGAAGAGAAGGAAGAATCTTTAGTATATTCAAACACAATATGATATCTGTAATTTCCAAAGAGAGGACATAGTGATCCTTTCTGGAAATTGGTGACTCTTGTACATAGAGACAGGTGAAAGTAATAGTCTAAACATAAAATCTACATATGCATATATGTACAAAGGGAACACTCACAACAAACTTATAAAAAAACCCTGAATGCAAAGTTGTTCGGGAGAAAACTACGACACAAAAAACAATGAGAAGGTAAGACCAATATTTACATCAGTCCCCTGAAGCCTTGATTTTCATATAGATATTTTCTTAGTCACACTTGTAGGCTTCGCTTGTTAAGGAGAACAATGAAATGCGTCTTCCAAACATACACCATTGCACTCTTAGTACAGACATCAAAACTTGTAGTTTTAAAAACCTCATACTTCAGACTGTATCATCCTGATTCCTAATGGGATTAGGAAATTCAACTTTTATCGATTATGTTGATCAAAACTAAGTTGGCAATGAGTAACATAAAATTTTCTGTTTTATTCAATGGCCTTATTGATACTTTCTTGCTTTATGCCAAATGCCAAGTGTTAATCAGCTCGTAAACCGAAATATCTTCATTACCGACCTTCAAATCTAGTCACTTGCAGAAACAGACCACATAAGTGGACATGGGTGATGTCCTATCTAACTGGAAGTCCACCCATCTAATTTCCTTTGAACATTTTTGTAAGTTTGAATCCAGTTTGTTTCAATTCCAAACAGCTTCACTGCTAGAATTCATTAATTAATTAGGCTTGAAGATAAGTTAAAACATTCATTGTATAGACTTCATTTTAATTAGGAGGTAATTATCAGTTCCACTAGCTGTCTTTTCCGGTTAATTGAATAAATCAAGAAGCAATTAGAGACTAATACATGCGGCCATTGGATTAGTTGTGGATAATGAATCTAACATAACCATGTCCCGTACAGTAATTAAACCCTACAATCAACAGAGACTAGTGAAATTACAAGATCACAACTCCAGCGAAGTTATGATTGCCCTAATACAGTGTTAAGCAGCAAAGAGAACTTAAACAGAAAAATCTAAAATTATACGTCAATATCAGTCAAAACCTAACTTTCTTGGTACCAAGAACGATATATAGATGTGAAGAATAGGAAGAAGGTGAAACCTTTTCTTCGAAATCGGACTCCTCCATGGCGAGGAGGAGGAGCTCATCATTTTGGGGTTGGGGCCACTGAGCTGAAAGCAGAAACGAAGTCGGAATCATCCTCGTCGACCACGGGTACTCCGTCATGAATGCCGGATACTGCATCATCTCTCTCTCTCTCTCTCCCTCCTCCACAATTCTCTGTAATTCTCTCTCTCTCTCGACTCTCTCTCTCTCTCCTTCGGGCTTCCAGAGGCCCTGGTTAAAGAGGCCATTACCGCTTTGGATTGGGCTTCTATCAAGTGAAGTAGGCCCATCTCAATAGAAAATGATTCCTTGTTGGGAAATTTGGGAGTCCACTCAAAAATTTTGTTTGAAAATAAGTCAATTTTGAACTCTCTATGTTTCAAAATACTCTCAATAGTTACATTTAATTAAAATAAAGTTAAAAAATAAAAATTTACTAACATTACATTTTTTTTCATAACATTCAAAACAAAAAATAGTATCATTCAAAACAAAAATCGTAACATTTAAACAAAAAACAAATCACATTTTGAAAAATAGTAACATTTCAGAAAAAAAATAGTAACATTCAATATTAAGATTTCAAAAAAAAATAGTAACACTGAATATTAATATTTTAAAAAATAAAATATAATAGAAAATAGTAACATTTAATATTAAGATGCAAAACAAAAAATTAGTAACATTGAATATTAATATTTCAGGAAAAAAAATAAAAAATAGTAACATTCAAAACAAAAAATAGTAACATTTAAAACAAAAACAGTTACATTTAAACAAAATATAACTAAAATTTTTTAAGATTGTGAATTTGAAGATGCAGATTCGAGCTTTGTTCCACTGGTGATTTACGCGATGATAGGGAGTTCAAGAGATTTGGCAATGAGTACCGTTGCTGTTGTTATTGTTGTTGTTGCTGTTGCATCACTTCTCATAAGTTCAATGTTGGGAAAGGAAGTTAATGCCACCGAGAGAATCCACAACTTTATTTTCACCTTGCTTTTACGGCGACATTCTTTACCGGAGTCTTCCAAGCTTCATTGGGCATCTTAAAATGGTTGCAAGTTAATAAAATAGATGAAGGAGATTAACTTAAATTTGAAGGGTGTAGAAGATAACCTGAGACATATGGATGGTGGTTCGAGAATTAGAGAGGTCTTGGTCATACACTATCAAACGAATGATAAGGAGAGAGAGAGAGGTTTGGTGAAGAAATAAGGAAATGTGAATAATATATACTCGTGAAATTTGAATTTCAAATTTTATGAAAAAAAATTTACTAGCATATCTACAATCAGCGTGAATCAAGGATAATTGATTTCCCCCCCGTTTGAAAACTGTCTTCTTCAACATGATATATAAATCAACCTTCAATTTATATAATAAGGGTATTTTGGTATTAAAAAAAGTTTGAACTTAACTACTTACTAAATAGATAATAATAGGACTTAATATCAAATATGTTTAAAAGATAGACTTAAGTTATTATAAATTTTCCAAATGGAACTGTTTCCCAATTATCACATCATTTTTATCTCTCTTCTCCTCTCCACCAGAAAATTGCACACAAAGACCACGAAAAGGAGATAACATTTAGGGCTCGTTTAGTTGCCGTATTAAAAATGTATGAATTATATAAAATAATTCAGTCTAATACAATACAGCATGACAAAAGACAAGATTAAATAGAGTATTAGAATAATACGTAATTTTATCTAATGTTTGACAATACACAACATAAACGTTGGATAATAGTTATTTAATTTAATCGGTTGTTTGGTTAATGAATTATTTTGTTGTATTAATGTCGTATTAACAAAAATACCCTCAATCAGTATTTGTTACATTGATAACAACTTGATTTTATCTGTTGGAAGGTTATAATAGTAACTGAATAGAATAATACGTTTGAGTTGTATTATAATACCACATCTCTTGGTGGTATTAAAATACTTCCATAATACATGTCTATTGTATAAAAAATATACGATAAGTATACGATTAATATACATTTTTGAAATTAATACGGTATCAAATTCGGATTATCACATCATTTTTATCTCTCTTCTCCTCTCCACCAGAAAATTGCACACAAAGACCACGAAAAGGAGATAACATTTAGGGCTCGTTTGGTTGCCGTATTAAAAATGTATGGATTATATAAAATTATCCAATCTAATACAATACAACAGGACAAAAGACAAGATTAAACAGGGTATTAGAATAATACATAATTTTATCTAGTGTTTGGCAATACACAACATAAATATTGGATAATAGTTATTTAATTCAATCGGTTGTTTGGTTAGGGAATTATTTTATTGTATTAATGTCAAATTAACAAAAATACCCTCAATCAGTATTTGTTACATTTATGACAACTTGATTTTATCTGTTGGAGGGTTATAATAGTAACTGAATAGAATAATACGTTTGAGTTGGATTATAATACCACCTCTCTTGGTGGTATTAAAATACTTCCATAATACATGTCTATTGTATAAAAAATATACGATTAATATACGTTTTTGAAATTAATACGGTATCAAATTTGTTTACCAAACAAAGTATTAGACTCGATTAAATAAAAAATAGTACAATCCAATATTTAATCCCCTCATAATACGTCTACCAAACGAGCCCTTAAAGTAATGTGTGATGTTATTGGAACGTGGTGTTACCTTCTAATAACAAATCAATATATGTAAGGAAATTAATCTTACTTAGTTTTGTAACTATCATGTACATGTAAGAAAACAAAAACTCTATGTAAAAAAAAAAAAGATTATTTTGACAATTTGATAACATAATTCATCACAACTATTAGATTGATAATAGACTCCATCGAAGATTGGACTCTATGGTCAATCCAATGGTTATGAATAATTATGTCAACAAATTAAGTCAATAAATAAAAGTCAAGTAGTATTGCTCATATAAAAAAATAGATTTCACCTTACCCATTTGTTTATTTATCATTAAATTGTAACTCCATGTGATAATAGTGACTTGGTTTAATGGTCAGGAGTATCCAGGTCAGCTTACGCACACCTCGACTAATCCCTTTCTTAGTCAGGTTAAATGCAAGTCATCAACGCCGGGACTATGGTATTTATGAAGAATAAATCCCTCATGGTCTGCCCTAAGAGATTGTCAATGTTTAAACTTAGAACGTCTGAGTTTACAACTCATCTCTATTACTATTTAAGCTACCCTTAGACCTTACTAAAATAGTTTTCAAATTGGACAATTTAAGCCAAGATTTGAGGAAGTTAGGTAACATTTCTGAACTTGCTTTCAAGATTAGAGTAGTGTAATATCTGGTTGGCCACATGGGGGTTACCACTCATACACAAATACCAAATCAAGTTGGCAACCCAGTTACAAGTTTGTCATGGCCAAATTCCAGAATAAGTCATGTGATAAGAGCATTTATTCCTTATCCCATGTGTTGAAAGTCAAATTGCAAAAGAAAGTGGTCGACTTTTATTCCTATCTACAAAATCTCTTCATGGTTGAAGGAATGAAAATATTAGTATAACTTAATTTGGGCACCTCACATATCGTTATCGATAGATAAGTAGTGAGTTTTAATATTAAATAAAGTTTATTATCAATTCGAAATAGTATATAAGTAGTATGAGTAAATGTCCAATACAAGACAATCTAATAACGAATCTAGGTAATAGATCGACCACATATGCCCCACAATTACCTAAAGGAAATTAATTACATATATTAATGTTGGAATAACTCTGGATGATGTTGCTTGTGATTTACCTTCTCGGACCGTGTTATAGATTATTCATTACATATATTTATGTCGGACTCATAATTCTAGATAATGCTGCTTGTGATTTACCTTCTCGGATCATATTATAGATTGGTGCTTTGTGCATTAAATACGATGAATTTGAGATAACAAGCAACAAGACCCAAATACAATAATTTCGAGAAACCAAACCAAATTTACTAAAAACCTAAGTAGCAAAAAACAAACTATTCACCAATTCAAGATTGATATCAAATATATTTATTGCTCTTGTATCCCACTGTTTTGCATTTGCCATACTTCATATTCAAGTAATCAACATGTTGAAATTGAAAATTAGCTCTCAAGCATGGTATCAATATGTCTCCATGTCATGCATGGTCCTTCTTAGCCCAGGACTAAATGGGTACCCACCACTTGATAAACAGACACATCACACCAAAACAATATGAAATTATTTACCCATAACAGTAAATTCAGATGCCCTGAGTTAGAATCTTGACAATCCCTTAGATGAGGAATTTATCCTTCATGAATACTTTAGCCCCTGCGTGAATGACTTATCTTTGACTAGACCAAAGAAAAAATTAATTGAGGTGCATGTAAATTGATCTGGACATCCCTGAACATTGAACTAAAAAAAATAGTAATGTTAGATGTTGTTAGCTAAACTCCATAAGAGTATCTCCAATAAGGTTTTGTTTAGCTATTCAAAAGTGCATTTTTTTTTTATTTTAGCTACTCACTTTTTCAATACATACTCCAACAGATTTTCTATATTTTAACTATTACTTTTAAATATTATTTCTCATATATTTTACCTTTGTTAACTATTAAAGGGAGGGAGAGAAAAAATGGAGGGAAAGACAAAGAGTGGACAAAAGAGGTGAAAAATGACAAGAGGAGATAGCATATATTATAAACTATTTATACATAATGGTAAAGTGATTATCTAAATATAGAGCATCACTCTAGCAAAAATGTATTTTACCTATTCTGAACATCTTCTGTTAGAGCATGTTTTTGGCCTTTGAATAATTAAATTTTAACTATTTTGAAGTTTTACGTGTTTTGTTGGAGATGTTCTAAGAAACCTCTAAAAATTACATTTTCTGTTGGAGATGTCCAATAACCCGTTTAGCTGCTCCTATTCCCCTTTTTTCCTTGAAAATAAGGAGGATACATTCAAATAAATCATGTTCAACATGTTATCAATATTAATATTTAATAATACCTTGCAGACCCAATTTATTAGCTTAATTTATTAATCTAACTTAACTTAATAATTGAGTAGGTTGTGGGTCTAAATCAATATTAAGGCTTATTATTAATTAATTAAATTAATAAATTAAGTTTAAATAATATTATTTTAAACATTAAAATCATAAACTCGAACGGATAGTTCAAGTGATAATAGAGACGAGCGAGATGAGTTGTAAATTTAAACGTCCTGAGTTTGAGGGACCAGACCATGAAAGATATAAATTTCCCATGAATACTCTAATCCTGACATGGATGATCTAGTAACCTACATTTAACCAAATTGCTAAAAAAATTAATCAAAATACGTATAAATTGATCCAAACATACTTCTTCGTTAAAATGTCCAAGGGCATTGTCAAAACAAAACGCATAACTTACAAGTTACAACCGACCCTTTTCGAGCCTGTTTGGTATGTTTTTTGGGAGGGGTTTGGATTGGATTGTTTAAACCCGGGTTTGACACAAAGATGAGATTCAAAGATGGGTTTGAGGGGGTTAATGTTGTCCATACTCATGTTTGGTATGCGCAGGGATATGACTATTATGATAATATATTTGTATATAAATGACTAATTTGCCCCTAAACCCATTTAATCCAAACTCATGTTTGTTTACGTTAAACATGGGTTTGGATACATATATGAGTAAACATGTGTCCTTATGAGTTAAATAAATGATTAAATTATTATTTCCTAACTTATTAAAAAAATCATGAATGTTGATAAAATATAACTATTATTCATAAGCATAATAAAACGCAATAAAACATTAACCCAACAAGAAAGTGCAACTTTCTAACATTTACTTATACGGGGATACAAACAAAATTTGTCAATTCATAAATACATCAAAACGGTTGGACATATTCCCGTTAAACCATATTAAACATCATTATATTGGTTACAAATTGGTCACATGTATTGATGACATTAATCATCAATGATAACCAAGTCTACAGTAGGCCTATACGGTGACGTAACTGAAGTGGAGCCAACACTGGAAACTGTTGATATATTTCCACCTTTCCCATGTAGCCCGAATATTTCTGTGAATATCTCGTAATTGGGACAAGTCCGCACACACGCTCAAGCTGCGAAGTTGTCATCCTAAAAAAAAGGACATTTATTTTAATGACACATTTATATAAATATTCGTATAGTAATATATATATTAAAAAACAAAAAAATAAAATAAACCTCTAAGAAAGAAACTCATGCCGCATTGATTGGGAAAAGAACTCGTTCTTCATTGTTCCAATGGAACAACCCCGAAGCCTCCATATCTTTCATCTTGAAATGACGTCTTTTCCAAAAAATAACTACTTCCATCACTAGTCCCAGAGTTAATCGTGGTGCTTGCCGACGTGAACTTATCATCTCCCACAAATGACTCCAGCCTCCTTCGAGGAATTCACCCGTGTTGGCAATTCGCCTCTCCAACTTAAGGTCCATCAGACAATCCAACAGAACATCTTCTTCATCTTGTGTTAGTCTTAATCGCCTCATTTCTTTTAACCATGGTCCAATAATAATATTCATTACAAAATGAATGCATAATACATTAGTTAATAACAGAACAAAAAATTAAACATTAGTTTACTGATACCAATCTATAAAAGTGAATACATAAATTAAAAACATAGCATAAGTTGATGAGGAAAATTTTCTGGAAACATTATCATCGCACATGATCGTTGCGTCAAACAAAATTTCTCAAAAATGAGGTAAAAATATTGCAAATTATGAAACCCAATATGAACGCTACTAGAACGAGCATAATTCAATTTTGTGGGACTGATTGAACTTCTTGAGATGGTTTTCTTCCAACCATTTCGTGTGGCATGAGAATTCGTGCACGTGCACGTGGATCATTCACAGTGTTGCTGTGTATGTATTGGCTTTTCATTTTGGTCCATCACTCTAGCGGAAACGTGTGCTGCTAAGGCCTCTTGCGCAGCTACGGATGACGAAAACGACTTGTACAAAGCGCCAGGATATCCACTGACAAGGCCGTGGCATTCTTGCCAATTATCAACAATTCCTACCCTTCGACCATTGAACACAACATACCATTTCTTCTTCAAACCCATTTGCATTCATGTTATTTAACTCATAATACCAATTGTGAAATGTGAATAACACAAGGAATTCAGTTTAGTTTTAAAACACA